>CAUYUJ010004714.1:48488-110988 GCA_963575745.1 Prorocentrum cordatum | reverse complement strand
CGCCGCCGCGCGAGCCAGGACCTTTGTGTCTTCCCGCTGCGCGCGCCCGCCCGCGGGCGGCCCCCGCAGGAGGAGGTCGACGGGGGACCACGCAACTTCTACATGTTCGGCGAGGAGACCACGCAACTTCTACATGTTCCACGCCCCTCACTGCGGAGTCGCAGTGAGGGGCGTGGAACGCGCTTCTATAAAATTCGGCGATGACGGGCGTCATGGGGGGCCAGGGGGCGGGGGGGGGGCACGACGCAACGCCCCCCGCCCCCGCCGCCGCGTGGCTCCGGCACCGCTGCCGCGCCCACGCGCACGACGACGATGAGCGATGAGCGACGAGCGACGAGCGACGAGCGACGAGCGACGAGGGACGGGCGACGGGCGACAGGCGACGAGCGACGAGGAAGATGAAAGGGGATAGGTAAAATGGTAGCGCTTCCGCGTGCACCACAGCGCCTGCGCGCAAGAGCCACGACCAAGGGCCACGAGCCACAACCAGTTCAGCACCATCCGCGTGCACCAGTGCCTGTGCGCACCACAGGGCCTGCATGCACCTCTGGGACCCTGGGGTCCCGACGGGACCACATGACAGAAAATCGTGGGGGCGGCCGATTTTATCGAACTCAAGATGTAAATTGATTACGATTATTCCCAAAACTCCGTGTTGGGTCCTCGTTTTGAGTTCGCGGCGCCGCGCGTCTCCTTCCCTCCCTCCTTCCTTTTTCCTCTTCCTCCTCCCCCTCCTCCTCCTCCTCCTTGCCCCTTCCTTGCCCTTCCTCCTTTTCCCAAGTCTCAGGTGCGTTGCAGGGAAGTCAACCGAAAACCCACGCAGCAGCGTCCGCACGGTTTCTCGGATCCATTCTGGCACACCCCTCACACGTTTCGTAACCTCACAGGGAGGTCCACCGAAGGCCTAAGTGGCAGCGTCCGCATGGTTTCCAGGATCCATTCTGGCACAACCCTCACACGTTTCATGGCCCCACAGGGAGGCCCACCGAAGGCCAAAGTGGCAGCGTCCGCATGGTTTCATGGAGGTCCACCGAAGGCCCAAGTGGCAGCGTCCGCATGGCTTCTCGGGTCCAGTCTGGCCCTTCGCACGGTTCGTGGCCCCACAGGGAGGTCCACCGAAGGCCCAAGTGGCAGCGTCCGCTTGGTTTCTCGGGTCCATCCTGGCACACCCCTCACACGTTTCGTGGCCCCACAGGGAGGTCCACCCACGGCCCAAATGGCATCGTCCGCATGGCTTCTCGGGTCCATTATGGCACACCCCTCCCACGTTTCGTGGTCGCACAAGGAGGCCCACCAAAGGCCCAAGTAGCAGCGTCCACATGGTTTCCCGGACCCATCCTGGCACACCCCTCACACGTTTCGTGGACCCACAGGGAGGTCCACCGAAAACCCAAATGGCAGCGTCCGCATGGTTTCCAGGATCCATTCCGGCACACATCTCAAACGCTTCGTGGCCCCACAGGGAGGTCCACCGAAGACCCAAGTGGCAGCGTCCGCACGGCTTCTCGGGCCCATTCGGACACACACACACACACACACACACACACACACACCTCACACGTTTCGTGGATCCACACTGCGAGTCCACCAGAGGCCCCAGTGGTATCGTCCGCATATTAGTCGGGCCCATTTTGTGACACCCCTCACACGCTTCGTGGCCCCACACTTCAAAACTGTCGCCGCGTTCATGTTGGTTTGGGGGGTTCGACGGGGCAGCGTGGCTGAATTGTGAGGTTGCCCATCGGGCCCTCTGATCACTTCCCACTCTTGACCACGAATGGGGTTCGTGTGCCCTTGTTGTTCGGTCTGTGCTACCGCTACCTCCCTGCGAGGTTGCCCATCGGGCCCTCATCGGTTCCACGCGCGTTGAATGGGTTGGGCTCTTCGCCAGGGTAGTTGTTTGTTCTTGCCCCGCGTGCGCCCCTGCACTTTGAGCCCATGACGCCCGTGAGCGCCCGCGAAAAGGAATGGCAAGGATTGGGGAGGAATGGGGAGGGCAGACAATGGTAGCGCTTCTGCTCGCACCACAGAGCGTGTGCGCACGAGTCACGACTAGGCCCAGCAGGCTGCCTCTGCCGCCTCTCGGCGCCGAGATGGCTTGACCCAAAATTATGATGCGAGGGGAGAGACGGAGGAGGAAGGGGGAGGGAGAGGAGATGGAAAGGAGAAAGAGGAGGAGGAAGAGGAGGAGGAGGAGAAGAGGGAGGAGGAGAAGGAGGAGGAATTTTCACTGGGAACACTAAATCACAACTTCGGATCCCTACGCGGATCCCAGCACGGGTCCCTATGCGAATCCCTGTGCCGATCCCCCAGGCGGATCCCTGCGCGGATCCCTCTGCGGATGCCTCTGCGGATCCCGATGCGGCTCCCGATGCGGATGCCCATGCGGATGCCCATGCGCATTGCCCTGCGAATCCCGATGCGAATCCCTGTGCAGATCCTCACGCGGATCCCTATGCGGATTCCTATGCAGATGCGCATGCGCATCCCCAGGATTTTCCCAATGCGGACCAGACTCCTATGCGGACACCTATGCGGATCCCGATGCGCACGGCGGCAGTGCCCAGAGCGCACTGGGGGGGGGGGAAGCGTTACGTCATCAGGGGGGCGGGGCCATGACGCCCGTCATGCCCCAGGCAATGAAAAAACACGCTCGTGCCATAATGGACCCGAGTAATCATGCGGACGCAGCCACTGGGGCCTTCGGTGGAGCTCCCCATGGGGCCACGAAACGTGTGAGGGGTGTGACAGAACGAATCCGAGAAATCATGCGGACGCAGCCGCTGGGGCCTCCGGTGAAGCTCCCTATGGTGCCACGAAGCGTGTGAGGGATGTGCCAGACTGGGCCCGAGTAATCATGCGGACGGAGCCACCGGGGCCTTCGGCAGAGCTCCCTGTGGGGCCACACAACGTGCGCGGGGTGTGCCAGACTGGGCCCGAGTAATTATGCGGACGCAGCCACTGGGGCCTTCGGTGGAAATCCCGATAGGGCCACGAAACGTCTGAGGGGTGTGCCAACATGGACCCGAGTAATCATACGGACGCAGCCATTCGGGCTTTCGGTGGAGCTCCCTATGGGGACAAGAAACATGTGAGGGGTGTGCCAACATGGACCCAAGTGGTCATGCGAACGCAGCAATAGGGCCCTTTGGTGGGCCTATCACTGGGGACAAGAAACGTGTGAGGGTGTGCCAACATGGACCCGAGCAATCATGCGGACGGAGCCATTGGCGCCTTTGGTGGAGCTCCCTATGGGACCACAAAGCGTGTGAGAGGTGTGCCAACATGGACCCGAGTAATCATGCGGACGCAGCCATTGAGGCTTCCGGTGAAGTTCCCGATGGGACCACGAAACGTCTGAGGGGTGTTCCAGAATGGACCCGAGAAACCATGCGGACGCTGCCACTTGGGCCTTCGGTGGACCTCCCTATGGCACAACAAATCGTGTGGATGGAGATCATGATGATGATGCCGACGCTTGTGCCGATGGTGATGATGATGATTATGATGATGATGATGATGATGATGATGATGATGATGATGATGATGATGACGATAAAGGCCGACATGATGCTTGTGGTGGTGGTGGTGGATGCGGAGATGAGATGAGAAAAGATGAGGATGATGCTGATAATGGTGATGGTGATGCTGGCGTTGAGGATGATGATGAGGAGGATGATGACGATGGTGATTGTGATGGTGATGATGTTGATGATGATAATGATGATAATGGTGATGATGATGATGAGTATAATGATGATGAGGTGGAGGAGAAGGATGTTGATGACGATGCTGATGATGACGACGATCATGCTGTTGATGCTGTTGATGATGATGATGATGATGATGATGATGATGATGATGATGATGATGATGATGATGATGATGGCGGTGGTGGCGGTAGCGGTTGTCATGATGACGATGCTGGCAAGGATGAGGAGGAAGAGGAAAGGAGGAAGGAGGGGGAGGAGGGGAGGAGGAGAGACGCGCGGCGCTGCGGATTTAAAACAAGGACACAACACACTGGAGGGTTGGGAAAAGGAGGAAGGATAAGGAGGAGAAGAAGGAGGAAGGAGGGAGGGAAGGAGACGCGCGGCGTTGTGAATTCAAAACGAGGACCCAACACACAGGAGGGTCGAGAAAAACAAACGAAACTGCAACACAACTGAAACGAAACCAAAACGAAACCAGAACAACACTGGAACGAAACTGAACGACACGGGAACAAAACTGGAACGAAATCAAACGTCCAATCGTTACAAGACGAACATGTAGAACATGTATAACGAAAACGCATGAAAGGAAACGCAGTCTTAGACATCTCGAGGAGCCCGAGACCTTACACCTGATCCACGTGTTCCCCAAAGGGTTCCAGAGTGCATGGGGGAGCACATAATCAGTCATACTGCGGCCGGACATTGGCCTCACGTTTGGGCACATAAGCGTTTCCGGAAGGCAGGGTGCGGCGGTGGTTCGCCGTATGCGTCTTTGATATTGCTTTTCCAGGTGATCAGAAAAATTGTCGAACTCGGCATAGCTCAGGCCTGCTGTGCCATCCGTGTCGAACTCCTCCAGCGCGAACTGCCGGATGTCGTCCTTCAGTATGCCGTGGAAGAGCGGAGGCCATTCCCGCAGGATGTGCCCCTCGTTCGCCCTGCAGAATTCGCTGAGCTCTGCCGCCGAGATGGTGAGCGTTTTCATATTCGGCGTTTCGACACTGGGCGGAAAGGAGAGGGGGAGGGGGGGGGGCTGGCTCTGGACCTCCGCTTAGTGGGACTGTCTGCAACAGTGCGTCCTATGGGGGAAGCTCCACCTGTTCAAAAATAGGCGCCAGAAACAGCCAAGATCTACTCCAAGGGGGGAGGGGGGGATCGCGAGGGCCCGCGCCGATCGGCAAAACAGCGAACAGGAAACCGATCGCATGCGGCCGCTGGCGCTCCCGTCGACCAGGTCGACGCAACGGAACATGAGTTCCCGCATCCTGTGCGAAGCGGAGATTTATCCACATCCACCGCCTGGGAGCCGACGTCCTGGTGCCCCAGCGGGCGGTGGAAATGGACATCTTTCGGCCCCCGGGGGCCCGAATGTGCCCACATCCACCGCATCACGTTATGTCGGGCGTGTCCCCCTTCAGGGAGATTTTCGACGAAAAATAAAAAGTATCCCAAAAATACACCAAAAAGGTCAAAAAAACATGTTCAGCAAATAGTCCCCAGATTATGTTTGGATTATTTGTCTGACGATTTTTGGGGTACTTCTTATTTTCGTCGAAAATCCCCCTGTAGGGAGACAGGCGCGACTTCAGCCTAACGAGGCTCCGAAAACTGACCCTCCAGGCGGTAGTCATGTATACATTCCGCCTCGCATCCTGGCCCGCTGCCGCTCGTCCGCCTCCCACTTCTCGTGGGCCCAGCCCTCCCTGTGCTGGGGCGGCGGGCTCTGCGACGACGCCCCCCCCCCCCCCCCCCCCCCCCTGGCCGGGCCCATCCTGGGCTCGGGTCGCGCGCAAGTCCTGCCACAGGCGGATCCTGGAAGAACAACGAATGCAAAAATCAAAATCCAACACTCGGCCCAGACTATTTATGGATGATCATTTACGATACTGCCTCTTGTAGAGGGGCATGCCCGACTGAATCCTGGGCCCCGGGACGGTGTAGCATGCCTCCCTGGCCATGCGAGGGGGGCGTGGAGTCCGCTCCTGGCCCCCAGGCCCCCGACGGCACGACCTGCTCAGTACGTGCGTCGGCCCCCGGAGGCCTCGCCTCGACCTATACCCGGGGACAGGCTTCTTGTTCTCCCAAGACATGGTCGCGTCTATTATATATAAAAAACAAAAAATCAGGGCGGGAAGTTCTTGGTGTTCTTCGGCCCCGGGGGGGCCCTCGCCGGGCCCCGGGACCGTCAAAAAGCGACTCGAAGGACGAGAAGCCGGCCCCGGGGAACGGGTCGGGACTGCCCTGCAAAAACATCAGGACGTCGCACGTCCAGGCCCCTGAGCCGCTTTGCTCGACGGTCCCGGGGCCGGGCAAGACGGGGGGCCCAAAGATATACACCACCACCAGCTCCCTAACCCCCTCCCTCTCCCAGGAGAGAGAGAGAGAGAGAGAAAAAAAAAAAAAGGAGGGCAGAGGAGAGAGGAGAGGAATCGACGCGGTGGTGGTGTGTAAGTATTCTTTGGGTCCCCACAAGAGGCCGAAGACCTCGTGGCACGCCCTCCGCCGCGCCTGGCTCTCGCGGCGCTCGAGGGGGGCCCGGCCTCTGCTCCTGTGCTCCTGGCCCCAGGGTGGGCCTGTCCCTCGACAGGCGGATTCTGGGCGAAAAATAGAAAATAGTCCAAACATACACCCAAATGATAGAAAAAACGAAATATGGTTTAGAAGAAGAAAGCAAAAAAACGTCCCCAGGGTAGGTTTGAATATTTTTGAAGTTTCCTCCTGTAGAGGGACACGCCCGACGTAATCCTGGCCCCAGGATGGGCCTGTCACAGATCTCGCCGCCCCACCTGTGCGCCGTGCTCACCAGCACCATGGCGCACTGCTCCTGGAACGGCCTCTGATGGTCTTGTTACCCACAACCACCACCATCACTTGGAGGGGGATGGGGCTCCTCCTCCTCCTCCTCCTCCTCCTCCTCCTCCTCCTCCTCCTCCTCCTCCTCCTCCTCCTCTCCTCCTCCTCCTCCTCCTCCTCCTCCTCCTCCTCCTCCTCCTCCCCTCCCTCATCCCTCCCCCCTCCAACTCATGGTGGTGGTGGCGGTGGAAAACAAGCCCATCAGCCTCCCCTGGCCCCGCAGGCTCGGCGCGCAGACGTGGCAGGGCGGGTACTTCAGCCCCGTCCTGAGGCCAGAGGCGCGTCGACCGCGCACCAGGTCCGCCCGATGCACACGCCGCCGCGCGTACCCAGACGTGATCGCGTCGTAAAAGCTCACGGCGGGAGGCCTTCGACCCTCTTCGGCCTCCGGGGGGCCCTCGCTGGGCCCCCCGGGACCGCCAAACGACGGCGCAGGATGAAATACCAGCCCTGGGGAAAGAATCGGGACTTCCGCGGACCGCGCCTTGAAAACATCAGGAGGACGTTTTGTGTCCCCAGTCATGCGACGTCCTGATGTTGTTCAGGACGGCGTCCCGGGAAGTCCCGACCCTTTCCCCGGGACCGGCTTTTCGTCCTGAGTCGTTTTTGACAGTTCCGCGGCCTGGCGAGGGCCCCCTGGGGCCGAACAAAAACCTTCCGTCCTGACTTGTTTTACGACGCGACCATGTCTGGGCCTGTGTGCCCAGGGCCATTCACTGCGACCGCACAGGCGAACGCTGGCCAGACCGACGGAGAAACCGGGGCCGACCGAAGCGAGCGGCAGGGCGCAAGCAGCCCAGGGGGGCGCAGCGCAGCGCGGCGACCGACCGAACCAAGAGGACCCAGTTCGGCCGGCTGCCAGGCTGCGCCACAATGACATACACACGTTTTGCGTCGGCGGCCAGGCAGGGGACGTCCCCAAACATGACCGCGTCGTGAAACAAAAGTCAGGACGGGAGGGCCTTGGCTTTTTTCGGCCTCGAGATCCCTCGCCGGGCCTCGGGACCCTCAAAAAACAACTCGGGACGAGAAGCCGGTCCCGGGGAAAGGGTCGGGACTTCCAGGGACGCCGTCCTGGAAAAATCAGGACGTCGCACGCCTGGGACAGAGGCGTGCACCGAGCTGGCCTGGCACCGCTTGGCTGCACGCAGGAGTGGCCCTGCGCAGGGGTGCCCTTCGGTGCGCGGCTTCGGGGGGGGCGCGAGGGCCACACCCACGCGCACCAGCCGCCGCTGTCGCATCGACTTCAGCGATCGGGGGAGCCCAGTTGACTACCTACCACACCACCCCAACCCAACCCGACGACCGGAATTTCGGGTTGGGGGGGGTATGGGCTCCACACGTGTGTTTTCGATGTTCTCGGACCCCCCCCACCACTGGAAATGGAGGGCAAATTGAGGCCTTCGGGTTGGGTTGGGGTGGTTTGGTGGGTGGTGAAGCGAGCCCGCACCGAAGGTCCCCCCAGCGAAGGGTCGCTCGTACGGCTGGCGTTGGATAGACAGCGCGCAGCACCCATCTGCGCAGACCACGCACGCCATCCCTGTGAGGCGACCCGCCCTCGAGGGCCCCCTCTGCCGCGAAGCCACCCCGCTGCCAGGGTTAAGTCGGGCCTGTCCCCCTATATAAAAATTAAATACCCCAAAAATAATCAAAAAATAATCCAAGAATGCTCTGGGGACTATTTGTTTTTGTATTTTCTGGCCTTTTTGGTGCATTTTTGATGTATTATAAATTTTTCGTCGAAAATCCCCCAGTAGAAGGACACGCCCGACATAATGCCAGCGCTTCTTCTTTTGACGCCCGAAATGGGTACGGGAAAATGAATACAGTGCCCAACAACAAACGTTGTCCAAAACCAACAGCGGCCGCTGTTAGCCAGGCGGCCTTCTGTCTCAAATGAACACAGGCCGCGGCGGCGCGGACAGCGAGTCCTGTCCAAATGAACAGGAACTGCTGTTGGCCATGGTACCCCTTCTTTCCGTACCCATGTCGGTCGTCCCGATCTTCGGTGCACGCTGTCCCAAAGCTGGGGGATGGCGTGTAATAAGCGAACCGGCGGAGCCACGTCGCACGCTATCCAGACATGCCCTGTTCGGATGTTTGCAATACGGAGTCCCTGGAGGCCCCGACCGATTCCCCGGGGCCGGTTTTCCATCCTGAGTCGTTCCTTCACGGTCCCGGCGAGGGACCCCAGAGGCCGAAAATGGCCAGAAGCGTCCCGTCGCGACTTTTTCCGCGACGCGAGCATGTCTGGGTGTCCAACTCCAGCCGCGCGCGCAGTCGGCCAGTGCCGGCGCCGCAGCAGTAAGACGCCCCCGGCCGTCCCGAGGCGGTGGAGGCAGCCCGGGGGCGTGCCCTCGGCTCGCGGCGCGGGGGCCCTGGCGATGCGCGCCGCGGCTGCCTCCTCTTCCTCGCGGGCCGGGCGGAGGCCAGAAGCTGCTAGCCTCAGGTCGGGCATGTCCTCCTACAGGCGGATTTTGGAAGAAGAATCAGACAGAGTCAAAGCAATACTCAAAAATAGTCGGAAAATCGCCCCCAGACTATGCTCTGACTGCTTTTGAATTCTCCTCCTGTAGAGGGACATGCCCGACTTAATGCTAGCCAGTCGCGAGCAGATCCCTTTCCCTGAGCTTGACAAACCCACAGGGCGATGACAATGTTGGGGATGATACGCCCTCAGACGCTGAGGAACCCCCTAAGATCGGCGTCGAGATGAGACGACGCCAGGTAAGCGTTTTCTTATTCGGCGTTTCGACATTTGGCGGAAGCGGGGGAAGGGGGGGGGTCTGGCTCCAGACCTCTGCTTAATGCGACTGTTTGCAACCGTGCGTCCTATTGGGGAGACTCCACCTGCTTGAAACAGGCGCCAAAAGCAGCCAAGATCCACTCCTTGGGGGGGAGGGGGATGCGAGGGCCCGCGCCGATCGGCAAAACAACGCATAAGAAAACGACAAGCTCAAAAAACGATGACAATTTTAGGGAGAATGCGCCCTCAGAAGTGGAGGAACCCCCTCACATCGGCATCGAGACAAGGCGATGCCAATCATGAAAATAGGGATGTGCTTCAGGCTGGTAAG
The DNA here is from genome assembly GCA_963575745.1 of Prorocentrum cordatum. NCBI lineage: Eukaryota > Dinophyceae > Prorocentrales > Prorocentraceae > Prorocentrum > Prorocentrum cordatum. Next base: position 101,342 of record CAUYUJ010004714.1, on the reverse strand, counting down.
AGCTGCACCCGTGCCGTCGTGCGAATCGCTCCCAGAGCTCCGTCCGACGGCCATGTGCTTTCGATCCCGGCGCAAAGTCCTTACACTGTGAAGCCAGAAGCACACCTGGCTGGATTCACGTGCCCAGACATGCGACGTCTTGATTCTTTCAGGACGGCGTCCCTGGAAGTCCCGACCCTTTCCCCGGGTCTGGTTCTTCGTCCTGAGTCGTCGGTTGACGGTCCCGAGGCCCCCCCGGGGCCGAAAATGGCCACAGACCTCCCGCCCCGATTTCTCTCTACGACGCGATCGTGTCTGGGCGTGGAGCACCTGGAGGCCACGCGCTGGGCACACGTGCGGAGGGCCAGCGCGCCTCGCCCTACAGGTACCGAGCGGTGGAAAGCCGACATCCGGCCACACGTGCAGCCAGCTCTCGCCCGGGCCGGCCGCGTCACGCGCAGGAGGAGAAGAAGGACACCTTTGGACACCTTTGGTTTGGGACACAGTCCCCTCCTCTTCGCTCTTACGGGTGCGGAGGCCTTCCAGACCTTTTTACGGGTCCAAGCAGGGGGGCGACAGCCCCTGCAGGGCACCCCGACGGGCCTCCGCACCGTTCAAAAAGTGCTTGCACTGCGCCCCCACGGCGCCAACCCGGAGCAGCCCCAGGGGAAGCGCGGTTGTCTTCGCACCCCCACGCAGCCCAGAGGGCCAGGGGTCCACAAGTGCCAAGCACAGTGTGCGCCACGAGCCCCGCTTACGTTTTGCGCCAGTAGTCCTGGATCTCCTCCAGCGCGGACTCCAGCTGCTGCAACGTCTTCGCGGTCTCGGTGGCGTGTGAGAGGCTTACGGTGCTCTCCTCCCCCACGCAGTTGCCGATCTTGCCGTGCTCCTGGTAGTCCTCGGGTTTTCTCGTCTTCCTCTTGTGCTCCGCTTCGCCGTCCTCGGTGTTGGACCCCTCCTTGCCGTCTGCCTCGGTGTGGACGTCGAACCCCCGGGCCTTCAGGGTGGCCTCGTGCTGCTCTTCTGCGTCCGCCGCCTCCTCGAGCGCCGCGTCGTGCTTCTCCTGGGCCTCCTTGAGGCGGTGCTCCGCCTGCTGCAGCTCCACAGCCGCCTGGTCCAGCTCGAGCTTCTTCTGGTCCTTTTTCCAGGTCGCTTGGCGCAAGGCTGCCTCCAGGGAGGACTTCTCCTTGTCGGTGTCCGTGGCTTGTCCCTTCTCAGACGTGTCCTCATACTCCGTCGAGCCGTCCGCGTACTCCTCGAACTCCGACTCGTCCCTCTCCTCCGTCTTGGCCACCTCGGCCACCGGTGCGCGGCGCAGCGCCGCCAAGACCTGGGACGCGATGCGGCCTGGCGGGTGCGCGACCGCCCGCCGCTCGTCCCGCCACAGCACGAACTTCTTCGCCACGTCCGCCGCTCCCTTGCGGACGAGCGCCGACCGCACGTCCTCGGAGGTGATCTTCTTGTCCAACTTGAGGATGGCACCCGCTTCGCTGAGCACCTTCTGGAAGTGTGTCAGGTGCTCGCTCCCGTTGATGGCCTCCTGGGTCGGAGGAGGAGGAGGGAGGGAAGAGGAGGGAGGAGGAGGGAGGGAAGAGGAGGGAAGAGGAGGGAGGGAGGAGGGAGGAGGGGGGAGGGAGGAGGGAGGAGGAGGAGGGAGGGAGGGAGGGAGCGAGGAGGAACAAGAGGGAGGGAGAAGGAGGAGGAGGAGGAGGCTCTCTCTCCCAAGATCCGACAGAACAGGGCGCACCTCCTGGGGGGGCCCTGCTCCTGTGACGCTCCGCCGGTGCTGCCGCTGGCCGGCTCCGCTGGCCATCTCCCGCTCGCCGCCCTCGCCCGCCCGCCCCCCCCCCCAGGCTCGCAGGGGGGGCGCGGACGACGGGGAGCGTCGGGCAGAGGGCCAGGGATCGGCGGCGAGCGAGGGGGGGAGGCGAGAGGAAGAGGGCCTTCCCAGCAGGCGGCGGGACCTCTCGGAAGCCTTCGCGCCTTCCGGGAAGTTTTCCTGCGCCTTCGGAGGAGGCTTCCCCCCCTCGCTCGCCGCCGAAGGGAGGAGATCGAGGGAGATGCCAGCTTCGGCGGGGACTAGGAGGGGCGCCCGAGCGTGGAAGGCGAGAGATGAGGCGGCGTGGTGCTCTGCTCGAGGTAAGCCGCACGCGGCTCGCACAACTCTGACCTCGAGGGGGGACGAAAGGGCAAGATATCAGAGGGCTGGGTACAGATTCAGCTCACGCAGCTGGTTTTCCTGGGGCCTCTCGGCGCCGGGAGGCGCACACGTATCGAGGAGTGGGCCCGGCGGGGCGGAAACCAGCTGCGTGCGGCAGATTTCGGAACCGCCCCTTTCCCCATCCTGCCCTTTCCGTCCGGCCCGAAACCAGCCACTGCTCAAGAGATGGAACGACCACTCTGGACCGAGCACTGCTGCCAAGATCCGACGGCGTGTTGCTCCCATGCGCGGCCCCAGAGGTCCCGACCCCTTTTCGGCGGTGGACAAACCTCCCTGTAGCACACCTTCCCTTAGTGAAAACGGCCCAGGGCCGAAACCGACGGACCCGGAGCCGCAAAAACGACGTCCGCGACGCCCTCTCGCGAGCCGAAAACAGCCAATTCCTGAATCGACGCGTCAGGGTAGGAGCTCTATCCACCTCCGACCTCTTCCCCCAGGGCCAGGTCTTCACCAGGGCCCCCGAGCCGCTCGCCACGGCCCTGGGCTTCCACCCCCGCACCGTTCTGCTGGAGCGTCGGCGGGCCTGCCCGTCTCGAATACAGGACGCCCGTCCGCCGCCGGCGCCCGCCAGCCTCTGTGCTGCGCGGCGACGGCGAGGGAGCCGGGGAACGAGAAGCAAGCAAATTTGGACGCCCGAAATGGGTACGGGAACAATGGGTACAATGCCCAACAACAAATGTTGTCCCAAACCAGCAGCGGCCGCTGTTGGGCAGGCGGCCTTCTGTCTCAAATGGACACAGGCCGCGGCGGCGCGGACGGCGAGTCCTGTTCGAAGTGAAGAGGAACTGCTGTTGGGCATTGTACCCATTCTTTCGGTACCCATTCCGTGCGTGCAGAGAGCAGACGACGGCGAACGCGCAGGCGGGAGGCCCGGGCCGCCGGGACGAACGAGACGAAGCCAGGCCGACGAAGATCAGAGATCGGGGCAGGAGAAGTCGAGCAGCTCTGAGAGCCGGCTGCCCTGGAGGACTTCTCAGGCGGCGCGGCCTCCTCGGAGCGCTGCGGAGCGCTCTGAGGGCGTTCTGGAACGCTCTGGAGCGGATATGGTCCTCGGCCTGACCTAAGGAACGATAAATAAGGAACGAAGCCCCTTTTTATCCCAAGGAATAACGCATAAGGAACGATAAATAACAAAAAACGCATGAGGAACTGTAAATAACGCATGCAAACCTAAGGAACGACCGAGCCCCTTTTGAAAAGCAAGTGTTCCTTATTCAAGCCGCTCACTCTACGATCCTCGTCCTGGCCCCGTCCGAAGGAGGCAGGCGGCAGGCGGGCCCGGATCACGCCAGAGACCAAGGTTCGCGAACAACGCCAGGATCCAAACAACAACAACAACAACAACAACAACAACAACAACAACAACAACAACAACAACAACAACAACAACAACAACAACAACAACAGCAACAGCAACAGCAACAGCAACAGCAACAGCAACAACAACAACAGCAACAGCAGCAGCAGCAACACCACCACCACCACCACCACCAACAACAACAACAGCAACAACAACAACAACAGCAACAGCAACAGCAACAGCAACAGCAACAGCAACAGCAACAACAACCACAACCACAACCACAACAACAACCACAACAACAACAACCACAACAACAACAGCAACAGCAGCAGCAACAACAACAGCAACAACAACAATAACTACAACAACAGCAACAGCAGCAGCAACAACAACAACAGCAACAACAGCAACAGCAACTACAGAAACAGCAACAACAGCAACAGCACCACCAACAACAACAGCAGCAGCAGCAACAACAACAACAACAACAACAGCAGCAACAACAACAACAAAGAAACGTCGGAGATCTGGGCCTACCTCCTCCGCCCTCCGCTGGCCGCAGGGTGGCTTCCGCCGAGGGCCGCGGTGTGAGCCGCCCCTCCCCCCTTTGCGCGCCCCGGGCGGGCCCCCAAGTTCCGAGGCCCGGAGCTTCGCACCAGCACCAGCACAGCGGGCCGCCTCCACCAGGGGAAGATGCTCCTATAGAGTTCGGTGCTCGCGCTAATCTTATGTCGGGCGTGTCCCCCTACAGAGGGATTTTCGACGAAAAATGAAAAAAAATCCAAACATACCCCAAAAAGATCAAAAAAAATCCCCCCCAAAAAAATTGTCCCCAGACTATTGTTTGACTATTGTTTGATTATTTTGGGGGTCTCTTTTATTTTTCGTCGAAAATCCCCCTGTAGGGGGACAGGCCCGACTTAACGCTACCCTCGGCCACTCACGAAGCCCGAGCAGGACCACCATCGCCGAGGTGGGGGCAATGGGCCATCTTCCCCCGGTGCTGGCGCCGACCTCCAGGCCACCGACAGTTCTCAAGGTCCAGTGCTCCTCGCGGGCCGGCAGGGCGCGCGGGACCTGCGGGGGGCGCTGGCGGGAGCAGCCGCAGAAGGCGTCGAGCATGGCGCGGCCCCGGGGGCGCGGGGGCAGGGCCGCGCGGGCAGAGGAAGAAAAACCTGCATGAACATAAACTTTTGGCGCGCTCCGCGCGGATTTCTTGAATCCGCGCTGGACCCCCCTCCCCGGCGCGCTTCGCGCGCCAGGGGCAGCGCCGGAGGCGCCCCTGGGGGGGGTGGGGGGCCCAGCGCGGATCCAAGAAGTCCGCGCGGAGCGCTAGAAGTTTCTTCTTATGGGGCTTTTTCTCCTTCGAGCGGGGGGGGGGGAGGGGCGAGGAGGGCGCGCGCAGTGGGCCAAAGACGGCTGCGGGCCGAGAGAGGAGGAGGGGTGTGCCGCGCTTGGGGGAGCAGACTGGCCATCGCTCGGACGTCCATTCCCTGTGTTTTTTTCGGTTTCGTGCGTGGCTTTTGCGGCGAATGATCAAGGACGCTCCTCGAATGCTCCTCGATGGTCCTCGCCGAGGAAAAAGCGCACACGTCCGAGCGATGCCAGGCAGAGGCAGCGTCCACGGCACGCCGCCGCGGGAGGCCCGTCGGCGCGCTGCTGCGGGAGAGCCACCGGGCGTTCGGACGGCGGCGTGCTCCTGCCGCGGAGCCAACAGGGGCCAATGGAGGGCCAAGCAGGGCGAGGAGGCGCCGAGGAGCAGCAAGAAGACCCCAGAAGGGCCCAAGAGGGCGCCTCTGGGGGCCTGTCGAGGCCCAGGCAGGGCCAAGGACGTCCACCATCCAACCCCCCCGCGCGCTCGGGAGCGCGTGCGCTCGAGGAAGAGGGCAGGGTAGAGTAGGGTAGGGTAGGGTAGGGTAGGGTAGGGTAGGGTAGGGTAGGGTAGGGTAGGGTAGGGTAGGGTAGGGAGGAGGAGGAGGAGGAGAGGAGGAGGAGGAGGAGGGGGAGGGAGGAGGAGGAAGGAGGAGGAGGAGGAGGAGGAGGAGGAGGAGGAGGAGGAGGAGGAGGAGGAGGAGAGGAGGAGGAGGAGGAGGAGGGAGGAGAACGAAGAGGAGGGGAGGGGAGGAGGGAGGAGGAGGAGGGAGGGAGGGAGGGAGGGAGGAGGAGGAGGAGGAGGAGGAGGAGGAGGAGGAAGGAGGAAGGGAGGAGGGAGGAGGAGAGGAGGCGAGAGGAGGGAGGGGGGTGGAGAGAGGGGAAGGACGAGGGAGGACAAGGAGGAGGACGCGGAGGCGGCAGGAGGAGGAGGTGGTGAAGCGCGGCTCGGAGTCGCAACCAGTTATCCTCTGGGGCGCCTCAGAGCTCACCGCTGGTCACACAAGAATACATGTGGCCCCAGCAGCAGGAGGACAAGGAAGACAAACAAATCCGAGGATCTAGTATCGACAATCCTCGACGCCCTTCCACCTCCTCCTCCTCCTCCTGACGCTGACGCTGATGGCGGGTTCGTCTCGTGACCGACGAAATCTTCTCCTCCTCCTCCTCCTCATCCTCCTCCTTTCCACGTCCTCGTCCTCGTCCTCGTCCTCGTCCTTCTCTCCGCCTCCTCGTCCTCCTCACCCTCCTACCTCTCCTCTCAGCTCCTCCCTGATCACCTCCTCCTCCTCCACCTCCTGCACCTCCCCTCCTCCTCCTCGTACTCCTCCTCCTCCTCCTCCTCCTCCTCCTCCTCCTCCTCCTCCTCCTCCTCCTCCTTTTCTTGAGTTGACCAGACCTTACGCTTACGCGCGTTGCGTTACTTGCGTGCTGCAAAAAATGGAAGCGCAGATGGGTCGGCGCAAAGGTACCTGGCGGGCGCCGCAGCTCAGGCGGTACAATGAAACCATTACAAAACATAGGCAAGAATAGTAGGCGCCCGTCAGGTGACGCAGCTGGTACCTTCTTGCAGAAGGCCCAAACAAGTCGACCTGGTTACATAATGCATGCCGACTTTCGATAGGTTCATGCTGCGAACAATGCAAAAATGTAAACAAGAAAGAGAGCGTCCTCCACAGCCACATCTAGAGACGGCGTAGGGGTTAGCCAATGTGGTGATCCAAGAATGCAAGGTGAGTGCTGCAGTAGGGTTTGCTCCTAACCTTCAAAGAAGAGCGTGCAACATTTGGGCTGCAAAAGGCTTTTGTTGGTTTACCCCTAGCCTTCAAAAACAAAAACTTGCAACAGGGCTGCGACCCAAGGCTTTGTAGGACAACCCCCCATCTACGTAGAGATCCTCCTCCGCGACCCCCGCGTCCACATCAGTAAACCACCGCCTGCAAGAGTAGCCAGGTGATGCTATACCTCTGTGCGCTGCAAGAGGGTTTTTGAGGCTTACCCGTAACCTCTGAAAACATGGCGTGCGGAATTTGGGCTGCGACACATGGTTTTGTCGGGTGACCCCGCACCTAAGCAGAGAGTTCTCCTCCGCTGCCACCGCAGGAACATCAGTGAACCGCCGCCTCCAAGAGTAGCTAGGGTGAGGTAAAGCGTGAGGTGCACAATTGCATAAAAAAAGCGATCCTGGGGCCGCTACCCAGGATTTTTTTGTAGGGTAGCCCCAAACCTGTATATGGTATCCTCCTCCTCCTCCTCCTCCTCCTCCTCCTCCTCCTCCTCCTCCTCCTCCTCCTCCTACTCCTCCTCCTCGTCGTCGTCGTCGTCGTCGTCGTCAGCGTCCTTCCCACGAGCGCGCGCGCGCGCGGAGGGAGCGGCGCTCCGGGATGACTCCGCCGCAGTCGTGAGGCAACCACCGCTCGCTCGCCTCCTCGGGAGCCGAGCAGTTCACCCCGCCAGCAGAGGCGGGGCCGACGCGCGGTCCTCTCCTCCTCCACCTGCTGCTCCACCACCTGCTTCTTCATCATTATCAGCATCATCATCATCAGCATCATCACCATCCTCATAATCGTCAGCATCATCAGCATCATCATCATCATCATCAGCAGCAGCAGCATCAGCATCAGCATCCTCATCCTCAGCATCAGCATTACCATCAGCATCAGCATCAGCATCATCATCATCATCATCGTCATCATCATCATCATCATCATCATCATCATCATCATCATCATCATCATCATCATCATCATCATCATCATCATCATGATTAGCATCATCATCAGCATCAGCAGCAGCATCAGCATCAGCATCAGCATCATCAGCATCATCATCAGCAGCGTCATCACCATCAGCATCAGCATCATCATACGTATCATCATCCTCAGAATCGTAAGTATCGTCATCAGTATCATCAGTATCATAATCATTATCATCACCATCATCACCCTTATAATCATCATCCTCATCATCCTCAGCATCAGCATCATCAGCATCAGCATCAGCATCATCATCATCATCAGCAGCAGCATCATCCTCACCACCCTCATCATCATCATCAGCATCAGCAGCAGCATCATCATCAGCACCACCATCATCATTATCAGCATCATCATCAGCATCATCAGTATTGTCATCATCAGCATCATCACCATCACCATCATCATCATCATCATCATCATCATCATCATCATCATCATCATCGTCATCATCATCATCATCATCATCATCATCATCATCATCATCATCATCATCATCATGATCATCATCATGATCAGCATCATCATCATCGTCAGCGTCGTCATCATCATCATCAGCATCATCATCCTCAGCATCACCATGTCCATCAACATTATCAGTATCATCCTCATCATCAGCATCAGCAGCAGCATCAGCATCAGCATCAGCATCATCAGCATCAGCATCAGCAGCATCACCATCAGCATCAGCATCATCATAATCATCGTCATCCTCAGAATCGTAAGTATCGTCATCAGCACCATCATTATCATCATCAACATTACCACCAGCATCATCAGCATCATCATCATTATAATCATCACCATCATCATCCTCAACAGCCGCATCATCAGCATCATCAGCATCAGCAGCATCATCATCAGCATCATCATCAGCAGCAGCAGCATCCTCGAAATCGTCAGCATCATCAGCATCATCATCCTCATCATCAGCAGCATCATCAGCATCATCATCAGCACCATCACCATCATCATGATCAGTATCATCATCAGCAGCATCATCAGAATCATCATTACCATCATCATCATCATCATCAGCAGCATCAGCATCAGCATCATCATCGTCATCATCATCAGCATCATCATCAGCATCATCATTATCATCAGAATCCTGAGCATCATCATAACCATCATCATCATCATCAGCATCAGGTTCATCAGCAGCAGCATTATCAGTTTCGTGGAATGCATCATCAGTATCATCAAAAGCATCAGTATCGTCATCACAATCGTCATCACCAGCTTCATCATCATAAGCATCATCATCCTCATCAGCATCATCATCACTATCATCAGCATCATCACCACCATCATCATCACCATCAACATAATCATCAGTATCATCATCATCATCATGGTCGTGGCTGTCCTCGTCGTCGTTAACATCATTGTCATGATCATCAGCAAAGTCATCATCAACATCATCACCAGCAGCAACATCGTGACCATCATGCTCATTATCGGCATCGTCGTATGCATGTTGACTGCCATCGTCATCCTCATCAGCATCATCAGCAGCATCATCATCGTCAATATCATACTCGTCCAACCCCATCTTCGTCGTTATCGACATCATCGTCGGCACCACCATGATCAGCATCATAATTATCATCATCATGATCATCATCATCATCAGCATCATCGTCATCATCATCATCATCATCATCATCATCATCATCATCTGCAGTAACATCGTCATCGCCATCAGTAGCAACAATAGTAACCGCCTTATCGTCATCATGATATTCATCGTCATCCTCGCAATCACCATCATCAGCATTATCATCGTCATCATCGTCATCATCGGCGTCGTCATCATCATGCTCACCGCCACATCACTTGTCATAATCACAAGTACCTTTTTGACTATCATAATCATGAGTCGTCCGTGACCCCTGCCATTCTCATCAGCAGCACCAACATCAGCAACAACACCATCGCCATCACCACCAGTCCACTCAGAATCGCCATCAGCACCATACCATGACATGTTCATCCTCGCCATCACCACCACCACCATCATCGCCACCTTCAGCATCAATACCACCATCGTCATCGACAGCCACCGCCATCATCCCCCCAGGAACAAGAGAACACGGCACCACCACCGCCAGCGCGAGAAGCCATGAGGGCTCTTCTTCCTTGTGCGGCCCCGCTGTTCCTGCTCGAGACGTCCCCTCTCCTCCAGCTCGGGGAGGCGCTGTGTACCTCCACACCAGCGGTGGCACCCCTGGTGGTGGTGTCCCTCTTCTTCCATCCGACAGCATCCCTCCTGCCTTCCTTGTCCTTCCCAAGGCATGGAACATGGAAGGTGCAGGTTAAACAGATTAAGCAAGCGAGGCACTAATTAGTGCGAGCTCGGTAGGCGGTTGCCTTTCTTGAGCCAGTTTCGGCCCAGAGACCAGGCTTGGACAAGGAGGGCACGGTCACAAGTTTCTTTTCGCAGCCGTTCCTCTAGAGGCCTCCTACAAATGGTCCGAGAAGATGGGGTCGGAGGATCGAACGGCATCGCCGATGCATCGCCGAGGCATCGGCGATGGATCAGCGACGTCGGCGCGAAAACAGAATCCGCCGACCCTGTCGGCGTGTGCGGGGTGTCTGTCCAGTCCCGTCGACGGGGAGCCTTCTTTCGTCCCCTCCTTCCCATCCTCCTCTCCCGTCGGGGGAGAGAGAGAGAGAGAGAGAGAGAGCACCCTTCCTCGTTCGGGGAACGGGTTCGCAGCTTGAAGGAATTCCATTCACGTCCTCATTACGTTAAAGGGAAGCCCCTTCCCTTTGTCCCTTCCCCGGCGTGGGGGGGGGTCCCGGGGGGGAAGGGGGGGGGTCAGATTCGCATCTCCTCTGGGGGTCCTCCACGCCGGTCCTCCTCCGGTCCTCCTCCCCAGGGGGGGGGGTCCTAGGGGGGAGTCCTTTTCCTCCTCCTTTTCCTCATCCTCCTCCTCCTCCTCCTCCTCCTCCTCCTCCTCCTCCTCCTCCTCCTCCTCCTAATCTCCGCCTCCTCCTCCTCCTTCCCCTCCTCCTCCCCCTCCTGGTCGTCGTCGATGTCTTTCTGGGTCGGCGTCACCGGCCGTCAGGCCTTCACAATCGAGCTCCACACCGAGCCGCATCGCGCCATCGGCGATGCATCGGCGATGCCTCCGCGACACGGCGCGATCCTCCGAGCCCACCTGCTCGGACCCCAACCGAGAGGCCTAGACGCAGCGCGGGGAGAAGTGAGACAACGGCAGCGCAAAAGCGGTCCCCCGGCCCCTCCCCAGATCCAAAGGCATCCCCAGACATGATCGCGTCGTAAAAAAATCAGGACGGGAGGCTTTTGGCTAAGATCGGCTCCAGGGGGCCCTCGCCGAGCCTCGGGACCATCAAAAAACGACTCAGGACGAAAAACTGGTCCCGGGGAAAGGGTCGAGACTTCCAGGGACGCCATCCTGAAAAATCAGGACGTCGCAGGTCTGGGTCAGTTTCCCTCGCTGCGTCCAGCCGTAGCGACGACGCCCCCCCAAAGCCCAACGACTGTTGTCTCAACTGGCCCTCCTCTGACTGCCTCCCTCCCTCCCTCCCTCTCCCCCTCCCTCCCATCCTTCCTTGAGAGAATCGGTCAAGAGAGGGGGGACGAGGGCAAATCAACTCAGAATCAATCCCCAGGCCCCTCTCGGGGTCGGAACTGTCCAGTTTCTCAGCTGCGTCCAGCCGCATCGAGCTGCGTCCAGCCGTGGCGCCAGAACCAGTGCTGGGCCACCTCAGCACCCCAGCCAGCTTTAGGTCGGGCATGCCCTCCTACACGGGGATTTTGAAGAAAACGCTGCCGAAGCAGCACACACCTAGAAACCCCGTGCACAAAAACAAACAATTCCTCCGACAACTCCCTGGAAAGTCCAGACGAATCGCCCCCAGACTGCTCCAGGAGAGCTGCTTCAGCCCCAACATTCACCATTCCGAACAAAACGACTCAGAGAAAAAAGCCCCCGCACCCACAGGCCCACACTGCAAACGACCACTCGGCCAGCCGACAGCGCTGCGACAATCTGGGCCGGCGGAATGAGCGAAGCGATTCAACCAAAAAATCTCAAAAATCCGCCGGCCCCCCTGTGGAGCCACCAGGCTGTAGGACGAGGGTTTGCTGTTCCCTGCACCAGTTCCAGTTTCCAGTCTCCACTGTTACAATATTGCTTTATGCTTCTAACTGTTACTTGTTGTAGAACGCGCGAGGAGGGGGAGCCGAAAATCAGCCTGGTTAGCGTCTCCTGGGAGGGGTCTCAGAATTTCTGGGGGGATCGAAATTGAAACCCATCACGCAGATCGGCGGGGTCAGGGTCCAAAAACACATGTGATGTGCCACATTTCTGAAACGGCGGCACCCCTCACGCATATCGGCGGGGTCAGGGTCGAATAAACATTGGATATGCCACATTTCTGAAATTCGGCGGCGCCCCTCATGCAGATCGGCGGGGTCAGGGTCGAACAACCAATGGGATTTATCACATTTCTGAAATTCGGCGGCGCCCCTCACGCAGATCGGCGGAGTCAGGGTCGAACAACCGATGGGATTTGCCACATTTCTGAAATTCGGCGGCACCCCTCACGCAGATCGGCGGGGTCAAGGTCGAACAACCAATGGGATTTGCCACATTTCTGAAATTCGGCGGCACCCCTCACGCAGATCAGCAGGGTCAGTGTCGAACAACCTATGGGATTTGCTACATTTATGAAATTCGGCGGCACCCCTCACGCAGATGGGCGGGGTCAGGGTCGAAAAACCAATGGGATTTGCCACATGTCTGAAATTCGGCGGCACCCCTCACGCAGATCAGCAGGGTCAGGGTCAAAAACCCATAGGATTTGCCACATGTCCGAAATTATGTTGGAAACCTCAGTGCACAGCATTCGGGGGCAGCTTCAAAATGCAACACTGAGTTCAACAATACCATCTGAATATCAATTTCTCTTGCCGATACTGCTTCACGGCGGCGCCGAGGCCTCATGATTCAGCTCTTGCATAGCCCATTATCCAAGAGAGGGGGCCAGCGGCAGGGGGCAAAGCCCTTACGGATAATCGAAAATCGTCACCCGAATATGCTTTGACTATTTTTGAGTATTACTCGAGTAGAGGAACATGCCCGACTGAAAGCCAGCTCCAACCTCCCTTCCTCGCTCCCCCCCCCCTGGCCTGGGAGCACCCGAGTGGGTCGCCACCCCCATCACACAGGGGGACCCCCCCAGGCAGTGGGGCTATGGTCAGCATCGCCGCCTCGAACACGGCGTGGGCCTGGCCTCTTCGCGGCCGGGCCTGGCGGCACTCCTGGCGCACATCACTCATGGCGCACACGGCTCAAACCTCCCAGGCCAGGCCGTGTTCCCAAATTCCCTCCCTCCCTCCCTCCCCAGACATGGGACGTCCTGACCTGCTGCGTCCGCGGTCCGCCGAAGTCTCGATCCTCTCTCCGGGACCGCCTGTTCATCCCGAGTCGTCTTATTGACGGTCCAGGGGCCCGGCGAGGGGCCCCGGAGGCCGACGGTGGCCAAAAACCTCCCGTCGTGACGAGAGAACATGTCTGGGTGTCTCCCTCCCTCCCTCCTGCCCTCCCTCCCTCCCTCCCTCCCTCCCCTCTCCCTCCCCAAACCCCCGACGTCATGATTCTTCCGCGACGGGACCCCCAAAGGGGACCAGCTCTTCATCCGGAGTGGCTCTGTCGACGGCCCCAAGGCCCTGTAAGGGCCCCTGGAGGCCGAAAATAGCGAACACCCTCCCGTCACGATGTTGTCACAACGCGAGGCCGCGACGCAGCAGAGGGAGGAGCTTCCCAGGGAGGAGGAGGAGGAGGAGGAGGAGGAGGAGGAGGAGGAGGAGGAGGAGGACGAGGAGGAGGATGAGGAGGAGGAGCTTCCAGGGAGGAGGAGGAGGAGGAGGAGGAGGAGGAGGAGGAGGAGGATTCCCAGAGAGGAGAAGGAGGAGGAGGAGGAGGAGAAGGAGGAGGAGGAGGAGGAGGAGGAGGAGGAGGAGAGGAGCTTCCCAGCGAGAAGGAGGAGGAGGAGCAGGAGGAGCAGGAGCAGGAGCAGGGCGCACAGATCAGCCCGCTCCGCGCCACGACGGCCCCGGCCCTCTGCCGGGCCCCGCTGCTCCTTGTGCTCGACGCAGACGAGGCACGTGAACGGGCCGCCGGGGCAGGGCACAGCGGCCTCCTGTGAGGGGAGGAGGAGGAGGAGGAGGAGGATGGAACTTCCCTCCTCCTCCTCCTCCTCCTCCTCCTCCTCCTCCTCCTCCTCCTCCTCCTCCTCATCTTCCTCCCCGTCCCCCTCCCCCTCCCCCCCCCCGCCCCCGTTCCCGCAGGGAGGGGGGGGGAGGAGTCCAGCGTGACAGGAGGGAGGGCGGAGAGAGGAGGGAGGAGGGAGAAGGAAAGAGAATGGTGGTGGTGATGTTGATGTTGATGGTGATGGTGATGGTGATAGTGATGGTGATGGTTGTGGTAATGGCGGTGGTGGTGATGGTGATCGTGATGGTGATCGTGATGGTGATGGCGGTAGCAGTAGTGATAATGATGAAATTCAGGGTGATAATGGATAGTCTCTGGTTGTGGTGATTTGGGTGACGATGATGATGATTTTGTGAAGGCAATGACGATGATGATACTGATGATGTTTATGATGGTAATGATGATGGTGATGATGGTGCTGGTGATGATGGTGGTAACGGTAATGATGATGTTGATGGTGATGGCAATGATGATGATAACGATGATTATGATGTTGATGATAATGATGTTGATGACGACCATGGTGCTGATGATGATGATGGTGATGACGACGACGATTATGGTGATGGTGGTGGTGATGGTGATGATGATGCGATGATGATGATGCTGATGATGCTGATGATGCTGCTGCTGATGATGATGATGATGATGATGGTGATGATGATGGCGATGGCGATGGTGATGGTGATGAGGAGGAGAAGGACTAAACCTCAGGCGCAGCAACGATATTTCGATAACCCCCCCTCCAAGCTTACTCTTCGAAGGCCCCTACAATGCACTCACATTTCGGAACATGTCCCATCGGAAGCCAACTGCCTGAGAATGCCCAATCATGCCAAAACACGATGTTCGGGACTTTAGCGCCGCGAAACAATGTGACTGCTGCGTCCTGACAGTCCTAAATCGCGCCAGTACACCGTTCCTGGGACTACAACACCGTGAATCAACATGACTGTTGCGTCCTGACAATCGTAAACCGAACAAGGGCACCATTGCTGGAACTTCCTTCGACCATGCTACTCCTTGAAACTGCTGCAGCATCTTAAAAAAGGAATGCACACGGCGCTGAAACGAGATTCATATTTTGAAAAAGAGCCGCCCTCCATCATTGAAACTGCTGTAAGCTTTGAGAAGAATGTGCGCGGTGGTATTGCAAGAGCCACGTTTTGAAAGCCGGCCACGCTCCATCTTCGAAACTGTCGCAAACGTTCAAGTCGAACGTGCGCGGCGCGAGGACGAGAGCCACATGTCAAAATCCACCCGCCCTCCACCGCTGAAGCTGTTGCAAACTGTTACGAAGAGTGTTCGCAGCGCTAAAGCAAGAACCGCATTATAAAAACGACCCGCCCTCCATCCTTGAAACTTTTGCGAACTTCAAGCTTCAATATCATAAACAAGAAAAGCGCATCAGGCGAAACGCCGGCCAGCCTTACAAACACGTGTGGGGGTGCGACAAGGAGGGACGAGTTAAAATTACCAAAAATGCCATCAGGGGCAACTAAGAACACCCAGAGAGGCCAATACCACATCGGCCTTTGGACACAGAGAGCGTAGAAGTGTTGGCAATGTGTCCACAGCCCCTGCTTACACAGGTCCGTGGACAAGGAAGACGGGGGAGGGGGAGGAGGAGGGAGGAGGAAGAGGAGGGGGAGGGAGCCAGGACGAGAAAGGAGATAGGACGTGCGGATCGATCGAGGCATGCCGCAGGATAGTGGGATCGCGAGCTCCGGCCTTTGCTGTCTGCGCAGTGATGCATCTGCTTCGCGACGTCGGATCTCGGCTGCAGAGCCACCGCAGGGCTCGGCAGCGGGCCGGGGCGCATCGGCTACCAGGGGGCGATGCCACCCGACAAAAATGGAGGCCACTGTGGGGCTCCCATCGGCGAGGCTGGGATTCCTACTGTTGCACCGCTTGGGAAACCGATCTCGCAGGACCCCAGAGAGGGGGGGGGGGGGGGGGCGAATATAGAAATATTGGGGCCGCCCACCATACTGGCGAGCCGCAAAAGAACTTACGTGCCGAGCGGGCCATGCAATGCAAGGGCCATGAAATGCAAGGGCAATTTGTTCGGATACATATACCCTGCGTCGTCTTGACTGCCATCTCCACCAAACCTCCCACTCGAGCTATCCTCCTCCATTTCCCTCTCCCTCCTCCTGGGCTCCGTATCCTCCTCCTCCTCCTCCTCCTCCTCCTCCGCCTCCTCCTCCTTATCCCCGCTCTTCCCCGTTACGCGGGCCGCCGCCGGCGCGGCGCGCTACATTAGAGACAAGGGCGCTCACGCGCGACCTCACGCGGGCAGCTCGCGCGCCAGTGTCGGCGCAGACGGCCCCCGTTTTCGGGCGTCGCTCGGCTGAATTCGGCAGCGTCGAAATCGTGCGGAGGTTCTCTCGGCCATGCTTGCCCCCATTGTCTTTGGACGCCCGAAATGGGCACGGAAACAATGGGCACAATGCCCAACAGCAAATGTTGCCCCGAACCAACAGCGGCCGCTGTTTGGCAGGCGGCCTTCTTGTCTCAAATGGACACGATCCGCGGCGACGCGGACAGCAGATCCTGTTCCAAATGAACATGCACTGCTGCCGCTCTTTGTACCCCCATTCGTTCCGTACCCACGTCGGTCGTCCCGATTGCCCCTGCGCGGAGGAGGAGGAGGAGGAGGAGGAGGAGGAGGAGCTTCGCGCAGGGCTGCTGCGCCGCAGGGAGGCGGCGGCCGCGCGGCTCGTGACACGAAGCAGGGCCTCGCACGCGCCGCCCGCCCCTGAGGCCACGGCCCGCGCCGCCCCGCTCCTCTTCCTCCTCCCCCCCCTCCTCCTCCTCCTCCCCCTCCTCCTCCTCCTCCTCCTCTTCCTTCTCCTTCTCCTCCTCCTCCCCCTCCTCCTCCTCCTCCTCTTCCTTCTCCTTCTCCTCCTCCTCCACCTCCGCGCTGCTGGGTGCGGCCAGCCCGGGGATGCGTGCGTCGCTTCCTTCTCGCTTCTGGCCTGCGAGCAGGAAGGGGCCCCAGGACACACAAACAAATACACACCAATAAAAAGACCCCCCATCTTTTCTCATATCTTCTGGGTTTTCGTCTTCTCCCGCACTCCCCATATTTTCCCATATCTTCCTGGGAGTCGACGATGACTTGTGTCTGTGTGTTTTTTTCCCCTCCTGAGAGCAGTGCGAAGCAAGACCGGGCTGGTGCGCATGGCCCCTGGGAACTGCACCTGGCCCGGCGCTCCCCGTGGGGTGCCCATGCCCACGGGGAGGAAAGGGAGCAGCCGGGGTCGGCCGCTTGCCACTGGAGGCAGCCAAGGCGGATTCGCCACCGCGGACGGTCCGCCCTTCCAGGCATCTCTTACTGGCGGAGTGGGCTGCAGGCCGCTGCGTCGGGCACACGACAGCCGCTCAAGAGGGCGCGATGAAGTGCGATCAAGCGGACAAAGAAACCATGAGCAGGCTTCCGAACGCCATTGATTGTGCTAGTGCATGTGAGAGGGCCGTACGATGGCGCCAGCGGCCGACCACGAGGCGAGAGCCTGCGGTGCCTTCCAGCGGCAACATATTAGCCGGCTTACCTGCGAGGACACGCCAGGGTGAGAGCACCGCTCGTAGCTCGGTAAGCCACCCTCGTGAGCCTTAAATCCAAGTGGCTCGTCCTCACCTATCGATGATGCGCGCCGCTCGAAATAAAGGCCCGAGGGGCTGCAGCAGCCCGTCAAAAGGCGCAGTCACCGCCAAGGAGAACGAAGCGAGTTCCCGCAAGCACTGGATTGGCACAAGAGGGCGAGCAAATGCTGGCGCCTCTCGCTTAGATTACATGCCCAGCAGGTGCTGCGCGTCGAGCAGCCCTTGGTGTAGAGGCGGAACATGGCGTGAAAGATCAAGGGGGAATAAACGACGAGGGTCGAGTTCTAGTTCAGCTCGGCGACGATACCGCGCACGCAGAACGGGCGGCAGCACGAAGAGAACAGCAGCGTGGTGGGTTGGCACAGCGGGTGCTGCAGCTGGCTGAAGCCGCGCGGCATCGCCACAACCGCGGCGCGGCGCAGACCTGCGAGCCGCCCCGACGAATGGCACGGCCGGCAGGCTCTGTGCACGCCGCGCCGTTGGCGGAAGGCCGCGCGGAGCGCCTGCAGCCCCTGCACCCTGATGCAGGGGCTGCTGTGAAGGGGCCCCAGGACACACAAAGAAATACACACAAATAAAAGTATCCCCCATGTTTCTCCCATATGTTCCGGGTTTCTGTCTTCCCGCCCACTTCCCATATGTTCCTGTAGTTCCTGGGGAATCTACGATTATGTGTGTCTCTGTGTGTGTGTCTTTCCCTCCTGATGCTTCCTTTGAGGAAGAATGAAGGATACCTGCTGCTGCCAGCGGTCTGCTCAGGTACTGCCCTGTGGTCAAGCTGTGGCCTGTCGGAATTCCTAGGTAGCCCGAGTGAACGCCTGCCACTCTAGCCGCTGCTCCTGCGGGGCCGCGGCACGAGGGGCCAGGCCACCCTGACGGACTGACGGAGCGCAAGGACTTGCCCACCGGCGTCTCGAGGTACCGGCGCCTTCGGCAGCTCGGTGCACCTCAGCACTGCTGAACGCCTGCCAGCCAGTAGGAAATGCCAGCCTCCGTCAGCGCCGCTCTCGAGGAATTCGCCCTCATTGGCACCGGAGAAGTGCTGCCGCTCAGATTGGGCTGGGCGTCGTTGGCAACGGCAGCAGAGAGCCCTGCTTCTTTCGCAGCTAGCTCGCAATCGCTCCACAGGAAACACAACCGAACACGCTGCTCTGCGCCCGACGAGGGGCCTCTGACCGCTAGCCGAGTTCGGCCCCATCCTGCGCACTCTGCGCTGATGTGGAGCCTACCTGCAGGCGTCGGCCTTCCAGCGCCCTCGAGCTCTCGTCGAACATCCCGATGGGCCAGCTCGGGCACAATGTGGTCTCACACTGGCACGCACATCACTAGGAGCATACCCAAAAAGCCGGGAGAACAGGACGTGATCCTCCTCGGTGCTCGACGAGTCATCCGCGAACAGCATGCATGACCTTCAGTCAGTAGGCCCCCTCCTTGATGGCGGACACGATCCGACAGCGCTCCTCTGCCAGCTGCGAGTGCTCACCTAGCCAGCCTGCGGTTGCAGCGCCGCCCCCGCAAAGCCTCGGCGCGGCGAACCGCTGCTTCCCAGCACCAAGGGCAGGCGTGGAGCGTCTGCGAGCAGGCACATCAAGGCAGCCCCGTACAGGCTGCGCAGGTCGATGACCTCCTCCTCCTCCTCCTCCTCCTCCTCCTCCTCCTCCTCCTCCTCCTCCTCCTCCTCCTACTTCCTCCTCCTCCTCCTCCTCCTCCTCCTCCTCCTCCTCCTCCTCCTCCTCCTCCTCCTGCTCTTCCACCTCCTGTCTTGCCAGCAGCTGCCGACGACTCGGCAGGCCGCTGCACCGCTCTCCAGGCAGCGGCGTGCAGCGCCACAGCACTGCCAAGCCGCTTCAAAACACCCTGCGGGCACCACTGGAGGGGCCAAATCGATCACCCCCATCTATAGCCGCAGTGCAGAGCCCCAAACATGATCGCGTCGGAAAAAAATCAGGACGGGATGTTTTTGGCTACTTTCGGCCCCGGGGGGCCCTCGCTGGGCCTCAAGACCGTCAAAAAACGACTCGGGACGAAAAACCGGTCCCGGGGAAAGGATTGGGACTTCCAGGGACGCCGTCCAAACAAAACCAGGACGTCGCATGTCTGGATGCTCCTCCGTGACCCTGTCTCGCGCCGCGCTGCGGTGGGCCCTGGACTGGCGGGCCCCGAAGCTCTGGTCCTAGGCGTCGCTGCAAGCGATGAACTCGCGGCCCCGGCCCCTGCTGCCGGAGCTGCTCTGCCGAAGCAGACGCATGGCGTGCACCGACTCACTGAGCTCGCGCGGCCCGGGGCTCGTGTGACAGCGTGGGCGACGAGAAGAGAAGGGTCTCACGCGAGGTGGCATAGCGACCTGACGCGCCTACCTGCGCGGGCCGCCTGCGCGGCACGCTGCACTGGAAAGGACGGTGCCTGCGCGCGACCTTCCGCGGACAGCCTGCGCGCCGCCGTCGGCGAAGACGGCTCCGTTTTTCTGCGTCGCCCATGCGGCTCTGACAAAGAAGTGGCCTGGGGCCCAGAATACAAGAAGAAACAACGGCATCAACATAAACTGGTGGCGCTCCGCGCGGACTTCCTGGATCTGTGCTGGAACCCCCTTCCTGGCGCGCGGAGCGCGCCACAGGGCGGCGCCGGAGGCGCCGCCAGGGGGTCCAGCGCAGATCCTAGAAATCCGCGCGGAGCGCCAAAAAGTTCATGCTTATGCCGTTTTCGTTCTTCTTCGACAGAGGCGAGCCAACCGCTCGAGACATCCCAGCGATCTGGGCGCGCAGCGGGCGAGCGCCCCCCTTCCCCACGGGCGGCGCGGTCCTCTGCCTCCGAGGCCGCGCTGCTGCCCGCACCCAGGCCGCGGCTGGCCGCTGCGGACGCGGCGTCCCGGACCAGCTTGATGGCGCGGGTGGCCGCCTCGGGGGCAGCTTGGCTGATAGGCCAATGTTCCACCACCACTGCCACAGGTAGGACGGGGGAGAAGGGAGGATGGGGAGGTCCTCCTCCTCCTCCTCCTCCTCCTCCTCCTTCTCCTCCTCCTCCTCCTCCTCCTCCACCTGTGGTAGTGGTGGTGGAAAGGCGGCCCGTCATTGGCGGAGGATGCGGAGGCGGCACGGCCTGCGTCTGCCCGTCTGCCTTGCCCGCCTCCTGCGACCTCCTGCTCCCCCCAGCAGGGGCGTCTCGAGGAGGCCCCTAAGGTGGCCCCGAGAGGGACCAGAGAGCAGGACCACGAGCTCACCCCGCGAGCCCTCCACCGCAAGACGGCCCCCGAAACCGCCAGGAGGCCCCCAAGAGGCCTTCGCCAGGCCCCCAAGAGGCTATCGAGAGGCGTCCGAGAGGCCTCCCGAGAGACCCCAAAGAGGCCTCTAAGATGGGAGGCCGCCGGTCCAAACCCCAGGCGTAGAGGCGGGATTGGACGAAGGCCACGATATGCACCTACATGCATGATATATACACACACATACCTCTATATGCATGCCGATCATATACGCGTATGCATACAGAAATTGTTGTGTGCACACGTGCATGGAATCATACGCGTAAGCACACACACACACACATACACACATCGAGAGAGAGAGAGAGAGAAACAAAGAAAGAGAGAGAGAGAGAAGAGGAAATGGAGAGAGGCGATAGCAGTAGACCAATGCATGGGGCTGACATAAGCACGTGTGTAATTACCATGCGTGTAAATGTGTACATCTACATACGTTTGCATCAAGAGTATCGGAGTGAACGTGTATCCGTGCATACATCGAACATCACCAAATCCGCCGACCTTTTCGCGTATGTGAGACGCAGTTCCGGTTGTTCCGTTCTCGTCGTCGTCGTCACCGTCGTCGCCGTCGCCGCTGCCCTCCTCCTCGAGCTCGCCAGCCAAAACAAAAATATGAAACGTCAGCCTTGAGTCAAAAGGGAACCCTTCACGTGATCCCTTCCCAACAGGAGGGGGTCCTGGGGGGACCAAGAGGGCTCCAAGACGGCTTCCGAGGCCTCCAGGACGGCTCCAAGAGGCCCCCAAGACGGCTCCAAGAGGGTGCCCAGACGGGGGACCCGAATCAACATCTCGAGTCCTCGGCCCCGAGAAGCTCCCAGGAGGCCCCAAGGGGCCCCCAAGAGGCCCCCAAGAGGCCCCAAGGAGGCCCCCAAGAGGCCCCCAGGAGCTCCCAAGAGGCTCCCAAGAGGCCCCCAAGCGGCTCCCGAGGGGCTCCCAAGAGGCCCCGAACTGCCGCCCAGAGGCCTACGAGAGCGCTCCGCGACGAGACCCCACGAAGCATCCCTGAGGACTTTGACCCACGTAAGCGTCGTAGTCGCCGCCGCCGCCGTCGTCGTCGTCCCCTTTTCATGGTCGGCGGCACCGGCCCGGAGGCCTGCGCAATCGTGCTTTCCTGGCGGGTCAGTGAAAATACGTGGTGGGATTCTCGCCCGGACTACGCATCGATCGCATCTGACGCATGAGCTCTTCCTTGGTGCGCCTTCCAGGGCCCTCCCTCCCTCCGAAGTCTGGAACGCCAGGGCAAGGAACGACGCCCCGCGGCAGGGAAGGCTGTGTGAGAGGAGAAGGAGGTCTCCAGAGGTCGACTGAGGCCTGGCCACTGGAAGCCACACGACGCCCCAACAAGACCCTCGAGGATCGAGAATCAAAGAGGAGAAAGAGAAGGATGATGATGACGAGGAGGAGAAAGGGGAGGAGCAGAAGGAAGAGGAGGAGGAGGACGTAGACGAGGAGAAGAAGGAGGAGGAGGAGGAGGAGGGGGAAGGTAGAAGTAGGAGGGAGGAGGAGAGGGAGGAGAAACAGGAGGAGGAGGAGGAGGAGGAGAAGGAGGAGGAGGAGGAGGAGGAGGAGGAGAAGGAGAGGAGGAAGAGGAGGAGGAGGAGAAGGAGGAGGAGAAGGAGGAGCAAGAGGGGAAGGAGGATCGAGAATGGAGGAGGAGGAAGTGGAGGCCTCGTTCGGGGCCAGGCCGCCCGCCACGAGCTCCCTGAACTTCACGGCGACGGCCTCCGCCAGGGGGGCGAGTGGGAGGCTTCCTCCTCCATCTCTTTGAAGGGGCCCAGGGACACACAAATAAACAAATAGACACAAATCCAAGGATTCCCCACATTTTTCCCTACCTAGGCTCTGCCTAGAAGGGTTCTTACTCGGTTTGCTTAAAGGGCCGGGCAGTGGAAAGCGCCCCGTGCGGTTCCCCCGGTCCCCTGGGAGCCAAGCAAAAGCAACAGCAAAGGTAAAAGCAAACGCGCGGTTCCCCCAGTTGCGCTCCCTGGGTGCCTAGCAACAGCAAAAGCAAACGCAAAAGTGAAGGCAAAAGCGAAGGCAAAGCAAAAGCATAGCATAGCATAGCAGAGCAGAGCAGAGCATAGCGCAGCATAGCATAGCGCAGCATAGCATAGCATAGCATAGTCTAGCCTAGCCTAGCCTAGCCTAGCCTAGCCCAGCATAGCATTGCGCAGCATAGCATAGCATAGCATAGCAGAGCATAGCACAGCATAGCGCAGCACGGCGTCCACTATTGCTGTTGATATATACATATATATATGTGTACATATATATATATGTGTGTACTGATAGGTGTGTGCGCACGGTGTGTAAACATGTACTTTGTACTTAAAGTTACTGATTCATGTGCTTATACATATGTACTTTTATATATGTATATGCATATATATATATATATGTGAGAGAGAGAGAGAGCGTGATCCACCGCCGCTTTACTGTGGAAAATTGCCAACCTTTTCCTCCAGAACCCGGGGGTCTCCCCCCCCCCCTCCGAAAATCCCCCCCCTGCTGGACCCCCCCCCCCCCCCCCCTTCCCCCCCAGCAAACCCCCCCCCTCCCCTAACACCTCCCCCCCCCCTCCCCCTCGAAAACTGGGGGGGGTCACTACTGGTTCGAACCCTCCCCCCCCCCCCCCACTCCGAACACTACCGGTTGGAACCCCCGCCCCCCTCGAAAACCGGAGGGGCGTCACTACCGGTTCGACCCCCCCCCCCCACGCACCGCCAGCAAACGACTCCCGGTCCCTACCACCGCTCGCATCACATCCCCCACTGTTGTTCCCAGCACCACTGTCCTCACCACCACTGTCCCCACTGGTTCCACCACCGTCCCTATTGTCCACACCAGTGCCCCCACCACTGTCGCACTGTCCCCACTGTTCCCACCACTGTTCCCACCACGGTTCCACTCTCCCCACTGTCTCCACGGACCCAACCACTGCCTATCCCCACTGTCCCCACTGTCCCACTGACTCCTCCGCTGTCCCACTGAGCTGTCCCACTGTTCCCACCACTGTCCCCACTGTCCCCACCACTGTCCCCACTGTACCTCTGTCCCATTGTCCCACCGCCGTCCTCGCCACCGCCTTTACCACTGTCCCCACCACCATTGTACCCTCCACTATCCCACTGTTTCCACCTCATTCCCACTGTCCTCACCACCACTGTCCCCACCACCACCGTCCCCACCACTGTCCACTGTCCCCCCTGTTCCCACCATTGTCCCCACCACTGTCCCCACCACTACCGTCCCCACCACTGTCCCACTGTCCCACTGTCCCCACCACTGTCCCGCTGTCCCCTCACCACTGTCCCCACCAACACCGTCCCCACCACTGTCCGCACCCCCACTCGGTTTTCGAGGGGGGGGGGGGGGGGGGTTCGAACCGGTAGTGACCCCCCCCCCTTTTCATGATGAACTGGGGGGGGGGGGGAGGGGTTCGAACCGGTAGTGACCCCCCCCGGTTTTCCGGAGGGGGGGGGGGGGGGGAGGGGTTCGAACCGGTAGTGACCCCCCCGGTTTTCCGCCAGCAGCGGTAGAACACGCTCTTTCACACATGTACTTAGATATGTTTATATATGTAAATAGTGTATAGATATGTACTTATATGGCTCCAACTCCTAGGTAGGGTCGCACTGGGATAATTCAACGTTCTCTGGGTTTTCTCGTCTTCCCCCCCACCGCCAATATTTTCCTACATGTTCCTGGGAGTCGACGATTATTTGTGTCTGTGTTTTTCCCCTCGTGAACCTCTTCACGCTGGCCAGACTATAACCGAAACGGCTGCATTGGGGGAAGAAGGGTAGGATGGCAAAGGGCAGGGTAGAGACTCAGCTCGCATGGCTGATTCTCCTGGCTCCTCCTGGCGCCGGGAGGCTCCCATGCATCGCGAGGAATGGGCTCGGGGGCGGGGCGGAAACCAGCTGCACGCAGCAGACTTCGTGCCACACCCCTTTCCCTATCCTATGATGGACCGATTGTCCACCACTACCATAGGTAGGCCTGGGGAGAAAGGAGGATGGGGAGGTCCTCCTCCTCCTCCCTCCTCCTTCCTCCCTCCTCACTCCCTCCCTCCCTCCCTCCCTCTCCTACATATGGTGGTGGTGGTGGTGGTGGTGGTGGTGGTGGTGGTGGTGGTGGTGGTGGTGGTGGTGGTGGTGGTGGTGGTGGTGGTTGTGGTGGTGGTGGTGGTGGGTGGTGGTGGTGTTCGTGGTGGTGCTGCTGCTGCTTTTGCTGGGATTAGTGGCATTGGTGGCGGTGGTGGTGGACAATCAGCCCATCATCCTACCCCTTCGTCCGGCGCGGCCCTCGAGCCTCGAGGCCTGCTTTGCTTTGACCGCGAGTGGCCTCGGCCTCCACAGGCGGCCAGGAGCCTCCGGAGACCTTCGGAAGGGGAGGGCTCCAGCACCCTCTGGAGACCTCCAGAGTCCTGCAACGGGGGAGGCCCGGGGAGGGCTCCTCCTTCTCCGCCCTCCCCCTCCGGGGGCCCCTCGGGCCGGGGCGCGAGGGGGAGGACCGCAAAAAGGGGGGGAGACAAGCAGCTCGAGCGGCTCGGGCTTCCCCAGCGCCTCCCGGCGTCGGAGGCACCAGTGCACTTCGAGGCAGGGCGCCCGACGGTGGGGCCGCCGAAACCAGCTGTGCACACCCGGACTCTAGCCGCCCCCCACCTTTCGCAATCCCCCCTTTCGTCCGACCCAGACCAGGCCAGAACTCACGAGATCCGAAGGTCAGTGTGGCTTAGAGACGGAGCGACGAAGCAACGAGGAAAACGAATCGGACCTGGAGGCACAGCACCACCGACGATGGACGCGGCAGCTCTTCCAGGGGGATGCCCTCTGGCCCGGCTGGGTCGTCCGACCGGAGCCTGCTGGGACCCTTGGGGGGGCCCTCCTGGGGCCCTGCTGTGCCGCCCCAGGAGGTCGGCGGAGGCTCCTCTGTCATCAGGAGGTATCTTCGAGGGGCAGGCACTGCGCGACTCGGCAGAGACGCCTCCACATCCTTCTACCCCTTCCCCCGTCCTCCTCCTCCGCCTCTCCTCCGCCTGACTCTCCGAATCCGCCTGCTCCAGGATCGAAGCTCTTGGCTCTTCCGATGGGACCTCATCTGGCGCATGGGATCGCATTGGTTTCGTGTGGGCCGTCCTCGAAACCTGTGAACAAAAAAGAACGTCACGTCTCCTTTGGCGCTGACTGGGCCCTTCCTTACGAGCCCGCTGGAGACCTCTCACATGGTGCACGAGAGGATGGTGTCGGAGGATCGCGCCGCATCGCCCAACAATCGCTGATGCTTTGCCGATACATCGCCGATGCGTCGGCGACGTCGGCGTGCACGCAGACGCACCTTCTGCACCAGACGCACAGCACACGCAGCGTACATCACACTGCGCAACAACTATGACGAGAAGCACGACCGACGCACCACACATTCCACCACGCGCGAGCCTAAGGCACGGCGCGCACCATACGACACTCACACACACTCACACATCATACACGCCGAACGGTGCACATACTGAGCACAGTCAACCTCTAGATATGTCGAGCAATCGTCAAGCACACTGTGCCTTACAGAGCGGCTGCATGGATAATGCCTGTATCAAGGTGGCGCAAGCTGCAAAGCTTCCACCGACAGGTGTTATGCACTAAACTGGGGCGCCACGGCCGTTTTTTCATCAACAGCAAAGAAGACAAGAAATGCCCCCCTCAATCGGAGCTGTCCGAAGCAGCTCCGATCTCCCGCTCCAAAGGCCTGGCGATCTCTGCTCGCAGGCGCGAGGGCAAGCCTGCGGGCACAGCGGCGCGCAAGCCGGCGGAGAGAGAGGGAGGGGCGGGAGCCCTCGGGTGCGAAAGTCGCAGAGACCCGAGAGCTGAGGACGGCAACCCGAGCAGCAGAGTCCCCGAAGGGGCTGCACGGGGGGGGGGGGGGGGCAGGCTGGGGCCCCACCCCCGCCAGGGCGCTGCCCGGCGGAGTGACTCCCCCCTCCCCCGCCCAACGACGACGACTCAACGGCGGCCTCCGCCCCCCCTCGACAGCTCCAAGGAGTTCGCGGGCGATCGCATCCTCCCCTCGGGAGCTGGTGAAGGACGGGCGGGGTGCAGCAGCAGGCCCCGAGCCTGGGACAGGCGCCTGGGCGGCGCGAGCCGAGGCCTCGGGGGAGGGAGGGACACAGTCAGAGGCGAGGTCAGTCCGCGGGCCACGTTCCACCGCGCCCTCAGGACGCTTAGGGGTGCCTGCCATGTCACACAGGATCCCAGTGTTCCTAGTTGGTGGACCTGGTGGGGCCCTTCCACTTGCCACCTGGGCCACGCACTCGGCCATGGGAGGAGCAGCAACAGCAGCGAACGCAAACCACTAGAGAGGCACTGTCGGAACAGGAAGGCGTGAGACACCTGTGTCCTTTCGCAGCCAAAACATTCGGGGCAAGCCCGTCGATCAGGCTACAGCGCGGCGCCGGCGAAGGTGGACAGTGGGCGGAGGCACGGCTGGCCCTACCACAGGAGCTGCATCCCCAAAAACCCAGGAGCGGAGGCCAGCTGCGTCGCTTGGCTCACTTGCCAGGAGCAGCGTTGGACGGCAGGGGCAGGGGCGGGCTGTGCACCTGGCTCCGTCCACCCTACCCGTCCAAGTAGTCGCGCGCGTAGGGCCGCGCCGGGAATTCAACCCGGGACCTCTCGCACCCTGAGCGAGAGTCATGCCACTGGACCAAGCAGCTGGCTGGAAGCCCCGCGCATCCGCGCCGACCTTTCCAGCGCAAGCCAGCCAGCAGTCCTGCTGCGTGGCGCGCGCGAGACAATTTGATATCAGAGTCTAGCCTTTAAGTCGGGCCTGTCCCCCTACAGGGGGATCTTCGACGAACAGTTAAGAATACCCCAAAAATAATCAATCAGTCTAGCCGCGAAGTGGCGTCATCGGGACGCCGGGGATGGCCGGGGCGGCCTTCGCCGGCCGAGGTTCTCCTGGCCCCAGCGCCGGCCCAGCGGCTGCCAGAAGGGCACATCTTATCACATAGGCTGGTCCACTCGTCTTACCAGCCTCGAACGTATCCCTATCCCTAAGATTGACACGCCAAAAGGCGATGACAATCTTAGGGATTCGAGCTCAAAAAATAAGGGAATCCCGAAGATTGGCATCGTGATGAGGAGGTGCCCAGCATAGGGATAGGGATATGTTCCAGGCTGGTAATCGTCGAGCGAAAGGTGAGCCTTCACCTTGTGCTGGCCGCGAATCTTCCGGGCATCGAGCCAATGGGAAAGCGCGGAGCCACTGTAGCGCTTGGTCAGGTCGAGGTGGCGAAACATGGTCCTTGAACAGCTGGGCGCCCGTGTAAAAATCAAAGGGCTCGCCGGCAGAAAAACGGCCGGGCAAAATGCAGCAAATTCACCTGCTGGCGCAGTCTGTGGAAAGCAAGGGGGCACAGGGCCATACATCAGTGCCTGAAACTCCCCACTGTCATCGGCCGACGCGAAGCACCAACCTGCCCTACAAAGCTCACAAACCACATGCCTAACATGCCTAGTGGCGCTCCCGTCAGTGAAGAAATGGCTTTGAAAGTTGAAGAGGGCGCGGTTCTGGGGAAAATCTTCCCTGGCCAAAAACGCGCCAAAAGGCTCAGGGGAAGGCAACGGAACGCAATCCCCTGGATTGCAAACGCACTAAACCGGGCCAGGGCACGATCAGTTGTCGAAAACCCCCCAAAATTTCCGGGACCACGATCTCAGGGAAGCTACAGGCCCAGAGTCGGTGATGAAGCGCGTCGGGGGCAAGGCCGCATTCCTGGCAGATGGGGTCCAGGTCGCATCCAAGGTCGCAGGCATTCAGGCGGGCCCAGGTTGCGCTTGCGGCGACGGCTCGAATACAATCTTTCTCGAATGGCGAGACGCGACTACTCCTAAGCTCACGATCCAAAACATTTAAGCAGAGACGATAAGGAACCTCCAATGTAGGCAGCAGCCTCCCACTCGAATGCTCTGAGTACTGCGGACTGTAAGTGCCGTTTCATGAGCTGGGGGGAGCTGAGGGTCAGGGAGAGCTCTGCACCCTGGTCTGAAATGAACGCGGCAAAGTTCCTCATCGCCCAAGAGATCCTCTCCAACGACTTCCGCATAGCCGAAACCGGACCGGACCTGAGACAGCCCTCCCACTGCCTGAACCCTTGGAACACGCACCTTCCTAAGCTTGCCTCAGCCCCCCGAAACTCAGGGAGCCTCCCGGGTAAGAAAACTTCCTCGTGCCAACGAAGGATGGGCGCGATGGCCCCTACCCAAGCAGGACCCCCGATGAGGTGAGTCAAAACGGTCAGGGGGTGTCGGCCAACAGGGGTCTCGATCGCACGTAAAGCTGCGCGGCGCAAGCGCGGCAATTCGTAGTCCGCGACGCCGCGAACTTCACTGCCACGCAACACACCAGGCAGAGGTCCTGCAGTGAAGACTCACAACGCGCGACGGGGCCCTGGAACTGAACGGAGGTCGGCCACTCGAGCCGCCGTCTTTTCTTGATAAAATTGAGGAGGACGTTTAACGTCTTGGCTCTCCCTCGGACCCTAAAACTGCACCCGGAAGCGTCGTCGCTTCCGAGATTGATCGAACTGCCCAGGATATGCACAGCGAAATCGGCCCCAAGTTTACCTTGGATGGCGCGACCAAGGGCAGCAGAGCAGACCAGACTGGACGTCTCCTGAGCAACCTGGCCTCCAATGCCGCCCAGATGGCCACGCGGAGCTGGGGCGCGGCGCTCCCTCGACAAGAGCACCCGCCGCGAAGCTGAAAGAACCTGCCGCGCTGAGGCCAGAATCGTCGATATAGAGGGCCAGGCCCACGCCTAGTCCAAGCCTGACTCGATCGGGCGCCTCCAAGCTGTTGGTCCGAACCATCGTCGTCGCCAGCGAGCAGCCGGCCACTGTCCCCGCTTTGACGAACCAGGGGCAGTCAATACAGCTACCCACAGACAAAAAGCGACGGGAGATCCCAGGGAAACGCAGCTAGCTTGCAGCCGATCGAGATCGATAAGCTCGCCGTAGTGAAACATACACCACAACAGAGTCGCGGCGTGCGCCTTGCGAGCCACGCAGCTTCCACGTGTGCCGTTCTGACGCCAGACAACATCAGCGGCCCCCTGCTACGTACCTGCAGCGAGGGAAGGGCGATAGCGGGCCCCCTCCCAGCCGTCGGCGAAGCTCATGTACATCCCGATGGGGCGGAAGCCCCCCCGGGGGCTTCCCCAGAGGGCGCCGAAGCGGCGGCGTCCAGTTGCCGGAAGGGGAAGGCTGGATAGTTCCATGACCCGAAAGAGCCTGCAGAGGGCCAAAGACAAGACCGAGAAATCAGCTTTGAAGGGGCCCCAGGACACACAAATATAAACACACTAATAAAAATATGCCCCATATTTTCCCAGATGTTCTGGGTTTTTGTCTTCCCCCCCACTTCCCATATTTTCCTATATTTTCGGGGGAATCGACAATTCATTGTGTCTGTATGTTTTTCCCCTCCTGAAGCTTGCAATGTCCCAGGCGGAAGCCGTCCACCCCCACCGCGGAACTGGAGTTGCACCTGCGGGTAGGCCTGCGCAGCTCCTGAGGATCGAAGAGGGGGAGCTCGGGGGAGGGTTCGAAGCCCTTGACATGTGGGAACTGGGAGGTGGTGGACGTAGCCCCCCACGACTTGAGAAAGCGGCGCCGCTCACCACGCACCCGCTGGCCGAGAGCGTGGGGGTAGGCTTCCACGGTTGCGGCTCAGCGGAGACCGCTCGGCCCCCCGGTCGACGGTCTCCCGAAGCCAGGCCCTCCAAGACGCCAAACGGCTGGACTTGGCGAGGGACTCCGCCGAGGCGACCATGTCCACGGCGCGCAGGGGTCCAGCACCTGGCCAGAGACCTCGCCGGAGGCACCCACAGCCAAACCTGAACAATGAATTGCAGTGCGCCGTAGAGCTCTCGACTTTCATCCGCAGGCTCAACCGCGGACGAGGGGCGGGGGTGCGCTGGATTTC
This sequence comes from Prorocentrum cordatum, assembly GCA_963575745.1. Taxonomy (NCBI): domain Eukaryota; class Dinophyceae; order Prorocentrales; family Prorocentraceae; genus Prorocentrum; species Prorocentrum cordatum. The sequence continues at coordinate 70,616 of CAUYUJ010004714.1, read as the reverse complement.
AAGGACGCCAAGGTGGGGCACCCACCTCCAGCACATGGGTCTTGGGCACCCAGAAACACCCTGCAATATGTGATGAGATTGGTAACCCAACGAGCAGCATGCAGGTCTGGGCGGCAATAGCCATCTCTGTCCTGAAAAAGATGGCTTCCAAACAGGCTGAGGGCCCTTGCCCCTGGCGCCCAAGCAGGGGATGGAGGTCGGGGCGGCCTCGGCAACTTCACGTTCGGCCATGTTGGCCCAAAGCTTGTGCGTGAGATTGAGAAGGCGCTGCATCTCAGTTCCGTTCCCCTTCCTAGCGGCCGTCAAGGCCCCTTCCAAAGCGTCAACGGCCGGATCCTGGGCAGGGGGTTCACGACTCGGACCGATGGCAGGACAGGCAGGGAAGGGGGGGGGGAGGGGGGAGGGGGAGAAAATTCACCCTATGACTTGGTGTCTGTGAGTGCAACAAGCTTTGTTTTGACCAAGTCAATCTACACATGAGCCGTCGTACGAGCTGCGGACATATGTACACGCACGCATGCATTCATAAACACATATGCAATCCTCCTCCTCCTCCCCCTCCTCCTCCTCCTCCTCCTCCTCCTCCTCCTCCTCCTCCTCCTCCTCCTCCTCCTCATCCTCATCCGCATCCTCATCCCTCCTCGGCCTCCTCCCCCTTCCTCCTCCCTCCTCCTCCTCCTCCTCCTCCTCCTCCTCCTCCTCCTCCTCCTCCTCCTCCGCCTCCTCCTCCCTCCCTCTCCCTCCTCCTCTCCTCCCTCCTCTCCTCCTCCTCCTCCTCTCCTCCTCCTCCTCTCCTCTCCTCCTCCTCCTCCTCTCCTCCTCCTCCTCCTCCTCCTCTCCTCCTCCTCCTCCTCCTCCTCTCCTCTCCTCCTCCTCCTCCTCCTCTCCTCCTCCTCCTCCCTCCTCCTCCTCAGCCTCCTCCTCCTCTCCTCCTCCTCCTCCTCCCTCCTCCTCCTCTCTCTCCTCCTCCTCCTCCTCCTCTTCCTCCTCCTCCTTCTCCTCCTCCTCCTCCTCCTCATCCTCCTCTGGACAATGGACACCAAGGAATGCGCTCATCCTGTGGGTCACGAGCCCGTTCAGCCTTTTTCTGGGCCAACGGGGGACCCTCTTGGGGAGTTTCGGGGCAGTTTTGGAGGCCATCTTGGGCGTCTTGGAGGCCATCTTGGGCGTGTTGGAGGCCTCTTGGGCTTTCTGGGAGCCCTCTTGGGGCCATCCTGGAGGCCACTTGGGGCGTCATGGGGCCCCCATTGGGGGCCTCTTGGGCTATCTTGGGGGCCTCTTGGGCCGTCTGGAGCAGTCTGAATGCCGAGGAGAAGCAAATTCCAAAATCATTCAAACACCTAAGGAAAATCAATGATTTTGGCCTCTTCGGGCCCTCCTGGAGGACCTCGTGGAGGCCTCTTGGGCCGTCTGGGAGGCCCCTGGTGGGCCTCTTGGGCCGTCTTGGGCCGTCTTGGACTCTCACGGGCCATCTTGGAGGCAGTCTTGGGCCATCTTGGGCGGACTTGGAGGCCATCTTGGACCATCTTGGAGGCCATCTTGGGCCAGCTTGGCCATCTTGGAGGCCATCTTGGAGTGTTCCCCGAATCGGTTTGGAAAGCCTTCGGGGAACACGTGGGCGCCTTGAAGGTCATCGTGGCCGTCTTGGAGGCCTCTTGGGCGATCTGTCGGCGATCTTTGGGGACTCTTGGGCCGTCTCGGGCCGTCGGAAGGCCGAAAAGAAGGACATCTCAAAATCCGTTAAAAACCTAAGAATAATCAATGTTGTTGGCATCTTCTGGCCTTCCTGGAGGCCCTCTTTGGGGCCTCTTGGGCCCTTTTGGGCCAGCTTCGAGCCAGCTTCGGCCATCTTGGTGGGTTCCTGGCACGTCTGACGCCGTCGGGAGCAGTCTTGGGGGCCGTTCTGGGCCAACGGGGGACCCTCTTGGGCGCTTCGGTGCAGTTTTGGAGGCCAACTTGGGCGTCTTGGAGGCTACCTTGGGCGTGTTGGAGGCCTCTTGGGCAGTCTTGGGGCCCTCTTGGGGCCAGCTTGGAGGCCACGTGGGCCGTCATGGGGCTCTCTCGGGGGCCTCCTGAGCGATCTTGGGAGCCTCTTGGGCCGTCTGGAGCCGTCGGAATGCCGAGAAGAAACAAATTCCAAATTCTTTCAAACACCTAAGGAAACTCAATGATTGTGGCCTCTTCGGGCCCTCCTGAAGACCTCTTGGGGGGCCTCTTGGGCCGTCTGGGAGGCCTCTTGGGCCGCCTCTTGGGCCGTCTTGGGCCGTCTTGGACTCTCTGAGGCCCTCTTGAAGGCCGTCTTGGACCATCTTGGGCGGACTTGGAGGCCATCTGGGGCCGTCTTGGAGGTCATCATGGCCGTCTTGTGTGGCCGAACGTTGAGGCCAGACCTGCCAAGCCATCGGACCATGTGTTCCCCGAATCGGTTTGAAAAGCCTTCGGGGAACACGTGGGCGCCCTGAAGGATATCTTGGCAAGCTTGGAGGCCTCTTGGGCGATCTTTCGGCGATATGTGGGGGCCCTTGGGCCGTCTCGGGCCGTCAGAAGGCCGAAAAGAAGGAAACGTCAACACCCGTCAACAACCTAAGGGAAACCAATGTGGTTGGCCTCTTCTGGCCTTCCTGGGGGGCCTGAGGCAGAAAAAAGCAAACAAAAAAAAGCAAACGCTGAGACTCTCTGCGATGTTCAAATCTACCACCCGACTGTAATTGATGTTGATTGTATTCTGGTCGTGGATTTGGGGGAAAAAAAAAAAAAAAAAAAAAAAAAAAAAAAAAAAACGCAGAGAGTCTCAGCTTGTTTTGCTGTTGTTGCTGTTGTTCCTGGTTGGTTTGCGTTTTGTTTGTTTTTGTTCCATGGTCGGTTTCCCTGAGCCTCTGGCCCTGGGTAGGCCCAGGAGGATACCAGGGAAGAAAAGCAAAAAACCCAGGAAAAAGCGAAAGACTATTACTCTCTGCGTTTTCAAATCTACCACCAGAATGTAATTGAGTTTAATTATATTCTGGCCGTGGATTTGAAAAACGTAGAGAGTCTCAGCTGTTTTTGTTTGTTTGCTGTTTCCCTGTTTGTTTTGCTGTTGTTTTGTGCTTCCCCTGGTATTTTCCTTGGGCCTCTGGCCCTGGGTAGGCCCAGGAGGCTACCAGGGAAAAAGCAAAAAAAAAAAAAAAAAAAAAAAAAAAAAAAAAAAAAAAGCTGGGACTCTTTGCGTTTTTCAAATCTACCACCAGAATGTAATTGATTTTAATTGTATTATGGTCGTGGATTTGAAAATCGCAGAGAGTCTCAGCTTGTTTTGATGTGTTTGGTTTTGCCCTGGTTTGTTTTGTTTTTTCTGTTTTTTTCATGATATCCTCCTGGGCCTCTGGCCTTGGGTTTCAAATGGAATTCCTTTTGGGAGGATTACAAATTGAATCGAATTGTAATCCGCCAAAGGATCCAATGTGTGGAGATTCAAAAAAGAAAAAGAAAAAGAAAAAGAGAGAGAGAGAGAGAAAGAAAGAGAGAGAGAGAGAGGGAGAAACGGAAAACAGAAAAAGAGACGGAGACAGAGAAAGAAACGCAAACAAGCAAGAACGACCCCAAGTCAAATAGGGTGAAGTTTCTCCCTTTCGGGGAGGGGGGAGGGGGGGGGGAGGGGGGGAACTCCAGAACCGTTTAACTGGGCAGGGTTAGGGAAGAGGGTCACGTTAACACGGCGATGGGGAGAGAAGGGGAAAAGTGTTATTCATCGTCACCTGTTGTATAACCTTGCAGATACCTGAAGACACGATCAAATAGTCATACACCCTCAGACCCCCCTGGCTCCTGAGCGCGTAGCTGCCGTCAGAAGGAGAGATGCACTGACATTTGACTCAAATACAAACTGGCTGCTCTGTAACTCCTCTGGCGCCATGTTAAAGCCACCGCCGATGATGACTGAAAGATCTGCGTGCGAGGTACCTGCACCTATGCAAGAGTGGAGCTCCACATTGCGCCCTGAGAGACCCTCAAGGTCACGAAGGTAAGCTGCAGCCACTAGCACACGAAAGCCACCGGGAACAACCACGACGCGGCACCAGCACGATAGGGGGGAGCTCAACTCCAGAAGAGAGCGTGTGCATCCCAGGGTACGAGCGAACCAGCACTGCGACTCCGCCTGACATACCACCTCCGACCCCAGGAGCGGCGGCCACCCAACACGACTAGCCAGCCACTGAGATGCCTGGGAGATCGCCTCAGAGTCGCACAGGTTGTGCTTTCTCGACAGCCACTGGGAGAATGTGCGCTGCGATATTCGGCAGCCACGTGCTCTCGAGAGCGAGCAGGCCTGAAACATTGCATGCCTGCGCTTGCAGGGACAGATCTTGCACAACGGGCGCAGGAGGGGCGGCAGACACGCCTTGGCTTAAAGAGAGAAGCTCCCCCGAAGCATCTGCCCACTTGCGGCTCCCCGAGCCACAAGTGAGCGGGTCAGGAACTGGGCGTTCCAGGAGAAGGAGCGCCAGGAGAGGGAATACTCTGAGCACGGTTCGACCTCTGTCTGGGCCGCCGCCTCCAAGAACTCCGATACCCTTTTGTTGCGGGCCTCCGAGGATGCACGACCCTCCTGGGCAACGGACCAGTCAGACATAAGGTTGCGCAAAGCCTCCTCATCACCTGCGGCATGTCAGCATCCAGATCCTCGTCCAAGCCCGTCCCGCCGTCCCCCCCCCCGCTATCAACAGACTCCACCAACGGCTGGCTGAGAGAACGGCCCTGAGGCTTGAGCTGAGACCAGCTCTCACGTATGGCATGGATGTCCGCAGCCTGCAACAGCGGGTCAGAAGTGTCCATGTTGGCCCCCAGCTTGGCACATGCAACAGGTTCAGGCTCTGGAAGACTGCCAACTGCCTTGGCACACTCGACGAAACGCTGCTTGGGTTAGGCCTGCTGGAACTGAGCAACCGCCCTCTGCTCCTTGAGCTTCGCCAGCCCCTCCTCTGCCTCGCAAAGCTGCCACTTCCCATTATTGGCCAGCGCCTGCTGCACCTCGTTGTGCTGCTGGAGAAGAGGTCGAAACTCCGAAGCTGAGGTCCGAACGGCCGTAGCCCACTGCTCCACTGTAGCGACGAGGGTACTGCGCTCAGGGAACTATTCCTTGAACTGTCCGAGCAAGAGCTGCATGTGAGCCAGCAGAGCCTGCGGGTCATTGGGCGCAGCGAGAAAACCTCCCTTCGGACTGCCTCCTGACTTGCCCCATCCCCCAGACCCACCCTTGACGACCCTGGTCTTGCCCGAGGAAGCACGAGGAGGACCGCTGCGCCACTGGCCAGCTGGAGACGGAGCAGAAGCTGGACCCACACGAGGGAAGGGAGCCCAGCAGCTGGCACGCCACTCGCACTACGGCTTCTTGCACCCAGACGCCCCCCACGAGACACTTGGCGCCGCCATATCGCGCCCTGACTGCACGCGCGGGGAACAAGGACTACTGACGGCCTCAGCCTGGGCAGGCGAAGGAAGCCGCCGGGAGGTACAAGATGCGAAAGCGGAATTCACGGGGGCCTCGAGCTGCCCCATGGGCTGCTGATCGGGGGCCACACGCGAACCCTACCCCTACCCCCCACGATTTCTGAGGGGGAGGGTGGGGTTCACTTTGTTCGGGAGCTCCCAAACGAAGTGAACCCCACCCTCCCCCTCAGAAATCGTGGGGGGTAGGGGTAGGGTTCGCATGTGGCCCCCTAGCTGATCAAGCACCCAGCGCGGGAGCGACGTTGGGGACTGGAGCCAACATGGCCACGGAGGAAACACCACAGCCGGCCAGTCCGAAGCGACAGTGCTGCAGGTGGGGAGTTCGAGCCATGGTGGACTGGGTGAAGCCGGTGGCACGAGAGGCCGAGTCGAACATGAGCCAATTGTGACGTGATTGCCGGACTGTCGCGCAAAAGGGGGATGCAGTGGTCGCGCACGCAGAGAACACATCACCTGGTAATCGATGATTGACGATATCCCATACTTCCCAAAAGAGACTTGCACTTAGGGGTTCTAGATTGTTCATGCCGAACAATCGGGCAAGATTTGGTGCCCAGCCGTGAACGCTCCGTGGACTTCTTTTGCTGCATTGAGGCCATTGCACAACCAGCAAATATACACCTTGCCGGGACGCCTACGGCTCTAGACCATCATGCGGCAAGAGCTGTCCCTCGCGCTCTCTGTACAAGGAAAAACTGCTGTCTGAAAAGCGCCAATACGGCGTGAGCAGTATGACAAAGGGCCCGCTCAGGAAACCCTCCACCTAGCCCCCACCAGATAATCCGCGCGGGGGGGGGGATCAACCCTCATTTCCGCCGACTTCTGCCAGCGGAGCCACCCGCGCCGGCTCTCGCGCCGAGTCCGCCTGGCTATGAAAAACCACGATGCTGTTGCCGCTTCGACGGCCGATTAGATCACATGCGAGCTCTGCGAGCGAGCGCCCCATCAGCCCCACCTGGGCGACGGTCAAAAACGGGATCAAGACCGGGCCTTGCGCGAGATGACGCAGAGATCCTACGCGGCGGCTCACGCGGGACGCCGGCGTGGGACGCCACAGTGAAAACGAGGGCGCTTACGCGCGACCTTACTCGGGTCGAGCGAAAGGGGGACAGCAAAGGGGGGGTTTGAGAATCAGCTCATGTAGCTGATTTTCCCGGCGCCTCCCCCGCCGGAGGCGGCTATGTATCGAGGAAGGGGCCCCTCGGTGAGGCCGAAACCAGCTGCATGCAGCAAATTTCGTAACCCCCCTTTCCCAATCCCCCCCTTTCGTCCGGCCCGACTTACGCGGGCAGCTTACGCGCCAATGTCGGCGAAGACGACCCTGTTTTATGACGTCGCTCACCTGAAGGGGCTGCCTGGAACACTAGGCAGGCGCCGCTCGGTCGTGCTGCTCTCGTCCCGCCCGGCCTGGAGCCGCTCGCCGATGCCGCCGGCGAAGCGCTGCATCTGGCGCAACGCCTCTTCCGCCTTCAGGCTCGCGGGCGTCTGCTGGACCGCCATCCGGCCCTCCGCCCTCACGACCTCCCTGACTTGGTGGGCAACTACTGGGAGGTCTTCCCCGGAAGGATTCAGAAAGATTACGCCCCACTGGGGGGCTGCTACGCCGGATTTGGCCGCGGATTGAGCGGGATTGGGATTACCTATCAGTCGAAAGAAGCAGGCAAAAACAGTGAGTTAGGAAGACATTGGAAATATATTGGGCTTCCGCCCGCCCCTTCAAGAGGAGGAAAGAGGGACAAGCGCTCGACCCTTGAAGTAAAAAAGCGCCTGCAGTAGATTGGAGTACTTATGGGAATCCAGAGATACATCTACTTCCAACGACCGACAGGTAAGCTGGATTAAACAGGATTAGGCCGGGTTGAGCGGGATCAAGCCAGATTGACCCGGGGTTCGGACCAAAACAAGGTCCGAGTTTTACCTCCCAGGAGCTGCACCCGAGCCTGAGGACCTCCTTCGGCATGCTGAGCGCCGCCGCGTTGGCCTCTCGGCGGTGGCCCTGTTCCCCGGTGCTGACCATCATGGCGTAGGCGGCGCTCGCCACGCTCATGCGCGGCGCCTCGGGCGCCTTGCTCCCATTGCGGGCAATGTCTTTATCCACATCCAGTGCGTCTTGGAGTTCCGGACACTCTTCCCAAGAAACATGAGGCGCACTGGATATGGATTATGATCTGCCTCCCAAAGGCTCAATTTTTATCCATATCCAGTGCGCCTCGGCCTTGCGGCGCCCCTTCCAAGAAAGTCCAAGACGCACTGGATATGGATATAAAGATTGCCCGCTCCCACGTGCCTCGCGCGCGGGCGCGTCTGGATCCCGGAAGCTGTCCTCGTACTCCCTCTCGAAGGCACCGCCGAGGCGGGAGCGCTTCATCCGGGCGACGACCGAGCGGGAGTCGCTGCTGCCGCCGCTGCGCTGCGCGCTCCACAGCGCCTCCTCCGCCTCGCGCTGCCTGATCCTGGAGAAACCCAAGTGGCAGGCCCAGAGGTTGACACCAACACCACAATTGGCGGCGTGCCTCAACCGAGGAGAGATGATCCCGATCTCGGTGATGGTGGTAATACTCTGGCTTCCTAGGCGACCGAAACATTGCCACCAACACCGAAATCTGTGATCCTCTTCCCCCGGTGGGCGCGCCCCCCTGCTTTGGTGCTGATGCCGATCTCGAGGCCTCCAACAACAAAGGGTACCGATACCGCGACTCCCCAGGACCTCTCCTGGAGCGCGCTCTGCCCAGGACTCCGAGGCGACTCCAGCGGCGGCGACGACGGAGGCCCAGGAGGCCCAAAAGAAAGGAGACCAAAACGAGGGGACAAAACGAGGGGAGGGTGGAGGCATGGGTAATGACCTTCTCCTCCTCCGAGAGATCCTCTGCTCCTGGTCCCGCACCCACACGCTCGAGCCGCCCCGCCCCGAGGGCGCCACGCCCCGCATGCTGCTCTCGAGGAGCGCGATGCGCCCCAGGCTCCCCGCGCGTGGCCCCGCGCCGTGCCACCCGGGCGCCTCGCCGGGCGGGGGGAGGCCCAGCAGCGGGGCCTCCGCGCCTGGGCTCGGGAGCGGCAAGGAGGGGGGCGTCCAAGAGGGGGGGGGGCGCAAATCATGACCGGCGGCGTGCGCGCGGCCCAGCGGGGGCACCCGGGACGCATTGAAACAAGAAGAGGCACCCTGAAATCTGAGGAAATAGCATGGCCCCCGCCATGATATCCGCCCCCCCCCTGGTCCTCACCCCCCTCTTTTCCGCCCCCGAGGGGCCGGTCGCGCCGCGGCGGTGGCCGGGCGCGGCGCACGGCCCGTGGGCCCGCCCCGCCTGGCCGGCCGGGGCCGGCTCTCCTGGAAGAAATATGACGAACCAGCAGCACACACCCACACAGTCGGGGCGTTGACCTAAGGAACCCAAACTAAGGAACGAGGCCCCCCCTTTTTCCCATCAGTCAAACTTCGATTTCCGATGGAAAACCAACGGAAAACGCAGGGCAAACTGCAAAACCATCAAGGAACACCGAGCCCCTCCCCAACGACAAGGGTTCCTTCTTCAGCGGCCCGACTGTACCCATAGGGGGGTCGGAAAGGGCTATGGGTGCGTGTTGTCGGATGGGGGTCCCTGCTCGAAGGGGAGCGTTCCCTGGGGTCCGACAACCCGCACCCATACCCATAGCCAGTCCTCCTGCCAACGACACCCTCATGGGTATGGGTGTGTGTTGTTCGTTCGTCAAGAAACAGCTGCACAGGCATACAGTCGGACTTCACTGGACAGGACACGCGGGAGGGCACAAGACCCCTCCGAGGGCCACACTGCCGCAGGACTGCATGAGGCAGGTGTCGCGAACACGCAGGACACAAGAGTACCCTTGGTCTGGCAAGGTCGACCTGCTGATCCGGGCCGACTGCACAGGCGGACCTGGGACAGGACACCATCCTTCACCCTCCGCTGACCAAGGTAGGGAACAGTCGAGGGTACAAATTCTCCCAGGCTGCACGAGAGCATCCAGCAAGCACGAGGAGCATCAGCAACGTTGAGGTGCCCTCCCAGAGCCGGTCTCGATCTTGTACCCCGGTCCGACTGTAAACTTGCGGAGGTCCGCGCGGGTTTCTCGGATCGGCGCTGAAACCCCCCTCCCTGGCGCGCGGGGCGCGCCAGTGGCAGCGCTGTAGGCGCCGCCAGGGGTGCTCAAGCGCCAACCCAAACGTACCTGCGAGGACCTCCAAAAGTGCATGATTGTGCAATTTGTCATTCGATCTCCGCCGCCCATCTGCTCCGCCAGGCTCCGCATCACGGGGCTGACAGACAACGAGCATACGCTCGGCCTCCAGGCGAAGGACCCCCTCGCCAGGACCCCGTCCACCGCCCTCGCATACACGTCCGCGTTGATCTCCACGTCCAGCTTGGCCGCCGTGTCTGGGCTGCCGCAGGCCACGACCACGGCCTCGAACAGGCCCGCGTACAGCCGGCGCCAGGTCTGCAGCAGCCTGGCGATGCTGTCCCGGGGCTGGGGGCCTGCGTGGTCCGTGAGCCCCTGCGCCGCGATCACCAGGAAGGGCCTCCCCCCGGCGAGCTCCCCGCCGCTGCCCAGCCCGCCGGCGGAGGCGAGCGCGAGGGTGGCCAGGCCCACGGCCTGCAGCCGGTCGACGCAGCCCACCGCGTCCTCCTCCCTGGCGAAGCGCTCGCCGTGCGGCGCCATGAGCGGCCGCTCGGCGCAGCGGCCGGAGACCAGGACCGTGCAGGACGCCTGCTCCGCCTGCGGCAGGAACTGGTAGCCCTTGTCGGCGCCCTCGCGGAAGATCACCACGCCGGTGGCGGCCAGGACCGCCGGGGCCGCCTTGGCAGTGAGCCTGCCCCGTAGGGTGGAGGGCTCGGTGAGCTGCTTCGACGCGCTCCGCACGGCCAGCTCGAGGGTCGTCCGCAGGAGCATCTCCTGCTGGAAGGGCCGGGCGGCATCGGCGCCCGCAAGCGCCTCGCCGCCCGGCGTGTAGTCCGTCGCCTCGAAGCTCATGAAGAGCTGGACGTGCGGGCACCTCCTGCGCAGCTCCAGGCCTGCCTCGCACGCCGACGCCGCGCTCACCACCAGAGGCGGGGCGGGCCCCTCGCCGGAGGCGGGGGCGTCGCCCAGGCCCCTGCAGTCCACCCACCTGAACGCGGAGCGTGTGGGCAGCGTCACCTGAGCGACGAAAAGCAGCGGGTCTTGCACGAGATGGCATAGCAACCCTACGCGGTGGCTTGCGCCGGCCGCCAGAACAGCACGCCACATCGGAAACGAGGGCGCCCGCGCGCGGCCTTGCGCGGGCAGTGTCGGCGAGGACGACCCCGTGTTTTTGTTTGCTTGCTTTTTTGTTGTGAGAATGGCGCCCCTGCACCGTGTCACGTCTGGTCTGCACTCATGCCCCGCTTCAGCACATAGTTCTTCGGCCCTGAGGTCCAGAAAACTACGCACCGTACCACTCCTAGGTCGAGTATCGACGACGCCTCTGGGGACACCAACGCGGTACGGTGCCCACACTTCGTCCGGGCATTTTTGCGTCGCTCACCTGGCAACTGCTGCTGCTGCTGCCAGGGCCGCGGTAGGCGCCCGTGTCCAGGGCAGCGCGCGAGGACATGGCCGCCTGCGCGTCGAGGGCCCTCACGGCGCCGGGCATGCCCTGGGAGGCGAGCCGCTGCCGCCAGCGCACGAAGCACGGGGCGTCCCAGCAGCCAGGCCCAGCCTTGCGGAGGGCGCCGACGGCGCCGGCAAGCTCCGCCTCCTCCCGGGCGCACCTCGCACGCTCCGCCGCGGCGCCCTCGGCGCCGCGGGGCCCCCCGCGGGGCGTGGCGGGCGCCTCCGCGGGCGCCTCGCGTGCCTCCCCGCGCCCGAGGACCGCCGCGGGGGCCGCCTGGTGCTGGGCCATCTGCGCGTCGAACGTCTGCCGCAGGCGCGCGCTCCCGCCGAGGCCGCGCGGCCCCGGCCTCGGCCGCGCGCTGCTCGGCGCGCGGCGCTCGAGGCCGCCGGCCCGCGCGGGCTCCGGCAGGGCGGCGGCCGCCACGCCGAAGCCCGCGGGCAGGGGCGGCGCGGCGGAGCCGGCGTCCAGGAGCGGCTCCAGCCGGCCCGGCCTGGCCGAGCCGGGCGCCCCACCCTCGGCGGGGGCGCGCCCCTGGCCGGCGGGGTCGGAGGCGCCTCGCGAGGGCGCGCCCGGCTCCCTGGCCAGCGCGGTCTTGTCCAGCGGCCCCAGCACCACGGGCTTGCCCGCCAGGGCGCCCGTCGCCTGTCGGCGGCGCGCAAGGAGGGCCGGCCTGCTCGGAGCAGGCGGGAGGCTCTTCTCGGGTTTCGGGGGGCCTTCTCCTACAGCTACAGGCTAGAATCAAGAATCGGAGCCCCTCTCAAAAGCACCCTGCCTTCTCAGAATGCTGCTCCACTCGCGCTGCCTCCGACCAGCCCGCTCAAAACCAGCCCCCCAGGACCGCTCCCTGGGGCCCTCCTGGCCAGTTTCCCGAGCTGCGCCTGGACGTGGCCACGACGGGGCCCCCAGGAGGCCGAGCAAAAGCTGCAATGCGTCAAGAGAAAGACAGCAACATCGCGTAAACCTACAGTTCTGGGGCCCCCGCGGACTCCTTAGGTCGGCGCTGGCTCCCCCCCCTTGGCACGCGAAGCGTGCTGGGGGTCTTGCCGGGGGCTCCCCAGCTGGGGTCCAGCGCCGACCCGACGATGACCTCCCAAAGCCCATGCTTCTGCCGTCCGCTGCTTCTGCTCGCCCGCCTCTCCATCCGTCGAGCCGCAGGCTGCACGCAGTGGCCACCCTGGGCCAGAGCGGCCTCCGCGGCGCGGCAGCAGGGGGCCGCCAGTGCTCGGGGGGACCCCTGTGGGCCCGCACCAGAGGCCACTCCGGCGAGGGGTCACCCACGTCTTCGCTGCCCCGACACGCAACACTTTTGATCTGCGGGGCGAGAGCGAACCTCTCCCGCCAAAAGCTGGGCGGGCTATACGCACAGCTTTAATATTAGTGAGACAGGGCACAGGAAGGCGGGGCCTCCGGCGGCCGGAGTGGGCGATGCCCGGGGGTGCCGGCGGTGCCGAAGTGGATGCGCAGGAGCAAGTGCCCCCGACCCAGACCCCCGACGTCATGATTTTTTCACAACGTCGACCCCCAGAGGTCTGGACCCCTTCCCCCGAACCGGTTCTTCGCCCTGAATCGTTTTTTGACACCCCCGAGGCCCGGTGAGGGCCCCCGGAGGCCGGAAATCGCGAAAAACCTCCCGTCATGATTTTTGTCACGACGCCAGGAGGTCTGGGGACACGCAGCACGCAGCACGCAGCGTGTTGCCACGGAGCTCGGCACGCGCACGCGGGCCGACGGCGCAGGCCGGGCGCGAGGCGCCCGCCAGAGCGCGGACCAGCCCCTATCATGCCGAGAGCCGGCACGCGGCGTGCGCACGCAGACGCGCGTGAGGCGCCAGGGCACGCGGCCTGCGCTGGCACGCGTGCGGGCAGCATTCATAATCCATAGCCAGTGCGTCTTGGACTTTCTTTGGAAGGGGCGCCGCGAGGCCGAGGCGCACTGGAGATGGACACAAAGTTGAGCCTCTGGGAGGCAGAGTCTAATCCGTATCCAGTGCGCCTCATGCTTCTTGGGAAGAGTGTCCGAAACTCCAAGACGCACTGGGTGTGGACATAAAGACATTGCCCGCAACACGGGCGTCCCAGGGCCGCCGAAGCCCTGACGTGCAGCCGCCGAGGCCCTCCTTCGGCTTATGATGCTCCAGCCGACCTTGGCCTCGGCCGCCAGGAAAGCATGCTGGGCACCAAGGAGGCGCCGAAACCGGAGGGTTCTCACGTGTCGGGCCCTGGGGGGCGATGCTCGTCACTGCTTCGATACCTGTCTGGGCGCTCGAAACTATTTCTGGGATGTGGTCCTCAAGTACGATGGGAGCCAACCAGACATGCGACGTCCTGATTTTTTCTGGACGGCGTCCCTGGAAGTCCCGACCCTGTCCCTGGGACCGGCTTTTCGTCCTGAGTCGTTTTGTCCACGGTCCCGAGGCCCGGCGAGGGCCCCCCGGGGCCGAAGACAGCCAAAAACCTTCCGTCCCGATTTTCTCACGACGCGATCATGTCTGGGAGCATCACCTTCGGCGCGCCCACATGTCCTGCGACGACGAGGCAGGCCGGCCGCCCCCATCGCCGCCACCGCCGCCGCCGCTGAGCGGGCCGTCCAGCGCCGCCTCGCCCCGCACCAGCGGGCCCAGCTGCGCGGCCGCCCCGCCCCGATCGCCGCCGCCGGCGCGGGCCGACGGCGGGCCGATGGCCTGCGCCCGCAGGCGGCGGCCGATGTGGCTTCTCTCTCGGGCGGGTGGCAACCCAGAGATCCGACGCTCCAACCAAAATTGGAGCCGCGGGATCCTAGCAATTTTGGGCCTCCGAGGGGACCTCGCCGGGCCTCGGGAGCTCGAAAAAAAACGACCCGGGACGAAGAACCGGCCCCGGGGAAGTACAGTCCAGGCCTCCGGGGCCCACGCATCGAAAAGATTGGAGCGGCCAGATGCCTGGGGATGGGGGGGGACCCACACGAGGGGTGAAGAGAAAAGCCCCAAAAGGGCCCTTCAGGGCCCCGTTTGGGCCCCTGCTGCCTCCAAAAAAGGCCCTCAAGGGCCCCTTCAGGGCCCTATCCTTCACCCCCCATGTGGGTCACACCACATTGCCACCTCCTCCTCCTCCTCCTCCTCCTCCTCCTCCTCCTCCTCCTCCTCCTCCTCCTCCTCCTCCTCCTCCTCCCGCCCGGTTCTCTGCCCGCGGCCGCCCAGGAGGCTTCGGCCCATTCCCTCGGGGGGCAGACTGCTCTCGCCCAGGATCCGCTCCCGGGGGGAAGGCAGCGGGGGCCATGACCACGACCGAACGCGGAAGCGCCGTGCCGATCGTGGTCGGCGCCGATGCTGGTCAGCGTCACTCCGTGGATCGTATCGGCGACGGTCGACATGGACCATGGCCACGATCGGCATCGACAAGATCCCTCGACATCTCAATCGTGGTCCCCGTGCTGCTTCGCTCGAATGTTTGACGGCCGGGCTGGAGCCCGGAACCGGCCCCCACAGACCTCATCCTGGGGGAAGGGGGACAGCACAACACCTGTGACAGGGCTGAACCCAAACGGTGTTTTTCGTTTTCGTTTTGTTTTCGTTTTCCCTCGCTTTTGTCTCGAATCCGCCTTTACCGCAAAACTAAGTCGAAACGAAAACGGCCCACGAAAATCCAAAAAGACCGTTTAGGTCCAGCCCTGACCTGGGATACGAGGCCGATTCGAAGAGAAAAAATGGGATTGACGGGGGATCAACCAGCACACCAAGGACACGCCGCCGGGAGGGAACCCATATGAGAGGGCCACTGCTGCAGGAGAGCACCAGGCCTTCGGACGGAAAAGAAGGAGCAGCACACCGACGGACTCCCAGCGACGCCGCGGCATCGATACCCCCCTCAGGGGGCTCCAGTGGGCCCGACGGAGCCGCGGGGAAAAATGGCGAGCCCCAGTCCGAAATCTGACACGAGCTCCCGCTGACAATCCCACCAACTGGACCGTCAAAACTCACCAGGACGGGCGCGGCAGCAAAACGTCGGCAAGCCCGAGTCCCGGCGAGCTCGGGCCTGACGTTTCTTAGAAAGGAAATCATGGAAGCTTCTATCACTACCAATGGCGTCCGATAGCGCGCCCCAATCGGGCGCCAAGCGGATATGATGTGTCATTATCACATTGGCACAGCTAGGGCGCCAAGCCCTATTGGCACAGCTAGGGCGCTATTGCACACTATTCGGCGCTACTGGGCGCCATTGTGCGCTATGGGGTGCTATTTGGAGCTATTGAGATCTATTGGACGGTGTTCACCGATATACATAGATTCCACGACGCGCGAGAGGTTCCGCGACTGACAATCTGACGCTCCCCTAACAAATTGAAGCAGCCACATCGTCGGAGCATTCAGCGTGTTGACACGGAGCTCAACACGCAGACTGAAGAGGCAGGCCCAGCGCGACGCGTTCGCCAAGACGTGGACCAACGTGTGCCGAGCCAACACGCAACATGTCAACCCGAGCGTCTTAAACACGGTACTTGTTGCGTTTCGACACGGGCGTAGGAGGCGCTAGTGGGCCCTCTCCACCAATATACATCCGATCCAAGACGAGGGACAGCTTCCGTGAATTACTATCTGACGTTTCCGAGCAGGTGGGGTCGGAGGATCGAGCCGCATCGCAGATGCATCGCCGATGAATCGGCGACGCATCGGTGATGCATTGGCGACGTCGGCGTGGAGATCATCGGGCCCCACATCGAGCTGCATCGCCGATGCATCGCCGATGCATCGGCGATGCGGCGCGATCCACCGACCCCATCTACTCGGACACCATCTGGGAGGCCTAGATACGTCTCCCTCCCAAACTGAATGGCGGGAAATAACCCTGGACCATGACCAAGACAGAACGCAGAAATGTGGTGTCGATCTTGATCACCGTCCATCGTGGTCAGCGTCACTTCGCGAAGAATCCTCGCGAGTCGGAGACGGCCAGCATGGACCATGACCAAGATCGGCGTCGACAAGATCCCGCGACATCTTGGTCATGGTTAGTATTTCCATTGCCTCGCTCGCGAGGATAGCGGCCGTTATAGGGGGGGGGCGGGGGGGGGATCACGCAACGCCCCCCCCCCCCCCCCCCAGACAGTGGTGCCGAGCGCACTGCGGCAGCGCTGGGGACGCACTAAGGAAGGAAGCGCCACGCTATGGGGGGGAGCAGGGGGGAGGGGAGGGGGCATAACGCGCGTTTTGGCCCAGGGAGGGTGGGGGAAGAGAAAAAAAAGAGAGAGAACCAAAAAAACAACCAAAAAAAGAAAACAATGCTATGCACATACACCGATTCTGGCCAGGAGCATCCTGAGCCCAGGATCGGTGCATACGCCCTCTTACCTTGGCCAGGAGGGCATATGCACCGATCCTGGGTCAAGGATGGGCGTTGTCAGGATCGGTGCATGTGCATAGTTCTAGTCTTCGCCCGAGAAACAACAACAACAACAACAACAACAACAACAACAACAACAACAACAACAACAACAACAACAACAACAACAACAACAACAACAACAACAACAACAACACACAACACAACAACACAACAACAACAAAAACAACAACAAAAAACAGCAAAAACAACAACAACAACAAGAACAACAACAACAACAACAACAACAACAACAACCACAACAACAACAACAACAACAACAACAATCATTTAAGACTGGGGACACTCCGTTCTCACCAGTGCCAGGGTTTTCATAGGAGGCGGGCAATACCCCCACTTTGTGGGGGGGCCGGTTCAAGCTCTACCAAATTTCCAAACGACTCTTCGCCACCACCCACACCCAGCTTCCCGCCCTATGACGTTCGGACACTTCACTTCGTGGCATGCGGACGACCGTGGCTACTATTCAGGGCCCCGCGGCCGACGACGACGGCGTGCGCGCGCGAAGAAAAAACGAATGTGTCCAATATGGTATTATTTGACAGGGATGATGGCCCTGACATGCGCGCAACCGTGGTTGCAGAAGTTCGAAGCACGTGAAAAAGTTGCTCGCAAGAGCCCGTTTGACAGAAATGTTGAAAAAATATTGGGTTTCCTCAGAAATCCGCAAGAGCGCGCAAGATGAATGTTTGAAACTTTTTTTTTGAAAAACCATTGGGTTTTTCATGTTTTTATGTTAAAATCGCTACGAAAACTAAGGTTTTGGAAGGATTTCATCTTGCGCGCGCGAGTGTGCACTTCGTGTCATTTTTTTCAAAGGATTCTTGAAGTTTGGTTATGTTAGAACAAGAAATTTCATTTTATAGTGTTTTTTGCAAGGGAAAGCGGGCGTCAACAAAACAACCGGATCTGGATGACATCGTTTTACCTGAGACTTCCTCACGAAAATGATGAAAATGTGGCTGCGGCCTAGGCGCGGGGGGGGGGGCGTGCACCAGGGGGCCCAACAATAATTATTCTTTAGAATTAATAATGTTCAACACCAACAGCAACAGCAACAACAACAACCACAACAACAATCAGTTTAATACTGTTCGCCCTTATATGCTCGAGTGTCCAATAACGCGTATTTCCCAAACCCTCGATACCCGCCCTCTTCGTCTTCGATCGAACCCCTTTTGGGGGGTATACCTTTCTTCCCTGCAGGCCGGGGCCGGGCCCCGGCAAGCGGCGGGGCGGCCGCGGACCGTCGGCCTGGCCAGCGGCAGCGCTGATCGGCGGGGCGGCCGCGGACCGTCGACCCGACCCCAAGAGGGACGGACAGGGGACCGACCACGACGACGACGACGACGACGACGACGACGACGACGACGACGACGACGACCGTCGAAGACGACGGCGACGACGACGACGACGACGGCGACGACGAGCGAAAGCGAGAGCGAGAGAGAACGACAGCAGGGCCACGAAGGGCACGAAGTAGGCCACGAAGGGCGACAGCGGGGACACGAATGGAATGCGAGCGGGGGCCACGAAGTGCAGATAATGCGGGGCCACAGAAGGCAACTATGGGGCCACTGAGGGTAGCAACTGGGCCACGTAGGACAGTGAGGGAGACACAAATGGCGACAGTGGGGCCACGAAGGGCATGCACATGGGGCCATAACGGGCGCGACTCCTGGGTGCCTGGGTGTCGGGAGCGCGGCGCTTTGGCAAATTGCAAGAAATTCCAACGCAAGGCTATTCTTCAGTAAGTTGCAAGCAAGTCCCCAGCGAGAGCGCGACTCCAGAGCGCCGGGAGAGCGATTCCTGAATAAATTGTAAGGAAGTCCCTAGCGAGAGCGCGATTCCTGAATAAAATGCGAGGAAGTCTCGGGCGGGAGCGGGGGTCCTGGCTAAATTGTAAGGAAGTCTCAGGCGGGAGCCGTTGGGCCAGTTTGAGCAGGAAGACTTTCCCTGTCAAAAAACAGGGTGCGAGCGTCGAGGGGCACACTTTGATTGAGAAAAAACAGTATGCACCGGTGAGGGGGGATCAACAATAATTATTCTTCAGAAATGAAAATTCAACAACAACAACAACAACAACAACAACAACAACAACAACAACAACAACAACAACAACAACAACAACAACAACAACTGCAACAACAACCACAACAACCACAACAACCACAACAACCACAACAACCACAACCACAACAACAACGACAACAACGACAACAACAACAACAACAACAACAACAACAACAACAACAACAACAACAACAACAACAACGCTCTCAGAACCACATCGTCGCAGGACCATCCTGAGCCCAGGATCGGTGCATACGCCCTCTTACCTTGGCCAGGAAGGCACATGCACCGATCCTGGGTCAAGGATGGGCGTTGTCAGGATCGGTGCATGTGCATAGTTCTAGTCTTCGCCCGAGAAACAACAACAACAACAACAACAACAACAACAACAACAACAACAACAACAACAACGACAACGACAACGACAACGACAACGACAACGACAACAACCACAACCACAACCACAACCACAACCACAACCACAACCACAACCACAACCACAACCACAACCACAACCACAACCACAACCACAACCACAACCACAACAACCACAACAACCACAACAACAACCACAACCACAACCACAACCACAACCACAACAACAACAACAACAAATTGGCCTGGCGAAGGACCCAACCATATGCAGTTGTGAGTACCGTCTTTGTGAGCAACGCATTCGGTGGGGTTCCCTATAGGGCCACGAAACGCTGCCCTGGGTGCGGGAACCGCATGCGAACACCCCCACTGGGGCCTTCGGTGGAGCTCCCCATGGGGCCACGAAACGCTGCCCTGGGTGGGGGAGAGCATGCGGGCACCCCCAGGGGAGGAGGGAGGAGGGAGGGGGCAGCGGGAGGAGAAGGAGACGCGGGGCACCGTCTCTTCAAAACGAGGACCCAACACCACAGGATGGTTGGGAAAAAAACGCTCTCAGAACCACATCGTCGCAGAGCCGGGCCCGCCCGGCCTCGCCAGGCAGCGGCTCCAGCCGGCGGGCGCCCCGTGCGGTGGCCGCCCCGCCGGCGGCCGGCTGCCGCCGCGGCGCGGGGGCAGCGGCCATCTCTGGCCGGACGGGCCGCCCGGGCCGCCCGGGGCGCCCCGGGGACTGGGGAGGACCGGGCGCCTCCCGCGAGAGATCCCCAGAGATCCAAGGCACTGAACAAAAAATCGAGACGGCGTTAGACCACCGGCCTCTAGAGATCATCGGCCTCTAGTCAGCGAGAGAAGAACGGTATAGAGTAAACTTTCCAGCCGCCCAGGGACAGGCGCCCCCGACAGCGAAAAAGTTTATGTTATACCGCTCTTCGCTCGCTGAAAGATGGCGGTTGTTTGGAATTTTCGGCCTCTAGGGGCCCTCGCCGGGCCGCGGGACCGTCAAAAAACGCCTCATAAGATGAAACAGCCAGTCCCGGGGGAAGGGACCGAGACTTCCGGGGGCCCCGCATGGAAAGAATCACGACATATCGGATCTTTGGGGGGGCCTCCCGCGAGAGACCCCCCTTCCCCAGGGGCGGCGCCGGAGACGCCGCCAAGGGGGGAGGCCCCCGCGCCGATCCGGGAGATCCGCGCGCGGAGCTCCGGCAGCTCGTGGTCATGCCGGCACTGCTCGTCGATCCTCCCGCCCCGCGCGCGCGCGCTCCCCACCCGGACCTCCTGGCGTAGTGAAAAAATACGACGGGAGGTTTTTCGCTATTTTCGGCCTCTGGGGGCCCTCCACGGGCCTCGGGACCGTCAAAAAACGACTCGGGACGAAAAACCGGTCCCGGGGAAAGTGTCGGGACTTCTAGGGGCGCCGTCCTGAAAAAATCAGGACGTCGCATGTCTGCGTTGTTTCTTCATCACGTCGACCCCCCGAGGTCTCGACCCCTTCGAATCCCCAGGACCGGCGTGTCTGACGGCCCCGAGGCCTGGTAAGGGCCCCCGGAGGCCTAAAAACAGCGAGAAACTTCCCGTCGTGATTTTTTTGTTGTTCACATCGCGAGGGGGTCTGGGCCAGGAGAGCCGAGAATCGGCTCGACAAGTCGGATCGGCGATCGAAATGAATCGGATCGGCGGAAATCGGCAGCCAAATCGGGAGCAGTCGAATCGGCAGGACTCGGCAGACTATAGTAGGCCTCCGTGGAGGCATCGGAATCCAGAACGGCATCCGATGTCGAACATCGAATCGGAATCGGAATCGGAACCCATCGGAATCGAATCGAATCGAATCGAAGCGGAGGAACCGAGACGAGCCATGGCTGGGCTGGGCGCCGGGCGCCTCCTTGCACTCCGGCGAATCGGATTCGGAACCCCTCGGCATCGCATCGAATTGAGGCGGAAGAACCGAGACGAGCCTCGGGGATCTTCTGACCCGGGTCAATCCAGACCCGGGTCAGCGGGAAGCCAAAACCTGCAGTGCAGGAAAAAAACTGCCGCGCAGCTCTTCGCAAACCCGGGCGAGCCAATATGCGCGGCCGCCTCGCGGCCACGAGCGGCTCGCTGACCGGGGTCAGCCAGAAAGGGTCTTCGCAGGATCCTGCAGGATCCGGTGCCCTGGCTGGCCCCCGTCTGCATTGACCCCCGTCTCTTGGCTCCCGAGAGCCATGGCTCGAGTCGGGCGACAGGGGGGGATAGCAAAGGGGGAGGGTGAGAATCAGCTCACGTAGCTGATTTTCCCGGCGCCTCCCGCCGCCGGAGGCGCCCACGTATCGAGGCATGGGCCCCTCGGTGAGGCCGAAACCAGCTGCATGCAGCAAATTTCGTAACCCCCCCTTTCCCAATCCCCCCCGTTCGCCCGGCCCGAATGGCTGGCAAGGAGCCCAATAAGGCCTTCTGTAAGGAGCCCAATAAGGCCTTCTGTAAGGAGCCCAATAAGGCCTTCTGTAAGGAGCCAAATAAGGCCTTCTGCGAGGAGCCCAATAAGGCCTTTTGTCAGGAGCCCAATAAGGCCTTCTGTCAGGAACCCAGTGAAGCCTTCTGTAAGGAGCAGGCCTTCTGCAAGGAGCCCGTCTGGCTCCCGAGAGCCATGGCTGAGCTGGGCGCCAGGCGCCTCCTTGCACTCCGGCGCATCGGAATCGGAACCCATCGGCATCGCACCGAATCGAAGCGGAGGAACCGAGACGAGCCATGGCTGGGCTGGGCGCGCGGGGCGCCTCCTTGCACTCCGGCGCATCGGAATCGGAACCCCTCGGCATCGTATCGAATCGAGGCGGGGGAACCGAGACGTGCCCTGGCTGACCCCCGTCTGGCTCCCGAGAGCCATGCCCAGACATCCGCCGATATGATTTTTTCAATCCGCGGCCCCAGAGGTCCCGACCCCTTCCCCGGGAGTGGTTTTTCGTCCCGGATCCATGTTTGCTGGTCCCCAGGCCCGATGACTGGCCCCGGAGGCCGAAATCCAGGAAAAACCTCCAAATTGAAAAAATCAGATCCTCGGATCTCTGGGTGGCTGGGCCAGGCGCCGGGCGCCTCCTTGAACTCCGGCGAGTGCGTCGGGGCGGGCGGCGGCCGCGGCGCCACCGCCGCGGCGGCGCCGGGGGCGCCTCGCGGGCGGGGGGGGCGCGGAGGGCGGGCCCCGGGCGCTGCAGGCCGGAGGCACGGAGGCACGAGCAGGTGGAGGAGGGAGGGAGG
>CAUYUJ010004714.1:30015-42515 GCA_963575745.1 Prorocentrum cordatum | reverse complement strand
ATCGGTGAGGTGGTCAGTTGAGGTCGCCCGAAACCATGGGGAACTGAGACCTGGGAGCCGGCCCGAGAAACGGGGGACACGAGAGAGCAGGAGCTGGAAGCGAGTCGCCGCGAGGGATGCCGAGCGTGCAGATTCCGATGGCCAGCTCAAATTTGGCTCGCTGTCCGCCGCCCCCCCACTGCTCCTGCGCCGCACGGGCCCGCTGGCGCTGCTGCAGGCGCTGCCGGTGCGCCGCGCGGGAGAGCTCATCGTCCATTTCGGGCCCTGCGGGCGGGAGCGGGTGGAGCTGACCAGCCTCGAACGGATCCCTGCCCCTAAGATCGGCAAGCCAAAGGCGATGGCAATCTCAGAGAATCGCCCTCAGAAACTGGAGAAGATCCTTGAGACCGGCATCGAGACGAGGCGATGCTAATCTTAGGGATCGGGATATGTTCCAGGCTGGTAAGGAGCAGGAGCAGGAATCAAGAGCACAGACAACCGACAGGGGCTCGAGCAGCCGCGCAACGCCTCTCACTGCGGTCGAAACACGTCCACAGGAACGAAAGTAACGAGATGAGCCCCTTCGCAGAAGGCCTCGACTACCCCAAACGAAGAACATTCCTGTGCGGAAAGCCCTATCAATGAAGAGCAGAAGGGCAGAGGTATGTATACATATGTGGTTATCACTTCAAAACTAAGGTTGTTCTGAATCCTTGCGCGAGCTGTCTTAATATCCACAGGCTCCCCCCATGCTACGCGGGTCGGGGATAAACCGATGCTGCTCTGAAGTCGGGCCTGTCCCCCTACAGGGGGATTTCGACGAAAAATGAAAAATACCCCAAACATAATAAAAAATAATCCAAAAATAGTCGGGGGATTATTTTTTCGTATTGTTTTACCTTTTTGGGGCATTTTTGTTTGAATTTTTTATTTTTCGTCGAAAATCCCCCTGTAGGGGGACACGCCCGACATAATGCTACTCGACGCTGAACCCGGCGCTGTCTCTCATCGACGCCCAGACGCTGGCACA
Source organism: Prorocentrum cordatum (assembly GCA_963575745.1). Lineage (NCBI taxonomy): Eukaryota > Dinophyceae > Prorocentrales > Prorocentraceae > Prorocentrum > Prorocentrum cordatum. The sequence continues at coordinate 41,506 of CAUYUJ010004714.1, read as the reverse complement.
GTCCAATACACTCGAATGACAAAACTGCAAGCAGACGGTCGGGAGCTTTCGCTCAGCGCGTCGCCGCGGCAGCCCCCTGCGACACGCGTCGCTCTGCTCCGCCGGGCGGGAAGCTCGGAAACGTTCGGGACGCTGACGCCTCGGGACGGGGCCGTGGAAAGAGTGGCGCGCCGAAGCGAGATGGGCCGGAACCGGCGGAGCGACACGCTGTCCGAAAGTCCCCGACTGCGCTCAAGTGCGCCTGACTTCGCGCTTCGCGCCGAACGAAGCGCGAAGCGCAAATGACTTCGTTCTCTCGCGCCGCCCTCCAGCGGAGAGGAGGAGGACGGGGAGGAATCGGAACCGAGCCGCGAAGCGCGAAGCGCGAACGGCTTCACGCCCTCGTTGGGCGTCCTGGGTACCCAGCCTTCCCACACCAGCTTCGATCGCACCGGCACGTGGCCGCGGACCTCCCACCGCCCCCGGGGGGGGGAAAAAAAAAAGACGGAAGAGGGAGAACCGCTCGACATGTTTTGGAGCAGGACGGCGCTTGAAGCAGACTGGGACCTGGGGATCCAAGAGCACCTACTTCCAACGACCAGCATGCCACCATCGTTCGGGCGTTGGCAAAACTGGGCTTAGTGGAACCTGGTTTAGTGATTTGTACCGGGGGCGCCCTCCGCCCCACTTCCACTAACCGGAACTGCCGTCACCCGAAAAATACCAGCTACGGCAAACCTGGCTTAGTGAATCTGGCCAATTGAAGGGCCCCAGGGCCCTACCACTAACCGGGTCCCCTTACTTGAGCAGGGACCGACCGTCCCGGCATTCCTATAGTCATACCACGAAATGTTCTTAGAACCCAAAAATGTTCTAAGAAAAAACAATGTTCTTAGAACATAAACCCGATGTGATAAGACAAAACAGACTCCGCCAGAAATGTTCTAAGAACACTTCGTGGAAACCACAAAAGGTTCTCAGAACATTGTTTGGTGGGGCTATAGGCGAGCCAGGACGCTTCGCCGCTGCTTGACTTACCCGGGGTCCTGGCTATACCCGAATCGTACCGATGCTTGGCCGCAGACCTCGGCCCTGAGGGGCCCGCGCCGGCCCCGCCGCCGCGTCGGCGCAGGGAGCGCGGCGGCGTCGTCACGCCGTGCGGCGAGGCCGGCCGGCCCGAGGGGCGGCCGCCCGGGCCTGCCGCCAGGCCGCGGGGTGGCCGGCGCGTCGGCGCGGAGGCGGCGCTCGGGCCGAGCGGCTGCGCGCCACGGGCGGGCCCTGGCCCATCCTCCTCCTCCTTCCTCCTCCTCCCTCCTCCTCCTCCTCCTCCGCCTCCTCCTCCCTCCTCCTCTCCTCCTCCTCCTCCCCTCCTCCTCCTCTCCTCCTCCTCCTCATCTCCCTCCTCCTCCTCCTCCTCCCTCCTCCTCCTCCTCCTCCTCCCTCCTCCCTCCTCCCACCTCGTCCTCTCCTCCTCCTCCTCCTCCTCCTCCTCCTCCTCCTCCTCCTCCTCCTCCTCCTCCTCCTCCTCCTCCTCCTCCTCACCGTAAACTATCAAAAGGTCTCTCTCGGGGTAGTCGTAGTCGTAGCCGTAATCGCATCGTGGTCGTCGTCGTCGTCGTCGTCGTCGTCGTCGTCGTCGTCGTCGTCGTCGTCCTCTAGTGGTGGAATCCCAGGCCGTCAAAGAGGACGTCGAAAGGATAGTTAGCTTCCACGCTTGGGGTCTAGAAGACTGATCTCGGTTACTCTCCCTCTCTTCTTCTCGTGCTCCTCTCTCCCTCTTATACTCAAGCATATGTGGCCCAGAGTCCCGCACGTATTTGGGCTTATCCAGTGGTCCTGAATCGCACCTCGATGACTCGCCGTGGCGCTCAAGTGGCAACTCGTCTACAGAGCCGTGTACTGCCGATCGTGTTGGGTGCACCGAAGTGAAGTAGCACGTGTTTTGCTTATTGCGGTCGTGTGAAGTTGTATGCGGCTGGGTATTGGCAAGAGGCAGAGCTGTTTGGATCAGCACAGCGTTTCAATATGCGGCGCTACGGCTTTCGAGTGAGTGGGTTGTTTTCGGCACGAGCACAGACTGGGATCTGGAAGGAGCGTGTGTCGATCTCCCCGGTGGTCAGAGAGCTAGGGGCTCGCCCTCCGCATAGGGGTTGAGTGGGCTGTGCTGCCGTGCATCATGATGGCCTGGGATTTGAGCAGGGACCGACCGTCCGGCATTTCTATAGCCCTACCACGACATATTCTTAGAACCCACAAATGTTCCAAGAACACAAGCAATGCTCTTAGAACGTAAACCCGATGTGTTCAAGCAAGACAATCTCAACCCGAAATGTTCTAAGAACATCTCGTGGGACCACAATCGGTTCTTAGAACATGGCTTGCTGGGGCCAAAAGGGGAGCCAGGACGCTTCGCCACTGCTTGAGGGATGCTGCACATGCTGGGATCCGCTGGCAAGTGTGTCGCCCCCCTCGGGGGTCGCAAGGCCCGGCCTTTTGGCGCACGCTCGGCACACGTCTCGTGTGCCGTGCTGCCGCTGCACTGCCGGGAGCGGCCCGCCCGGAGAGAGCGGGGCGGAGGAGGCACGCCCTGCCACTCCACAGCTGCCTGGCCAAAGGCTCCCCCCGCTCTCCAACTCATCGTGCACGGTGCCGCTGTGGTGCCCAGTCTCTGCTCCGTGCTTTCTCAGGCGTTTGGGCTGCGTGCCGGGCGGGGCTCCTTGGTACCGAGTCGGAGCTGCATCGCCTCGACTCGAGGTGTTGCGCCTGCGCTTTGCTGTGGCCGCAGCACGCAATTGTGGCCAGTCGGGAGAAGGAGTGACACATTTGTTTGATGTCGAAGCGATGTGAAGTAACGTTCTGCGTGGATGGCAGCGTTCATGTAGGGGGATACTCGTTCGAGGTGCCAAGCAACTGTTGATCTGCCTTCTTTGTCTTGTCAAGCGTCCACGTGTTGCTGGACCCCGTCTTCCCTTGCACTGCTGCTCGTCTTCGCCGGCTTCGTCGTGTGGGTCGGGGGCTGCAGCGGCAGAGGCGGGCGTTCGCCTGTTCTGACGCGTCGCGTCTGTTCCGACTTCGTTTCCTCTCCCCCTCCTCCCCTCCCCCTGCCCCTCCCCTCCTCCTCCTCCAGCTCCTCCGCGTCCTCCTCCGCCCCCTCCTACGAGGCCACTCGGAAGGGCGGGCCGGGCGGTTCGCCTGAGACTTCCTTACCATCTATGATCCAGAAGCTTTAGAAATTGGCAACAAGTGCACAAATGGAGGGCGGGTGGTTTTCACAGTGTGGCTCTCGCTTTAGCGCCACGGACACTCGTCTTGGAATTCGCAAGACGTTCACGGATTGAGGGTGGGTCGTTTTCAAAATGTAGCTCTCGTCTGAGCGCCGCGCACACTCTTCTTCTCAAAGTTTACGAACTGAACGGATTGAAGGCGGGGCGATTTCAAAATGTGGCTCTCGCCTTAACGCTGCGCACACTCGTCTTGAAAATGTGCAAGAGTTTCAGGGTTTGAGGGCAATTCCGTTTCAATATGTGGCTCTCGCCTTAGCGCCGCGCAAATTCGTTTCAAAGTTTGCCACAGAGTTGCACGCACTCGTACGGTCAACGTAACAGAAAGTGTGCAGAAAGTGTGCGTGTGTTTGCAGCGATTCAGGATTGTCAGGGCGCAACAGTTACTCTGATTCGCGGTGTTGAACTCCCAGGAATGGTGTTCTGGCACGACTCAGCATCGCCAAGACGCAACAGTCATGTTGATTCATGGCGTTGGCGTCTCGAGAATGGTGTTTTGGTACGCTTCAGGATCTTCAAACGGTTGTCTCCAAACGGGGCACTTCCGTCAGTGGAAATGAACCCTTGTAGGAGCCAGTGAAGAGGGAGCTTCGAGGGCGGGTTTATTCCAGCATCACTGATGGGTCTTGGGTTTCGACTGGTCTTCCTCCTCCTCCTCCTCCTCCTCCTCCTCCCACTCTTGAGCACGACGATGTGCCTGGCGCTCTCTTAGCCTGGACGCTGATTTCCATCTCGGGAGCGGCCAAGAGGGGGGTGTCCAAGAGGGGGGGGGTGCAAATCATGACCGGCGGCATGTGCGCGGCCCAGCAGGGGGGCCAGGGACGTAATGAAATAAGAGGGGCCATGAAATCTGGGAAATATCATGGCCCCCGCCATGATATCCACCCCCCCCTAGTCATCACCCCACTCTTTTCCGACCCCGACCATCAGCTCTTGGAAGCTCTCCCGTCCCGGGACGCTCTCCCGCAGCTGCGCCTCGGCCCACTGCGCTCCTGGGCTGCCCGACCACATCGAACCCGAGCGGCCGCCCGCAGGCCCCGAGCTGCGGCCCCCCACGGCCGCTCGGCGTGGGGGGGTACTTACCAGCCTGGAACCTATCCCTGTCCCTATGCTGGGCACCTCCTCACCACGATGGCAATCTCAGGGATTCCCTTATTCTTTGAGGGCGGATCCCTAAGACTGTCATCGTCTTTTGGCGTGTCAATCTTGGGGATAGGGATACGTTCGAGGCTGGTAAGGGGGGGGAGTGCGGGGGGGGGGGGGGGGGCAGACCCCCCGTCGCGAGAACACAAGCAAAACACGACGGGAGGGGCTCTGGCCACTGTCGGTCGCAGGGGGGGGCGACTCGGGACGAACGACCGGTCCCGGGGGGGGGGAGCCTAGGCATCGGGACGCCCGCGTCGTGAAAAAACACGACGTCGGAGGTCTGGGTTCCGCGACGGAGGGGACGGCTTGATGCGCGTAGGGGAACACAGATGAGCAGCCCCGTCCTCCAACTGATCACATACACCGTGCAGTGACTGGCCAGTGGGCTTGAAAAACCATGCTATGAGAGAGATGCGGAATGACCTCTGGGCAATACGGTAAGAGTAGGTGGCATGATCGCATCGGAATCGCGAAAACCAGAACCCAAAAAACGTAGTGGAAGTGAGAACGACTGACACAACTCAGCCAATAAACAGCACTCATGAGACAGCAAAATCAAGTCCAATGCAAAGAAAATGACAGGTTAGAAGCACGAGAACTGCATCATGTCCCGAATCACATACAACACGATTGGAAGGGAAACTGAGCGACGCGTCGAGCCTCAGTCAGACCTCTTCACGGTGCGCTCGTGCACACCACGTGCAAGGATGATTTGCAAAGCAGTTGAGTCGCGAGCACTCCTCGCACCACATTGCGGGCAGGAATCTCCAATGTTTCCTGAAGCATGGGGGTCGCGAGCACTCTTCGCTCCGCACGACCGAGAAGAAGATCGAGTGGACCGACGACGAAGCCTGCCTGAAAGACCAAACCCTAGTGCACACCGCCAGAGACGCGAGGCGTCCTCCTTACCACGAGCTGTCGACGGGTGGGCTCTTCTTCCGATGCCACCTATCGCCCATGACATGGAAGACGCTCCTCCTCGGCCGACTGTCGGTGGGAAGAGCTGCGACTGCGTTGTGGAGGTGGCGACCGAACACGCTCCAATGCACAAGGAAAATGGAGGCACACATGGCTTCGTTCACATGCGGAACATGGAGGCCACGCGCTGGCGCTGGGTACATATGCAGAGGGCTGGCTCGCCTGGCCATACGAGAGCCGAACGCTGGATGCAGACACATGTGTATCCAGATCACGCCCAGGTCGGCAGCATCACGTGTATCTAGCTTCCTGGTACAGCGCTGGCACGGGGTGACACCCAGGCCGCTCGCTGTGCCAGCGGGCACCCTTCACAGCAGGCTTGCGTGGGCACCGCAGCCGCACGTCGGGCAGATCGCAGCAAAAGGTCGCCTGGCGGCCGTGCTCGGACACAACGTCACGGTACCGCAAGTATCGATGCCGTTGCTGATGTTGCTGCTGCTGCTGGTCCTCCTCCTCCTCCTCCTCCTCCTCCTCCTCCTCCTCCTCCTCCTCCTCCTCCTCTTTCTCCTCCTCCTCCTCCCCTCCTCCTCCTCCTCCTCCTCCTCCTCCTCCCTCCTCCTCCCTCCTCCTCTCCTCCTCCTCCTCCTCCTCCCCAATCATCCTCGTCCGCCGCCGCTGCCTCACTACCCTACTTGTCCTCCCAGGGGAGACAAAAAATAAGTGGTGCGGTCACCTGCTCCGGTCTGCCTGAAGGACCGACCCGAAGGGCCCGACGTGAAGGACCAAAATGGGGCGGCACAGGTTGGCCAGAGACAGCGCACCATGCTCCTGGATCTGATGCGCGCGCGGGAAGAAAGTCTCGGCGTCTTCGGCGGCCGGAGGGGCGCGATCTGGGAGCACGAGGGTCTTGGGTCCCTTTGGGGATCGCAGCGGTGGAGGAGAAAGATGAACAGGGGCGAGCACATGCTGCGCTCCCTTTTGCTCCCTTCTGTCCCATTTTTGGTCGCTCCGCAGCCCGTCGCGTTGGACCGACGCGGTATCGGACACAGACCTCAAGCGGACTGTTGTTTGTTCACTCCCAGCGCTTTTCCTCAAGTTCGGCCCCTAAGGTTTGTTTTCAGGCCCCAGGGCCATCAAAAACGGGACGCAAACAAAGATGGAGGGAAATGGGACGAGTTCTCTGGGGTGCACGGATTGAACAAATCAATATGTCAGAGGTCTGACGTCGCGGGGCAGTGAAGGCGCCTCAGATAGCGTTGAGATATCTCTCCGCATCCAGAGCTGCCATCGCCCCAGTGCCGCTGGCAGTGATTGCCTGCCTGCACATGAGGTCCGCAACGGAGGAGCAGGAGGAGGAGCAGGACCTTAGAGATCAAAAAACCTATCACTGGCTTCTGCGGGTCCGCCAGACTTCTTGAATCGGTATTGGACCCCTGCTGGGGTCTCCTCCAGCGCCTCCGCTGGCGCGACAGAGTTCAAGGGCCCAGTGCCGACCCGACAAGTCCGCGCTGACCTCTGAAAGTTTATGTTTCTGCCGTATCGCATCATTCGAGGATCGGGGGAGGAGGGGCGATGGTGCGCCTGTAAGTGTGGTCCGCAATGTCGCCCGCGGCGAACACGCCCGGCACAGACGTCGCCGTGCCTCCCTTGAGGGTGACATAGCCTGCGCTGTCCATCTCGATCTTGCCGCGCAGGAACCCCGTCTGGGGGTCGTGGCCTATGGCGACGAACACAGCGGAGACGTCCAGGCGATCCTTCTGCCCGCCCACGCTCGACTTCAGCATCACGTGCGACAGGTCTCCGGCGCCGTGGAAAGACTCCACCGTCTGGTTCCACTGCACGCTGATGGAAGAATGGTTCAGCACTCGCTCGGCCAAGAACCTGCTCGCGGTGAGGCGCCCGCGTCTGTGCACAACCGTGACCCGCCTGGGGAAGCCAAAAGACACCGATACTGCTACTCCCCAGACCTCTCCCAGTGTGCGTTCTGACCAGGACTTCGAGGCGAATCCAGCGGTGGCGACGAGGGCCTCCGAGGAAGCCCAGAAAGGGGAATACGAGGCGAGGGTAGCGGGTAGCGGTATGGGTACACTTTACTTCTTTGACCCGCCTGCTGGAGCGGGCCAAGTGGAGGGCGTCCTCCATGGCGGTGTCGCCGCCGCCGACCACGGCGACGTCCTCGCGGGCCCCAAGAATATACACCACCACCACCACCACCACCACCACCACCACCACCACCACCACCACCACCACCACCACCTCCAGTGTCCTCCTCCCCTCTACTTTCCTCTTCACCTCGATCTTCTCTGGGAGAGGGAGGGGGTGAGGGTGGTGGTGGTGGTGGTGGTGGTGCTGCTGCTGCTGCTGCTGCTGGTGCTGGTGGTGGTGGTGCTGGTGGTGGTGGTGCTGGCGGTGCTGGTGGCGGTGGTGCTGCTGCTGCTGCTGCTGGTGGTGGAAGTGGTGGTGCTGGTGGTGGTGGTGGTGGCGGTGGCGGTGGTGGTGGAGGTGGTGGTGGTGTTGGTGGTGGTGGTGGTGCTGCTGCTGCTGCTGCTGCTGGTGCTGCTGGTGGTGGTGTATATGTTTGGGCCCCGTGGTCCTTCCCGCGGAACAGGAAGCCATCGCAGGTGGCGCAGGCGCTGACACCGCGCCCGCGGAAGGCCTCCTCGCCCGGGACCTGGAGCCAACGCGACTCCGCCCCGCAGGCCAGGATGACGGCGTGAGCGCGGATGTCGGCGGCGAGCGCGGGGGCGAAGTTAGAAGGAGAAGGCCTTCTCAGAAGGCTCGGAGAGTCCCTCGGCCTTCTGAACAGTGGTCTAAACCTCCCCCGAAGATCAACAAAAATTTCCCAGAAGAGGCGAGGGCTTCTGAGAAGTCCCGCCGCCTTCTGAGAAGGCCTTCTCCTTCTCACTTCCACCCCTCGCTCGCCGCCGAGGATGGCTAGATGCTCGTCCTGGGAACCTTCCTTGGTATAAGAAAATATACCATAAAGATAAATGGCGCTCCGCGCGGATGTCTTGGATCTGCGGCAGACTCCACTCCCTGGCGCGCGGAGCGCGCCAGGGGCGGCGCCAGAAGCGCCGCCCGGGGGGGTCCAGCGTCCAGCGCGGATCCAAGAAATCTGCGCGGAGCGGCAAAAAGCTTATGTGTACGCCGTTTCTTCTTCTTCTTCTTCTTCTTCTTCGACTTCCTGGAGCCACTGGCTCTCCTCGTGCGTCGATGCTGCGTCGAACGTCCGTCGACTTGAGTTGAACCCGACTTGAACTCGAGTCGGAGCAAGAATTGAACCAGAATCGAACAGGCAGGGCTACATTCGAACAGATCTGTCAATTGGACGCCCGAAATGGGTACGGAAAAAATGGGTACAATGCCCAACAACAAATGTTGCCCCAAACCAACAGCGGCCGCTGTTGGGCAGGCGGCCTTCTCTCAAATGGACACGGGCCGCGGCGGCGCGGACAGCGAGTCCTGCTCAAAAGGAACAGGAACTGCTGTTGAACTGGGCATTGTACCCATTCTTTCCGTACCCATTTCGTTCGTGCAAATGTCAGGTGGGTCCCAGGAAAATCCCGGGAAACGAGCATCTGAGAATGGGCTCCCGCGTGCCGTTCACCCAGACCGCGAAGGGCCGCGACGCAAGGTCCATGTCTAGCACGGCGGCGTCCACCAGGCGGGCGTCAAAGCTGAGCGCCTGCCGGCGCATCAGCTCCACCAGCCTGGAGGGGCCCTGGGACACACAAATTAAGTGGACACGAGTCCCAAGGCTCCCCCTATACTTTCCCATATCTCCTGGGCTCTCGTCCTCCCCCCACTCCCCATACTTTCCCACAGTTCCGTGGAGTCGACGATAGCTTGTGACCGTGTGATGTTTCCCCTCCCGACAGCCCGCGGCCGGTGGCGTGCTCCCCGACGACCCCGGGGTAGTTCTCGACGTCCTGTGGCGGCGACATCTCGGTTCACGCCCACCGCCCCTGGCCAGGTCCACCCTGGGCCCTCGAGCGTCAGGTCGGGCACGTCCTCGTACAGGCGGAGCTCGGACTAAGAAAAACAATCGACAAAAATGTGATGTTTATATATAATGTTGAAGGTTCCTCCTGTGGAGTGGAGGGACAGGGCCGCCTTAGCACGAGCGGTGTGCATGCGGCCCCCTGGCTGGGCCAGAGAGGCACACGTCCACACGCCCCATCCTGGGCCCAGGACGTGGGCCTGGCCAGGGACGGTGGATACAGTCGGGGCGTTGACCTAAGGAACCCTAAATAAGGAACGAGGCCCCTTAGATCCACAAGTTGGACTTCGATTTCCCATCGAAAACTAAAGGAAAATCCAAGGCAAGCTGCGAAGCAATCAAGGAACGCGGAGCCCCTCCCCAACGAAAAGGGTTCCTTCTTCAGCGCCCCGACTGTAGGTTGGAGGCCTCCCGAATGGGGTCCCAGCTGCTGGGGTCGGAGGACCGTGACGCATCGCCGATGAACAGCCGATGCATCGGCGACGTCGGCGGCGCTCCGGCGCAGTCGGCGAGGGCAAGATCGAGGTCCATATCGAGGCGCATCGCCGATGCATCGGCGATGCGGCGCGACCCTCCGACCCCATCCACTCGAACCCCTCTGAGAGGCCAGGTATGAATAGTTGGAGAATGTAACTCACGGAAGCTGTTGGTCGTCCCCATGGCCCCCAATAGCGCGCCCAATCGCTCGCAAAAGCGAACAGGACTCACATGGCGCTATTGGGTGCTATTGGTCGTTGTTGGGCGCTGTTTGAGCGCCATGCGGCGCCACTGGGCGCTGTCTGGGCGCTGCCTGGCGCTATTGAGGTCGCCTCACTTCGCGCATCGCGCCCCGTGATGCGAGACTCGTGATTACCTTCGCGCCCTCGCGTAATCGCGACGCCCCCTGGGAGAAGGGCAGCCTCTCTGGCTCAGACCGCGACGTGCGACGCGTGATTACCGGGGTGACCTAGATCTGGTTTGGATGCGGCTGGGGTGTTTGAGTAGGATGGGCCCCGAGAGAGTCTGTCAAGAGGGGGGCGAAGCCATCTCAAAATCGATCCCTGGACCCCTCCAGCGGCACATCTGGTGCAGGTTTTCACCCTGGATCCGTTTTCGTCCCGTCCCCGGGCCCGAAAGCGGCCCCCAGTGGCCGAAACGGGCAGAAAACCTCCTCGAACCCAGAACCTCGAATCTCGCCCCCCTCTCATGCTGGCCGGAACTGGTGCTGGGCCACCTCAGGCCTCCAGCCGGCTCCACCCTGCGCGCGGATCTCGCCGCGCGACGTCCGGGCTGATTTCTCGAGTCGGCGCTGGACCCCCATCCCTGGCGCGCGGAGCGCGCCAGGGGCGGCGCCGGAGGCGCCGCCAGGGGGGGCCCAGGGCCGATTCAAGAAATCCGCGCAGACCTCCGAGAGTGCATGCTTGCGTCAGGTGCGCGACGATCAGAAGCGGGTCTCACGCGAGACAGCATAGCGACCTTATGCCGCGGCCTGCGCGGGCCACCAGCGCGGCACGCCACACTGAAGACGAGGACGCTTACGCGCGACCTTACGCGGGCAGCTTACGCGCCAGGGTCGGCGAAGACCGATGATGTGTTGTTCTCGTCGCTGATGTGTTGTATTCCCACGGGGGCGATATATCCATATCCACTGCCTTCCGGGGCCCTGAAAGATCGGCTCCCCGGGCGGTCGATATGCGCAAACTCTGGCCTCGAATCCTCGCTCTCGGCGGGTCTCGCTGGCGTCGAGGAGGGGGGAGAGGAGGAGGAGGAGGAGGAGGAGGAGGAGGAGGAGGAGGAGGAGGAGGAGGAGGAGGAGGAGGAGGAGGAGAGGAGGAGAAGAGGCGAGGAGGGAGGGACGAGGAGGAGGAGGGGAGGACGAGGAGGAGGAGGGGGGGAGGAGGAGGAGGAGGAGGGAGGAGGAGGAGGGAGGAGGAGGAAGGAGGAGGAGAAGGGAGGAGGAGGGAGGAGGAGAAGGAGGAGGAGGAGGAGGCAGGAGGACGAGGAGGAGGAGGAACGGAGGAGGAGCAGGAGGAGGAGGAGGAGGAGCAGGAGGAGCTCGTGCCCACTTTTGCTGCGCCGCTGACGTGGCGTTCCCCCCACCCCCGCGTCCACGCCCTTGCCCAGCAGCTGCCCGCCGAAGGCGGGGGCGAGGACGAGGGGCCGCAGGCCCGCGCGGGCCGCGTAGGTG
>CAUYUJ010004714.1:20015-27515 GCA_963575745.1 Prorocentrum cordatum | reverse complement strand
ACAGCATCGAGTCGGGAAATCGGCTCAGATCGGAATAACAAAAAAAATCCGCAGGCCCCCTTGCGGGGCCACCAGGCTGTGAAGGTGAAGATTGCAGCTCCCTGTTCCAGTTGCAGTTTCCAGTTTCCACTGTTACAGTCCTGCTTTCTGTTTCCTTCCTGTTAATTGTTGCTGTCCGCGCGAGGGGGGGGGGACACGTAAAAATACTTGATATTCGCGTCCCCGACGCCATAATCCATAGTCAATTACGCCATGGTCGCGTCCCCGAGGCCATAAACTTTTGTAAAGTATACCATATTCGCGTCCCCGAAATCGTAATCCTTCGTAAATTACACGGTATTTGCGCCCCCGAGGCCATAGAAGTAAGTTACGCAATGTGCGCGTCCCCGACGCCATAAACCCTGGCTAATTACACAACATTCGCGTCCCCGGAGGCATACAACCTCATAAAGTATGCAATAGTTGCGTCCTCGAGGCCATCAACCCTCCTAAATTACACACCAATAGTCGCGTCCCCAAAGCCATAAGCCCTCATAAATTACTCAATGCTCGCGCCCCCGAAGCCATAAATCCGCGAAAATGACGCACTATTCGTAGATGTGAAATATTCCGCACTTGGTGAAGTCCCGACATTGCTTCACGTCAGCGCCCAGACATCCCAACACAGCTCTGGCGAGTATCATTCTAAGACAGGGGGGCCGGCGGCAGGGGGCGAAGCCCTTACGGATATTCAAAAATAGTCAAAACGGTGGAAAAATCGTCCCCTGAATATTTTTCCCTACCTAGGCTCTGCCTAGAAGGGTTCTTACTCGGAGGCTGAAAGGGGCCGGGTAGTGTAACCCGCCCCGGGCGGTTCCCCCATGGATCCGCCCCGCGGTTCCCCCACTGACGTTCCCTTAGCCTCGCGGTGCTTATCTCATCTTAGCTTAGTTTATTTCATCTTAGCTTGGCTTCATCTTAGCTTGGCTTAGCTTCATATAGATGTTGCTTTCCTAGATCCTCCACCTCCTAGGTAGGGTCGTACTGGGATAATTCCGATCTGAGCCGATTTCCCGATTCGATGCTGTCTGAGCCTGCCTTGCCGCCATGGCCGCTGCGCCTCTCGACGTCGCGATGCATCGCCGCTGCGTCGGCGGCGCACTGTGCGATCCCCCAGCCCCACCTTGCCGCCCAGGCCTCGGGGTCCCCTGGAGAGCACGCATGAGGGGTTGATTGCGAAGGTCTTACGGCCAGTGCCGCCACCTCTGGAGGAGGAGGAGATAATGAACTATCTTTGAATATTCCTCCTGTAGAGGGACATGCCCGACTCACGGCTAGAGTCGATACCGCACCGGAGCGGTCGCGGACCGAAAGGGGCCCTGGCGGGACCCGGAGAGGGCCGCGCGATGCGACTCCGATGCCGCGGCGCGGCGCTCGCGCTGTCGCGAGGAGCCCAGATCTCTAGCGTCGCGGACTCTTCCCAGACATGATCGCGTCGTAAAACACACACAAGAAACAAACAAACAGAGAAAACAAAAAACAAAAAAAGGGCGGGAGGTTTGGGGCTGTGTTCGGCCCCAAAGGGGCCCTCGCCGCGCCCCAGGACCGTGAAAGACGACTGAGGACGACGGGCCGGTCCCCGGGAGAGAGGGTCGGGACTTCCAGGGACGCCGCCCTGCAAAAAAATTGGGGCGTCGCACGTCTGGGTTCGGAACGTGGACCCCAGAGACCCAGAACCCCTGGTCCAGAGCTGGTCTTTCCTCCCGAACCGAAGCTTGACGGCCCCAGGGCCCAGCGAGGGCCCCTGCGTGAGGGCCGACCAGGGTCGAAAACCTGCGGCCGTGGTTTTTGCCAGGGCGTGCGCAAGGGCTGTCAGGACGCAGATCCGGCTCCAGATCGCTCCACTGGGAAGCTGGGCGAGGGCTGGCAAATCCGTGGCTGCTGAAACGGTCTTCCCGGAAGAAACAAACAAATTCCCGGAATAAAACTCAGCGCGCTAAATAATAAACGGGCTTCTTCCCAGAAGAAAGAAAAATCCCGGAGCTCAGTTTTAGCAGCCACGGGTTTTGCCAGCCTTCGCCTGGCCTCTGGTCCAAGTCGACCATGACGACGAACATCGCCTTATTAGCCACCTCACCGATCAGGGCCAGGCTCATCCTCGGCCAAGTACGCCTCCTGGCCAAGTCAGGCCGGCGCAGTTTCCGATCCTGGGCAGGGCCCTGACCGACTTCTGCCGCCCGTCCCGGACCCAGACATGACCGCGTCGTAAAAGAATCAGGACGGGAGATGTTTGCCTACTTGCGGCCCAAAAGGTGGCCCTCGCCGGGCCTCGCGACCGTCAATAAACGGTTCAGGACGAAAACCGGTCGCGGGGCAAGGGCCGGGACTTCCAGGGATGCCGTCCTGAATAAAGCAGGACGTCGCATGTCTGGGGATGCATGCTCGATGGCCCCTGCAGGGACCCACAGCGGCCCCCGATGGGCCGAAGCCGAGGAGGAGCGCGGGCCTCCTCCTCCTCCTCCTCCTCCTCCTCCTCCTCCTCCTCCTCCTCCTCCTCCTCCCTCCTCCTCCGCCTCCTCCACCTCCCCTCCTCCTCCTCCTCCTCCTCCCCCTCCCCCTCCTCCCCCTCCTCCTCCTCCTCCTCCTCCTCCTCCTCCTCCTCCTCCAAACATCCACTGCACCCGAAGTTCGGGGATGGGCCCAGCCACGCTCGGTGGGGCGACCAGTTGCCCCGGACGTCCGCCGCCCCGATCCTTCCAGGATCCGCGGCTCCCGCAGGCCCCGGCCACCGCCCCGCGGGGCGAGCTCTTTTTGCTGGCGCGCCGAAGCAGCACTGGGAACGGTCCCGAGGTCCGCGGACGGCCCCCGAGAGCCAACTTTCGCGCCAGGGCGCCCGCCGCTAAAGAACACGCCGGCGGAGCTCTGGGGCCGGCGCCGCCCCGGCCGCCCAGGCGGTGCGGCGCGGCAGCCCCAGACCCCCCTCATGACTACCTGCCAGACCACCCCAACCCAACCCGAAGACCCGAATTTCGGGTTGGGGGGGGTAAGGGTTCCACACGTGTTTTTTCGACGTTTCCCGACCCCCCCCCACTGGAAATCGAGGGTAAATCTGAGCCTTCGGGTTGGGTTGGGGTGGTTTGGTGGGTGGTGACCTCTGCCGGCCCCGCTTGTCGGCGGTGGACAAACCTCCCTTTCGTAAACCTCCCCTTAGTGAGCACGGCCTAGGGCCGAAACCGACGGACCTGGACTCGCGAACCGAAAACGGCAAATTCCTTACTCGACGTGTCAGGGTATGAGGCCTGTCCGCCCCTGAGTTTGAGCCGCCCATGGGCCTGTGCACGCCCTCCGCGGTGGCGTTCTCCGCAGGCAAGAACGGCACCTCCTCGGAAGCCCGGCCAGAGGCCCGGGAGGACTCTGCAGACGTCTCCGCAGGGGCCCTCGGTCGCCGACGGCGTGACACACTCAGGTGGCAACTGTCCCTCGGGGCCACTCTCGGGCCCCGGACCGTCAGAAGCGGCTCCGGGGTCAAAAGCTGGCCCCGGGGGGCGGGGTCGAGACTTCTGGGGCCGCGCGGCTAACAGATCGCACCGTCGGACGTCAGGGATCCCCAAAAAGGTCCCCAGAGGCCTTCAGAGCTCCAGAGGAGGAGGAGGAGGAGGAGGACGACGACGACGACGACGACGACGACGACGGCGACGGCAACGACGACGGCGACGGCGACGGCGACTGCGACGACGGCGGCGGCGGCGGCGGTGGCGGCGGCGGCGGCGAAGACGAGGACGACCACGGAAGGCGGCGGCAACGATGATGACGACGACGACGACGACGATGACGGCGGCGGCGGCGGCGGCGACGAAAGGCGGCCACAACGATGATGACGACGACCACGATGGCGACGGCGGCGGCGGCGGCGGCGGCCACCCCCCCCCAGTTTACCCTGGGGAACGCTCTGGCCAGAATCCAGCTGTGGCCACGAAGGCGCCTCCCGAGGCACACCACAGGGCCCTGAATGTGCAAGAGCCTCGAACGTCCGATCCTCGAACGAACCAGATCTCCGACGTCGTGATCATAAGGATTCCTGTGGAATTCCCCAGAATCCGATGGATTTCCTAAGGAATCCGATTGGTTTCGTGAGGAATTCTACGGGTGTCCTGAAGATTCCTATCCGAAGGAATCCTATGGATGTCCCAAGGAATCCGATGGATTTCCGAAGGAATCCGATGGAATTTCTCGGGAATCCGATGGATGTCCCAAAGAATCCGAGGCCTCCTAGATGGGGTCCGAGCCGATGGGGTCGGAGGGTCGCGCCGCATCGCCAATGCATCGCCGATGCATCGGCGATGCGCCGGCGATGCATCGGCGACGTCGGCGATGCATCGGCGCCGTCGTCATGGCGAAAATCGGGCGCGATCCTCCGACCCCATCTACTCGGACCCCATCTACTTTGGACGCCCGGAATGGGTACGGAAAAAATGGGCACAATGCCCAACAACAAATGTTGTCCCAAACCAACAGCGGCCGCTGTTGGGCAGGCGGCCTTCTGTCTCAAATGGACACTGGCCGCGGCGGCGCGAAGAGCGAGCCCTGTTCAAAATGAACAGGAACTGCTGTTGGCCATTGTACCCATTCTTTCCGTACTCCGGTTTTCGTAATAAAAGGGAGGGGGTCACAGCCCTCCCAGTCGAGAAGTTTTGGACCCCCCCAGACCATCCATGCAAGGGCGGCCCTTTGCCCAGACCCCCCCGAACCCTCCAAGACAGGTCAAATCAGACCCCCCCCGAATGTGACCCCCCCAATTTTATTATGGAATCCGGAGTACCCATGTCGCTCGCGCCGATCTGCGAGGCCTAGGGCCACAAAGGTGCAGACCTGGGCCCCCGGGACGGGCCGCTCCTCCCGAGCCACGCTCCGGAGGCCCCCGGGGCCCGGGGAGGGCCCCCTCCATCGTGATCTGCTCGACGACGATCGGCGATACAGTCGGGGCGTTGACCTAAGGAACGAAAAATAAGGAACGAGGCCCCTTTTTCCCATACATTAAACTCCGATTTTCCATGGAAAACCTCAGGCAAACCCAAGGAGCACTGTAAAGCAACTAAGGAACGCGGAGCCCCTCCCCAACGAAAAGGGTTCCTTCTTCAGCGCCCCGACTGTACGCAAGAGTGGCCCTGGGTATAAGAGTGACCTTTTGTGCGCGGACCGAGGGGGCGTAAGGTGGCCAGATCCAAGGGCGCAGGCAGCCACCATCGCATCGCGCTCAGCGGTCGGGGGGACACCGGTGAGCCCGCACCAAAGGTCACTCCTCTGGCGAAGGGTCACTCTTACGTGCAGTCGAGACGAGGAGGACCCAGACACGATCGCGTCGCAAAAAAAAATCAGGATGGGAGAAAGGTTCTTGCCAATTTTCGGCCCCCGGGGGGGCCCTCGTCAGGCGGGAAGAAGAGCTGGTCCCAGGGAAAGGCTCGGGACTTCCAGGGACGCCGTCCTGAAAAAATCAGGACGTCGCATGTCTGAGGAAAGGTCTGTCGGGTCGGGCGAAAGGGGGGGATAGCAGAGGGCAGGTCTGAGAATCAGCTCACGTGGCTGATTTCCCTGGCGCCTCCCGGCGCCGGAGGCGGCTATGCATCGAGGGATGGGCCCCTCGCTGAGGCCGAAACCAGCTTCATGCAGCTAATTTCGTACTCCCCCTTTCCCAGTCGCTCCCCCCCCCCCTGCTAGCCTCGAGAGGCCCCCCCCGCCACGACGACCACGAGCCGGGCACCCCGTGGCCGTTCGGCACGACGCGGGCACCTGGAGAGCGCCCTCCGGCGCGGCCAGGGGGCCACACGCGGACCCTACCCCTACCCCCCACGATTCCTGAGTCTGAGGGGGGGGGGTCACTCCGCTCGGGAGCTCCCAGACGAAGCGAACCCCGCCCTCCCCCTCAGAAATCCTGGGGTGCAGGGGTAGGGTCGGCGTGAGGCCCCCTGGCGGCGCAGCTGCCGGGGAGGCGAGAACGGCCCTCCCGCGGGAGCCCAGGAGGAGCCGAGGGCGGTGCCGGGAGGGCGCCAGGCACGCGGGGCCGTGCCCCAGAAGAGCAGGAGGCCAAGCCAAGCCACTTCAAGGAGGCGCCCCGGGCGCGTTTTTTTTTATACAGGGCAGTTTTTAAGACATAGGATATTTAAAAATATTGGATTGTTTGAATACATGACTAATGCATGAATAAATGTATGCATGAGCTCATCGTTGCTTTTAATACTCAATCCCCTGCATATTTAATACATGATCCGCACGCGGAGCATGTATGAAAAACGGCACTGTACATCCACGATCAGAAACCCCACCCCAGTCATGCGACGCCCTGATTTTTTCAGGACGGCGTCCCTGGAAGTCCCGACCTTTCCTTCCCCGGGACCAGCTTTTCGTCCCGAGACGTTTTTTTGACGGCCCCGAGGCCTGGCGAGGGCCCCCCCGAGGCCGAAAATGGCCAAAAACCTTTCTCCCATCCGGATGTTGTAACGACGCGATCATGTCTGGAACTACAAGGGGCAAGGTCCGTGAAGAGCACGCTCAGGAGCAGAAAGAAGGCGACGAACCTGCCTAAGAATCCCACATAGCGCCTATAGGACTCTGGGAGCGCACTGGTGCCCTAAAAAACAGCTTCGGGCCACCGTTCCAGGGCACAAAGGCACAGACAGGCCCACTGGGGGCAGGCCGCTGGTTGTGAATACTCCAGGCCCCCATCCAGAGGTCAGCCTGTCGTAAAAGCCGCTGCCCTGGAGAAGGCGGAGGAGGAGAAGGAGGAGGACGACGACGACGACGAGGACGACGAGGAGGAGGGGGAGGAGGAGGAGGAGGAGGAGGAGGAGGAGGAGGAGGAGGAGGAGAAGGAGGAGGAGGAGGAGGAGGAGAAGGAGGAGGAGGGGGAGGAAGGAGGAGGGAGCACGAGGAGGAGGAGGAGGAGGAGGAGGAGGAGGAGGGGGAGGACCAGAGTGAACACAAGACACATGAACGATGCTGCAGTAAACCCTCCATTAAAGCTTCCTCTTCGCAGGTCCTCCATCATATCTACCTTCATGTGGGACATGCCCCTATTGGAAGACAAGCGTATTAGAATGCTCAATCGTGCCAAAACATCTTTCATGGGACTTGAACGCCGCGAAGCAACGCGACGGCTGCGTCCTGACAATCCTAAACCGTGCCAAAACACCGCACATGGGACTTCAACGCCGCGAATCAACGTGACTGCTGCGCCCTGACAGCCCTAAATCGTGCCAGAGCACCATTCCTGGAAAGTCAGCCACAGATCCTCGACACGACTGCATATCTTTCCAACGAATCCGCGCGGCGCTCAGGCGAAAGCCACAGGTTGAAGAACAGGTCGCCATCCATCCTAGAATTGCAAACGTTGTACCCCCCCTATATATATACATAAATACACATATATATATAACAAAAAACAAACAACAGAAAAAAAAAAAAAAAAAAAAAAAAATAACGCGGCGCTAAGGCGAGAGCCAAATTTTGCAAACGGGCCGCCCTCCA
>CAUYUJ010004714.1:0-19915 GCA_963575745.1 Prorocentrum cordatum | reverse complement strand
CCTCCTCCTCCTCCTCCTCCTCCTCCTCCTGCTCCTCCCTCCTCCTCCCCCCCCTCCTCCACCTTGCAACAATGCCCGAATCCACAGAGCGCCCCCGCCAGTCTCCAGAACGCACCAGCTCCAGGGCGCGGCCAAAACAGTGCCCAGGACAGGATCCCAACCCGGGGGCTCCGCCGACGGCCCCAGTGGTAGGGTACACGAACAAAACTGGGCGGCTGACGACCGCGAAGCGCTCGCAGCGTGCGGAGCGAAATGTGAACCTGCAAGCTGACGGGCAGGCGAAGGAACGCAGCCGTTTCCTCGATCAGAGTGAAGTCGCTGGTGTTACCCATCGATCGGAAGAAGTAGGTGAAAGCATGAAGTAGGAAGACGGATAAAGTAGGTTGGGTTCAGGCCCTTCCAAATTAAACAAACACACAGCAACCGCAGATTAGTTCTTGAAGTAGGGAGGCGCTTGAAGTAGGTTGAGATCTGGGACTCCAAAAACACCTACTTTCAACGACCCGCGTGTACTCAAACCGTTCGGGACCAGAAAGAGATCGCAATAAGAGCCTCAGAGCCTCTACCCCCAGGGGCCGATGATAGGCTGCCGCGGAAGAGCCCTGGAAGACCATGCCCATGGAGAACCTCAGGAACCACATTGAAATTGACTACCTACCAGACCACCCCAACCTTACCCGAAAACCCGAATTTCGACACCCCCCCACTCGAAATGGAGGGCAAATCGGGGCATTCGAGTTGGGTTGGGGTGGTTTGGTAGGCGGTGAGAAGTCTCCTCCATCGGGCACACCCGTACTAGTCCCACCAGCCCTTCTTCCGAAAACTTGCTCCTTTCCGGAGAGGCTCCCCCCCCCCCCCAGCCCAGGTTCTTCGGGGGGGCGGGGGAGAGTATCGCGAAACGTCTGAGCGTCCAAGATGGCTCAAGATGACCCCAAGACCGCGTCCGATGCGCCAAGATGGCCTCCCAGATGGCTCAAAACAGCCGACGATGGTTCAATCAAACTTCCGACATACCTCCAACAGGCCCAGCGAGGGCCACAATGCAGTTCCAAGTGTTCCCGGTGCCCCCCAGGACCTCCCCAAGAAGCCACAATCGTCAAAAACCAAAGGAATAAACAATGACGTTGGCCTTCTCGCCCATTCACTCCCGATGCGCGCTTGTTCACAATAGCCCCAAAAGGCCCAGGCGAGGCCCAACAGGGGCTCAAGAGGCCCCCTAAATGTCCCCCAACGCGCCCAAGAGCGCCCCAAGAGCGCCCCAAGATGGGCGCAAGGGCGATGATGATGGCATCAGGGGGGGCAAAAATTTGGGACCCCCCCTTTTGATCGATGGCACCCAAGACAGCCCAAAGAGGCCCTCCAGGGCTCCCAGGGGGCCCCTAAGAGGGCTCCAAGAGGGCCCCAGGAGGGCCCCAAGACCCCAAGAAAAACTCCCCAACAGGATCCTAAGATCCTCAAAAAGAGCCCCAAGCGTGCTGCAAGGGGTGATTTTGAAGGCTTTGTCCTCGTCCTCTTTGTGTTCCTCCTCCTCCTCCTCCTCCTCCTCCTCCTCCTCTCCTCCTCCTCCTCCTCCTCCTCCTCCTCATCATCATCATCACCATCACATCATCATCACACATCATACATCATCATCATCACATCATCATCATCACCATCACCATCACCATCACCATCACATCATCATCATCATCATCATCATCATCATCATCATCATCATCATCAGCATCATCATCATCATCATCATCATCATCATCATCATCATCATCATCATCATCATCATCATCATCATCATCATCATCATCCTTCTACTCCTCCTCCTCCTCCTCCTCCTCTTCCCCCTCCTCGTCCTCGTCCTTGCCCTCATCATCTTCCTTTCCTGTTCATCCTCGTCATGGTCGTCGCCGTCGTCGTCTTCCTCCTCCTCCTAATCATCATCATCACCACCACCATCATCATCATCATCATCAGCAGCAGCAGCAACAGCAGCAGCATCATTACCATCATCATCATCAGCATCATCATCAGCATCACCACCATCATCACCATCATCATCATCATCATCATCATCATCATCGTCATCATCATCATCATCATCATCATCATCATCATCAGCATCATCATCAGCATCAGCAGCATCATCACCATCCGCCTCCTCCTAGTTTCCTCCTCCTCTTCCTCTCCCTCCTCCTCCCATTCCATCTCTTCCTCCCCCACTTCCCTCGCCCTTACGCGGGCCACAGGGATGATCCGAAGAGGCCCTCCAAGGCCACCCCCTTACTCCCAAAGATCATTCTGCTCACCCTGATTGCCCGCTCTGTCTCACCACGTGTATGTGTCTTCCTTCGTCCTTTATTCCTGTCAAGTCACAGAGGCAGATTTTGCGAATGGGCTGGCGGGGGCACGCGAAGCGAGAATAACCAAGTGCAAGGCTGCATCTCCCAGGAGAGCGATGTTCTCGCTCGTGCGGCGCAGGCTGACCAGGACGCTGCACGAAGCCAACAATGCACCTCCAAAGGAACACCCGGAGATTTCTTTTCTTCGATGAGAACGAAACGGGAATGGCGCACGAACCACGACGGCCACCCCAACGGAAGCCCCAACTTCAGGAGAGTTCCCAGCAGGCCCCCGCAAACCGTTCCAACCATGAAGTAAACACCATGCGATAGCCTGATCAAGCTCCTCCGAAGCACGGCCAGACCTAGGTCAGAAGAACACTCTTTCAAAATCATGAGAACCCCTGTCGGTCAAACTGAAACACGCAACATGCTTTCCTGAATCAAAACGACAAAGGCGCAAGTCGGTGTCAACCGCTTACCTGCCGATCCCCAGCCCGACCCATTGAACGCTTCCAGAAAAATCCCGAAGTCGCCACTGGTACCGTCCGAGGTCGAGGGGAACGGGATGGCGGCCCCCGCCCCTGTGGGCACGCCCGGCGCGCCCCGTCCTCCCCGAAGGCCTCGAACTCAACCAGCTCACCGCGGACAGAACCTCTTGGTAGCCGCTTCCAAGATATCCGCGATCTTGCGTTTTGCCTGCCCCGGAAAGTTGCCAGCGTCGCCGCCGAGCATGCGGAAGAGGCCATCGTCGCAGTTGATGGTGGGAGGAAGAACCGCCGCAGCCCCTCTCCCCGAATTGGCTTCCAACACCGCCGGGGGCGTCAGCAGGTACAGACACTTCTGCCGCCCTGTGAACCATCGCCTCACGCACCGACGGGATGCCCTATCACACTGCCTTCTTCATCGCCTGCATATTTGGCTTGAGTTGCGCAAGGTCAACAGCCGACACTGGCGAACCCGCACTCCCGACAAACATGTGGAGCGCCTCGAAGGTGTCTCCGTACGTTGTGAGAGAGTGAACCTCCACAGGAAGCGTCGGTCCGAACTGAACTGACAGCTCACAATAGCGTTCTCCGCGCCAGCATGCGCACGGTTGATCGGAAGCTCCTCGCCCTTTTTTGTGATACCCGGTGCTGCCCGCGAGCTGGTCCGATCCCTTGCTCTTGGCATCGAGCTGTTTCTGACAGGCCATGCCTTGGGTACCAGCGTCCTGTTTTGTGAGGTTCTCCCTCTTGGCATGGTTTACTTGAACATTGAGCGCCCTCTTGGCATGCCATCCGCCCCAGAAACCGCCGCACCCTTGAAATGCCTCGAAGTACTCGACGGTAGAACCCATGGACGGCGGAGCGGGTGGAGAAGCAGGACTGGTCAATTCACTCCATGTTGTACTGCCCGAACCTCTTGAACGGACCCAAGGTTGGCGCACAGGCTTAGCACTCTCATCGGCGAGCGGTGGGAAATTACGGCGGCCAGCTCACACCCCGAGAGAACGAGGACCACGAGCAGGACGCAGGACAGGAAGAGAATTGTGGCACACCCTGCACCAGGGGTACCACAGCATGTTCTTCTTGCACCCGCACACCGCGCACGGTGCACCTGACGTGATGGCCACGGAGTAGCCCGAAAAGGGAAGAAACTCCCTCTAACTTCTGCGAGACACGGATCTGCTAACCCGCGGGCGCGGAAGGCACGCAGCAACTGGGCGGACCAGTTGCTGAAGAAAGATTGGATGCTGTCCGCGGATGAACGGCGTGCGTTCCACTGTCGAGCACCGCAAGAGCCTTGAGCCGAAACGGCTGCGGAGGAGGACGAAGAGGGAGGGAGACGAGGAGGGGGAGGAGGGACGAGGAGGGGGGGAAAGCGAGAAGACCCAGAAGAACCCACGAAGACTCCCGGGAATTTCCAGGCCCCGAGATCCTCGTCGTCGTCGTCGGCACCGTCGCCCGCGGGGGCACCTCGGCGTCGGAGCTCGTCTTGGAGGCGGGCCACCTCCGCGCGACGCGGGCCGGCGAGGTGGAGCAGGGACGCGACGGGAGGGGCACCCAGGACCCCCGCAGGCATCCTCGATCCTGGATCCTCGAACGGTTCTCGAGCCTCGGCCGACTAGAAGTACAAAGCGGGATGTGAAAACGGACGTTCTCTGCGAAGCGGAAAGCATAGCGAAGGGGCATGTGAGATACACTGCATGGCGGGCGCGGCAAGCCAGCCTGGAACCAAAGGCCCATGGCCAAGCCCTGCTAACCCGCACGCCGTCGATGCTACATGTACGGACGGTCGACCACTCGAGCCTGAGGCTCGAGCGGGCTCGTCGCGTCCCCGTGGCAGCGTGGACGCAAGCCGTCCCGACCACCAACAAGCCACAACGGACGGACCATACACAGTTGCGGCGACAGGCAGTACAGAGTAGGGGGTTCTACGGCCCACCCCCTTTATTTTGTCTTGCTTGTTTTTTTTTATGTATGTACTTTATATATATATATATACATATATATATATATATATAACAAAAAACAACACCAAACAATAAAAAAGGAACAAAAACAAAAAAACGCCTGGGAACCTTCAGTGCGAGCGTCGACTCGAACGACTGCTTGACATGGTCGGCTGCACCCACACGCGATGCACTGAGGGCGGCGCGTCCGTTTCCTTTCCCCCCTCGGGCTTCAGCACTACAGTTCCGAATAGCTCGGGGCCCTGTGCCGACACAGTGAGAGCCGGATCGCTTGACGATCTGACTCTGACAGCGGCCCTCACAAGCGAGCGCAGTGACGACGAAGGGCCCCCGAGCATCTCGGACACACTTCGGAAGTGCACCGGGGCGCGGGGGGCCGCATATGTCTCGCAAATGTTCTGGTGCAGGTAGTGGTGGTCGTGGTGGGGTACTATGGTTTCTCCTAGCGGCTGGGTCAGCGGAAACCCTGCCGGCCCCTTGAGGCACTGCGCCTGCCGCGACGAGGCGGATGCACAGCATGACTGTAGAGCACGTGGAGCCGGACGTCGCAATCGACGCTGTAGAGCGGTAGCCGCCGGGGCGCGGAAGTGCCAAGCGGGCCATGGCGGCGGATGTGGTGGTGGAGCGGGATGCTCCGCTACCATCTAGAAAAGCAGAGCAGGATGTGATAACGGATGTTTTCTGTGAAGCGGAATGTATAGCGGGGAAGGGTGTGTAAGATACACTGTATAGCGGGCGCGGTAGGCTAGCCTTTAGCTAAACGCCCATGGTCACACCGCCTGCTAACCCGCTTCCCTGCTAGACTGCATGTACTGACGATACACCGCTCGAGTGACCGATCCTCGAGGGGACGACGCGAGGAGAGCAGCTCGATCCTCGATCTTCGAACGACGGCGACAACCGGGTCCAGAGCCCCGAGGCGCTCGCCCGGAGAGCCATCGGCACTCATCGAGACGCCGAGTCTCCCAAATAACCAGTCTCGAGCTTATCACTATCCCACAGATTGACAGGCCCAAGTGTGATGGCAAACTCAGGAGTGCGCCCTCAGAAACTGAGGGAACCCTAGTCGAGATAGGGTGATGCCAACCATAGGGATCTATGCTCCAGGCTGGTACGTGACCAGACGTCTTGTTTTCTTGTCGCAATGTGGAAACCCAGTGAAGGGCCACGAGAAGGGGTGACTGGCTCAGCAGTGGGGAGAATCGACCTGGAATCGGCGAACCATCGCCGATCGATGAGCCAGAGGCCCCCGACAGCGAATCCCAAGGTTTTCGAAGGATTTGGGCGTTCTCGCGTCTTCGACTTCCCGACGCTCCAAGACAGCCCAAGAGGCCCCAAAAAACAACCCCAAGACCGCCCAAGAGGCCTCCGAGAGGGCCCGAAGACGGCCCAAGAGCGCCCCAAGACGGCCCAAGAAGAGCCCAAGACGGCCCAACAAAGGCCCCAAGCCGACACCAATAGGGGCCCAAGAGAGGGAACTCGAACCGAGAATCCGAGCCTTCCGCCCCAAAGGGCCCCAAGAGGCGCCCAAGAGGCCCCAAGAGGCCCCCAAGACCACCCCAAGACGGCCCAAGAGGCCTCCAAGAGGGTCCCAAGACGGCCTAAGAGCGCCCCAAGGCGGCCTAAGAGGCGCCCAAGACGGCCCAAGAGGGCCCCAAGCCAGCCCTAAAAGGGGCCCAAGAGAGGGAGCTCGAACCGAAAATCCGAGACTTCCGCCCCAAGATGCCCCAAGAGGCGCCCAAGAGGCCCCAAGAGGCCCCACAGAGGACCCCAAGAGGCCTCAAGGGAACCCCCAGAGGCCCAAAGAACCACCTAGACGGCCCCCGAGAGGCCTCAAACCTGCCTCCAAGAGGCCCCTGCAAGGCCTCCCACGAGATCCCAACGAACATCCAAAAGGCTTCATACCCACAACCCAAGCACGGTGGCGGGATGTTCCGAAAGCCATTAGATACTCTTGGAAACTTTGAAACGAATGTGCGCAGAGCTAAGGCGAGAGATATATGTTGAAAAGGAACCGCGCTCCATCCGTCCCCATGAAACGCTTGCAAACTGTACGACAAATGTGCGCGGCGCTCAGGCGAGAGCCACGTTGTGAAAACCACCTGCCCTCCATACGTGAATATCTTGCCAGCTTTTACAACGAATGCGCGCGGCTGTGAGGCGAAGGCTACATTTTGAAAACGGCCAGCCCTCCATCCGTGAAACTGTTGCACACTCGAAGCTTTAGGATCAGAATTGGTGAAAGAACGCGCGCGGAACGACTGGCCCGCCCTACCGACACGTCTCCAGGTGCGACAGGGAAGATATATTCATTAGGACAGAGGATGGAGGAGGGGGAGGAGGAGGAGGAGGAGGAGGAGGAGGAGGAGGAGGAGCTTCCCAGGGAGGAGGAGGAGGAGGAGGAGGAGGAGGAGGAAAAGGAGGAGGAAAAGGAGGAGGAACCGAGTAAAGCCAAGATGCATCAACGATGCTGGACTACAACCCTGGCCCCAGTCCACTCCACTCCCCACCGGCCCCTGCCCGTGCTGCCCCTTTGCTCACGCGAGGCCCGATGCGCCCCCTCGGCCGGTCCCAAGACGGGGCCCCGTGGGACGGGGACCCGCGCAGAAGGGGCCTCAGACCACGCAGCTTCAGCCTCGGCGTCGGGGCACCAAGGCTGTGGCCGTCGACGGTCGACGGTCGACGGTCGACGGTCGACGACGACGACGACGACGACGACGACGACGACGACGACGACAAGATCTGCTCCGTGCGCGGCCCCAGAGGGCCCGACCCCCTCCCCGAGGCCAGCTCCTCTCGCCCAGCCTCCACTCCTGGGGCTCCCAGGGCCCGACGACTGCAGAGGCCTCCTGGATGGGGTCGGAGGATCGCGCCGCATCGCCGATGCATCAGCGATGCATCGGCGATGCACCGGCGATGCACCAGCGATGCATCGTCGACGTCGGCGATGCATCGGCGACGTCGACGTGAAGCACATCGGGCTGCACATCGAGCAGCATCACCCATGCATCGGCGATGCGCGCGACCCTCCGACCCCCTCTACTCCGACCCCTTCTGGGAGGCCCAGAGACTGAGACGAAGCCAGGACGAGGAAAAAAATAGGGTTGCGGCAAATCGAGCATCATCTCTGAGATCCGGCGGCTCTGGAGGATGCCTCGGGCGCCGCGGCCTTCTCAGAAAGCTCCGGGACGCTCTGAGAACGTTCCAGAGCGCTCTGGAACGGATTGATCATCGTCCTAGCCGTAGGTCGGGCCTGTCCCCCTACAGGTGGATTTTGAACGAAAAATTTAAAAATACCCCTAAACTACCCCCGAAAAAACAAAACATATTATTAATGTATGTATGTATTTATCTATTTATTTATCTATTTATTCTTATAAATAAAAAACTGACTATCTTTATACTATGTTTGAATGTTCCTCCTCCTTTAGAGGGACAAGCCCGACTTAATCCCAGCCCCGTCCGACGACGACGGCCCCTGGCGCACCACAGCGCGCCCAATCGCGCGCAAAGCAAACAGAGTGCATGTCCCTCACAGGGCGCTATTGGGCGGTACTGGTCGCTGTTGGGCGCTATTTGAGCGCCAGTCGGCACTGCTGGGCGCTAGTCGGCGCTAGTCGGCGCTATTGAGCGCTGCTGGGCGCTCATCGCAGATACTCATTCAATCTAAGACGAGCGGAACATTACGCGATCTTCTGTGCAAAGGTGCCTCCGTCGGCTGCACGCAGGAGTGACCCCAGGCAAGAGTAAGCTTTGGTGCGCGGCTTCACGGAGGCTGGGGGGGGGAGCGCGCAGGCTGCTGCTACCGCTTCGCGCTCAGCGAGCGGGGAACCTCAGTGGGCCCGCACCAAAGGTCACTCGGAGAAGGTCACTCTTACGCGCTCAGCTGCCCCGATACGCAGCGCGCAACCCGTAGCGTGTTGACACTGAGTTCCATACGTGCGTTTGGCGCGGATACGCTCGCCAAAACGCGGACCAACACGCTGAGCCAACACGAACACTGTCTACATACATGGACGTTTCGAGCACGGCACGCGTCGCGTTTCAACACGGGCGTACCAGGGCAGCTGAGCTCACGAGTCTGGCGACCCCGCGCCCCCGACCGCCCACCGAGCCACCCCAGCGCCCGAGCCGAAGTCGCCGCTGGGCATGCCAGCTCCGAGTGGGCGGACGCTCCCCGGACACCCGCAAGAATACTCCAGATTTCACAATAAAAGGGGGGTGGTCTGGAGTACCCGGTGGAATCTGGAGTACCTGGTGGAACCCGCACCCCGCCCAACCCGAAACTTGGGGGGCTCTGGGACCTTCGGGTCGAGTTGGGGTGGCCTGGCACGCAGCGACTGTCGACCCAAGAAGCCCGCGAGGACCTCCGAAATAGGCTACACGCAAGAGTGACCCTGGGTAAGAGTGACCTCTCGTGCGCGGCTTTTTGGGGGCCGCGGGGGGGCCCCAAACCTGGGCGCGCAAGCCGCTGCTCCTGCTTCGTTTTCGGCCATCTGGGGACCCATCTGAGCCCGCACCAAAGGTCACTCCGGCGAAAGGCCACTCTTACGTCTAGTCGACGAAAGGGTATGCTCACCCAGACCTCCGGCTGCTCCAACTGTTCGGTGTAGTCTGTGGGCCTCGGAGGCCTGAACCTTTTCCCTGTAGGGCAGGCTTCCCGTCCCGAGCCGTCTCATTGACGGCCCCGAGGCCGGGCGAGGGCCCCCGGAGGCCGAAGGAGGCCTGTACAAGCCCGCCGCTCCCATTTGTGTCGGAGCGTCGGATCTCTGGGCGCATTTGGGTCGGACATGTCCTCCCACAGGCGGGTCTGGGACGATGTTTCTATAGCCCAAAGTATTCAAAAGTATTCCAAAGTAGAAGAACAATCGTCCACCGACCAGTCTGTGGCTCTTTTTGACTACGCCTCCTGTAGGGTAGCATGCCCGAC
The DNA here is from genome assembly GCA_963575745.1 of Prorocentrum cordatum. Classification (NCBI taxonomy): domain Eukaryota; class Dinophyceae; order Prorocentrales; family Prorocentraceae; genus Prorocentrum; species Prorocentrum cordatum. The sequence goes on along the minus strand of CAUYUJ010004714.1, from coordinate 10,197 downwards.
TTCGGGGTACATCGTGGCTTGCTCCTCCAGTTGGGGTGGTCTGGCAAGTGTGGGGAAACCAAAAAAGGTACCGCTACCTCTGGCTCCACGGGCCTCGCCCGGGGCGCGCTCTGACCAGGAAGTCGAGGCGAATCCAGCGGTTGCGCCGAGGGCCTCCCATCCCAGGGGGGCGAAAAAAAGGCAAGACGGGCGCGAAGGGCTGCGGTACGAAAACCCAGGCACGATCGCGTCGTTAAGAAATCAAGACGGGGGATTCTTGGCTACCTTTGGCCCTGGGGGGCCCTCGCCGGGCCGCGGGACCGTCAAGGAACGGCTCAGGACGAAAACCCGGTCCCGGGGAGAGGGCCGGGACTCCCAGGGGCGCCGTCCTGAAGAAACCTGGGCGGCGCATGGCATGAAAACCTGTCCCAGACCCCCGACGTCATGATTTTTTCATTAAGTCGACCTCTGGAGGTCTCGACCCATTCCCCTGGACCGGTTTTTCATCCTGAGTCGTTTTTTGACGGTCCCGAAGGCCGGTAAGGGCCCCCAGAGGCCGAAAATATCCAAAAACCTCCCGTCATGATTTTTTCATGACCCGAAGGGGTCTGGGGTCTTCCCTCCTCTGACAGTAGTGACTGTCGACCTCGCGCCCCTGGGCCGCCTCCGCCCGCAGCTCCGCCGGCGGCAGCGCGGAGAGGTCCCCGCCGAGCCCCGCGGGGGCCCCGCCCGCGCCGGCGCGGGCCTCGGGGCGGAGGAGGGGCGCGGCCTCGGCGGCACTCGGCCAGGTCCCTCGCGGAAGCCCTGGGAAGCCCCCGGGAGCCAGGGAGCCCTCTCCCAGAGCCCGTGGGGCATCCCCAGGAATCCTCGAAAATCACTCCCCCTTTCAAGGGGGGGAGCGGGGAGGGTTCTGCGAGCACCCCCCCCTTTTCCTTTTCAATTCCATGGTGATCCAGTGGGGCGCTTTTGAAGAAGAGGCCAGCGTTGCAGCACGATTCGGAAGAGCCGAAGCGCGGGAATGAGGCCAGGACCGACGGAAATGAGACCAGCGCTGCAGCGGGAGCACGATTTAGAAGGACTGGAGCACGGGAACGAGGCCAGGACCGAAAACGGGAATCAGGCCACCGCTGCAGCGGGAGCACGATTTCAAGGACCGAAGCAGTGGAACGAGGCCAGCGCTACAGCGACAGCGCCACCTGAAGGACCGAACACGCCAGTGCTGCTGCGGGAACACGAATTGGAAAAACCGAAGGAAGGCGCAGGAACGAGGCCAGCGCTGCAGCGGGAGCACGATTTCGAAAGACCGAAACGCGGAAAGGGCGGCGTTGCAGCGGGAGCACCATTTTGGGAGAACCGGAAACGACCCGATTGCACAAAAAAGCATAGGAAACCAGCATCCTGTGCAAAAAAACAATACGCGGAGAGGACGGGACACTCTCCGGACAGAGTCACGGGAGAGAGGATAATAGTATTCATATATTTGTAGAGGGGGAGGGGGAAGGGGACGGGGAGGGAGAGAGGGGAAGTGGGGGAGGGGAGAGGGGGAGGGGGAGGGGGCAAGCTAGGTGCGCACGCGTCATATCTGACATCCTACCCCTCCCTCCCATCCCTTACCATGGCGTAGATCCCCTCTCTACTCGCACAGTCGGATGTCGAGCAGGGCAATGATCCCGAAAGGGTACGCGATGCATTGTAGAGCACGGCATGGCATGGCGTAGAAGAGCACCGCAAAGCGTAGTATCAACCTAGCATTGCATTGCATGCCGTGGTATGGCACGGGAATGACGCCAACGCTGCAGCGGGAGCACGAGTCGGAACGAGCGGAAGCGCGGAAATGAGGCCAGCGCTGCAGCGGGAGCACGATTCGGAACGAGCGAAGCACGGAAATGAGGCCAGCGCTGCAGCGGGAGCACGATTCGGAACGAGCGGGGCCCGAAAATGAGGCCGGCGCCTCAGCGAGAGCAGCATTTTGGAAACAAATGCAGGCGAAAACCCAACTCCGGGGAATCCTGTGGTAAAAAACAATACGCGGGGGGGGGGGCTAATACTTTCAAACCGTCATCAGGGGAAGAGGGAGAGTAGTATTCATATTGAGTAATTGTGGAGGGAGGGAGGGAGGGAGGGAGGGAGGGAGGGGGAGAGGGGGGAGGGAGGGGGGAGGGAGAGAGGGGAGGAGGGGAGGGGAAGGGGAGGGGAGGGGAGGCGGGAGAAGGGCGCGATCTCGCCTTCTTCGTCTCGCCCTCGGAGAGGCGCGGGGAAGTTCTGGGGGAACTGCCGTACTTCTGGCTGCTGACCCGCATCAACACGGCGGTCTTGGAGGCGTACTTTGCTGCCAGCGCGTCCACCTCTGGCAACTTTGACTGGTCGTGCTCCTCGTAGAAGGCTCTAAGAGCTGCAGCCGTGACCTCCAGGCCGACGTAAGTGCCCACCTCCTTCAGGGAGCCCGATGAATCAAGCATCTGTTGAATTTCCGGTCTTGCCAGCGGAACCTTCACATCTGGGGGACGTCTAGTGCCAGCTTCACTGGCTATCTGGCGCCGTGTGTGGATAATTGGGGCAACCTGGAGGCGAGGTACAATCCGCCGACCCCGGCTTGCTGGGAAGAAGAGAGCGAGAGACACGAGTTGCTGTCCTCCTCCTCCTCGGGCCCTGGGGCCCAAAAACCCGTCAGAAGGGACAGGAGGAAGGGATGGTGACGAGCTCGTCAACGCAGCTCCGGGACCTTCGGAACCTCCGAATCCTCCGCCACCCATGGCATCCAAGACGCCCAAGATGCCTTTTCAAGATGGCTCACGAAAACCTCCAGTACGCTAGGCACGCCTGAAAAACACCCAGGACGGTCCCAAGACGGCCCAATGGGGCCCCAGGACACCCCAATAGAACCCCGGGAGAACTTCCACGAGGGCCTCGGGAGGCAAAAGCCAATGACCTCGCATCTGGCTTGTAATATCCTCGCGTCCTCGCCCTTGCGTTGTGGATGCCACGACAATGGACACCCTAACAGTCCCATCAATGAATTTAACATGTGTTTAAAGTGTAGGAGAAATGTTCTAAACATGGTTTAAACATGTTGTTGCATGTTTAAAAGCATGTGCTTTATATGTTTTAGACATCTGGAGATGATTTGGCAACATGCTTCCTCTCCATTGATCGTCCTCCACAACCCCTGCGGGCTTCTGCGAGTCCCAGGCGGCCCGCGAGCCCTCCCTCCCCAGAACAGCACACGACGGTCCACGATCCCCCCCAAGATAGGGCCCCAAAATGGAGGGCCCAAGACGACCCAAGACGGCCCTTAGGACGGTCCAAAAAAGGCTTTCAAGAGAGCCCCCCAAAAAAGGGGCTCGAGACAGGCCCAATAGGGCCCCAAAAGACGTTCAAAAGGGCCCCAAAAGGCCCTCAAGAGGGCACCCGAAGAGGGCTCAAGACAAGCCCGAGAGGGGAAACCTGCAAGGAGACCCGGAAGGCCCTCGGGGCCCTCCCCCACAAGATCGCCCGCACAGCCCCCAACATGCTCCGAAGCGGCCCCCGAGAAGCCCCAAAAATCGCCCCAGGAGCCTTGAGCAGGCTCCGACAAAGCAGCCCCCGAGTCCTCCTCCTCCTCCTCCTCCTCCTCCTCCTCCTCCTCCTCCTCCTCCTCCTCCTCCATCCTCCTCCTCCTCCTCCTCTTCTTCTTCTTATTGTTATTATTATTCTTCTTCTTCGTCTTCGTCTTCGTCTTCGTCTTCTTCTTCTTCTTCTTCTTCCTCTTCCTCTCCCTCTTCCTCTTCCTCTTCCTCTCTTCCTCCTCCTCCTCCTCCTCCTCCTCCTCCTCCTCCTCCTCCTACTCCTCCTCCTCCTCCTCCTCCTCCTCCCCGTGCCGATGGCAACCCGTAGCCTGCGCGGCTGCTGTTTGTGAGGGACGCACGGGGCACTGGTAAGGAAGTGAGCATTTCACACTTCCGACGAGCACCCTCACAAACGCCCCGCGGGTCAGGGTGCCTGGGCGATACCAGCACAACAAGACCGTTCCGCAAAGAGATGCGACCCACCGGCCGCCAGGAAAGCGGGCAGGCTTACAACAGAGAAGCGCGGAATTGCTTTTACCTTGGCTGTTGCTGGGAGCCCCACCAGGGCACCCCAAGCCAGGGGGGGTGTTCGGGCTCGGCCCGAAAGAACCCCCCAAGATGGGCCTTCCTCCGCGCCAGGGATCTCAGAGCGATCCCGGTCTCCCTGTTCGGCCGGAAGCACCCCCCAAATGGGGCTTTACCGCCCCGCGGGGCTGTTCGGGCTTTCCCCTTGGCCCGAATAAGCTCCCCTAACCTCCTTTCTGGTGCTGTGATGCGCCACCAGGGCGCCAAAGCAACGGGGCGTTGCTCAGGCCTTGACCCGACGGCACCCCCCAAATGGGGCTTTACCGCCCCGCGGGGCTGTTCGGGATCTCCCTTGGCCCGAATAAGCTCCCCGAACCTCCTTTCTGGTGCTGTGGTGCGCCACCAGGGCGCCAAAGCAAAGGGGGCGTTGTTCGGGTTTGGCCCGACGGCACCCCCCAAATGTGGCTCCACCGCCCCGTGGGGCTGTTCGGGCTTTCCCCTTGGCCCGAATAAGCTCCCCAAACATCCTTTCTGATGCTGTGGTGCGCCACCAGGGCGCCAAAGCAACGGGGGCGTTGTTCGGGCTTGGCCTGACGGCACCCCCAAAATACGGTTTTACCGCCCCGTGGGGCTGTTCGGGCTTTCCCGTTGGCCCGAATAAGCTCCCCTAACCTCCTTGCAGGTGTTGTGTTGCGCCACCAGGGCGCAAAAGCAAGGGGGCGTTGCTCGGGCTTGGCCCGACGGCACCCCCCAAATGGGGCTTTACCGCCCCGCGGGGCTGTTCGGGTTTTCCCACTGGCCCGCATAAATTCCCCTAACATCATTTCTGGCGTTGTGGTGCGCCACCAGGGCGGCATTGTTCGGGCTTGGCCCGACGGCACCCGCCAAATGGGGCCTTACCGCCCCGTTGGGCTGTCCGGACTTTCCCCTCGGCCCGAATAAGCTCCCCGAACCTCCTCTCTGGTGCTGCGGTGCGCCACCAGGGCGCCAAAGCAAAGGGGAGTGCACGGGTTTAGCCCGAAGGCACCCACACACACACACACACACACACACACACACACACACACACACACACGCACGGGGCCTCACCGCCTCGCGGGGCTGTTCGGGCTTTCCCCTTGGCCCGAATAAGCTCCCCTGCCCTCCTTTCTGTTGCTGTGGTGAGAAGCGCGGTTGCTCACTACGTGCGTTCGACACGTGTGTTCGGTGAGCACGATGCGCTCGCGTACCCGGCAAGGGCGTGCGGTATGCGCGTTCTGCCCGTGAGCTCCCCTTTATTGCCCACACACACACACACGCATAGGTACGCGCGCTGGTGTGAGTTCGCGATTGGGCGCACACGCACGTGGGATACGATGCCGCCCCCGCGCACCCACCACGGCCAGCACACCGAACATCGTGGCGCGCGACTGCACACTCCCAGTGGCCATAATCCGCATTATCTTACGCACGCGTTGCTTCTGCCGAGCGCACGCGCCATAAAGAATGGGATTCCACGCGCGCGGGTGAGACCGGGGGCTTGCAGACTTGAGAGTTCGGTCGGTTCCCGCATTGTCCGTTTCATATGCGAGGCCCCCTTGTCTGCAGTCCCAGCGGCGTGCGAGAACTGGGATACAGGACGGAAGGTTCTCTCGTCATCCCCTCTCATCTTGCTACTATGTGTGAATTCGGCCGTATTTGCTCGCACTGCGTCACAGATCTCCTGAACGCGTTTGCTTCAAGTGCGTTGCATGGCAGGTTCTCCACAGATGTGACACGTTATTGGGCTTCCACCAAGGACGGGGGGGACACTTTGTTAACCTCTCTGTCCCGGCCGCGTGGCCGATGCCACCGATGCGCTTTGCGTGGGGGGGGGGGGCAAGATTTGTCCCCCGCGCTCCGGCCACCTAGCTGCGGCCCAACGTCGGCCCGGGGGTGATTTAGAGACCTCCCCCGTGCGACAGAAGCTGCCGGCGCGAACTGAGACCAGCCGCGCAAGAGAAGATGCTGGTGCGAACTTGTGCGTATGATATGCGCGAGTAGGTTCAATCCCGCAATGTGAGATTACTTTCCATCACCCCGCCCTTTCCTTTGGCTATCCTTTTCGAGGCAGAGGCGGGGAATTAAAAAGCGATTCTTCCGCCTTGCTCCTTCTCTCCTCCCCCACCGACCTTCGGTCCTTCTCCTCATGGTCGCGCCCGTAATGCCTACACGCCTTTTGCGTCTGCAGCTGTATCTGCGCGGGACGCCCGTCCTTGTACGCAGCCGGGGACTGTTTGCGGCTGTTGTCTATTGCTTCTCTCGTCGGACCCAACCTGGCCCCTGATTGTGTTGGCTCTGGCACACAAAACATCGGCCTCGTCTTACCGTTGGCGCCGCCCTGCTTCTTCTCCGCGCCCCCATCCGCATTCACCGTACTGGTGCGTCGAGTCTTAGGTGGTGGTTCCTGCGGCGCGAGATCTCTCCGCATCCCCCGGAGGCCCTTGTGATTTTGGACCGGTTCCTATTTCGCTCACCCGTGCACCCCCCGCCGCCATCACCGTCCTCCCGTCTGCGTCCCTCCTTGTCCCCTTCCCTTTCCCGGCTCTCCCCTGACATCTCCTTTCCCCCTTCAACTCGCTCTCCCCCCGCGATCGTCGTGACGATGGCCAAACGGACCATGGTTCGTTTTGAAAGGGGGGAACACCGGGGTGCCATGATACTCCCTCGTGCTGTGGCTCCGCCGCGAGCGCTCCTTCGGTGCCGTGTCTGTCAACCCCGGGCTATGGCTTCGCAGAGAGCTGCATGATGCCAGGGCGTGTCATTCGACCGACGGTTGAGTATAATCGGGGGGGAGCCCACGGTGCCAGAGCTCGTCATTCGACCTACGGTCGAATAGAATGCCTCGCCGAGGGCCAGTTACCCTCCCCGAGGTTTGTGGCAGGGGGTCCACGGGCCAGGGCGTTTCATTCGACCGACGGTCGAATAGAATCGGGGAGGGTCCATGGTGCCAGAGTTTGCCATTCGACCGACGGTCGAATTGAATAGCTGCTCGATGATACGTAATTGTTGTATTTCGGATCTTCCGGGTCCGGGAATGAGGGGTGGAAATTCGAGCAGCTATTCCTGACGGATAGGCTCCCTATCCCGAGGTACGGCCGAAAGCTATAAGTGGGGTTTGGCCCCCTTGGTATCAGCAGGTGGCCGATAGCTTTCGGCAGTACCTCCAACTCTGAGGATGTGGCCGCCTCATCCTTAAAGATGGGTTTAGGTACCCTTTAAGCCTATAGCGCGCTTGGAAATCCTCCTCCTCCTCCTCCTCCAACCAAGAAGCCTCACGGCAGACGCCCAGAACGAGGAACACATCGATCCGCAACCTCCCCGCGCAGGCGGCACGACGGGAAGCGGCCAAACAGCACGCGCGAAGAACCAGAAGCCGCACACATCATCCCCTGGGGGTCGGCGGAGTGTGGTGGGCCCCTCGAGTCAGCACCGAAGCCCAGACATGATCGCGTCGTAAAAAAATCAGGGCGGGAAGCTTTTGGCTATTTTCGGCCCCGGAAGGCCCTCGCCGGGCCTCGGGACCGTCAAAAAACGGCCCAGGACTAAAAACCGGGTCCAGGGGAAAGGGTCGGGACTTCCAGGGACGCCGTGCTGAAAAAATCAGGACGTCGCCATGTTTGGGAGCGAGTCCTGCCCATTCAATGGGTGGGCCGAGTCAACGGAGGCGCCACGGCTGGGCCGGCGGAGGCGGAAGGGCTACCGAGTCCGAGTGTGCATGTTCGTGTGAGTGGTGGGTGCTGCACGCCAGGTGTTCCTTGACAAGACAATTCACGCCAATGTCATGTTGCGCACGCTTCGTTTTGCTCGCCGGCCCTGGTCCTCGGACCTGTCCACGGCGCTCTCCGTGTACCGCCGCAAAGTCCTCTCGTCCGCGCCGCTGAATTCCGAGATCTTCTTCTTGTGGAGATAGAACTGAAAAGTTGGCATTCCTCGTATGCTGCAGGCGGAAGCCGCCTCGTAATTCCGATTGACGTCGACCTTGAGGAAGACTGCTCGCCCCTTGTACTCCTTCGCGAGACGCTTGAAAGCGGGGGCGATCATGCGGCAGGGGCCGCAGGAGTGCGAGAAGAAGTCGACGACCACCGGCAAGCCTGAGAGGAGGAGCTCTCTCCGCATCGTCTGAGAGCAAAAATGGCACCCCAAATGCCCTTCCGATGGACGACCGCCCTCGTTCTTGCCCTCTCCGCGCCCCCTCTTCCGCCCTGGGCCCGCCCTCCCCCACCCCTGTATGCAGTGAAAGGTGAGCCTCCTCCTCCTCCTCCTCCTCCTCCTCCTCCGCCTCAGCTTTCTCCTCCTCCTCCTCCGCCTCCTCCTCCTCCTCATCATCATCATCAGCAGCAGCATCATCATTATCATCATCATCAGCCTCCTCCTCCTCCTCCTCTTCCTCCTCCTCCTCCTCATCCTCCTCCTCTTCCTCCTCCTCTTCCTCCATAATCTTGACTCGCCTTCAACAACTCTCCTTGGATGGGTTGAACCCACCGCCGCCACGAGCTCGAAGGGCAGGCCGTCGCGGCCGGTCCCAGCGCGCCCCCTCGTTGCCGCTGGGCGCAAGAATTTGGCGCCACCCTGGCGGCGGCGGCGGCCGTAGCTTCGACCGGGCCTCCTTCGTAGAGTGGCGAGGGCCTCCACCGCGTATGGTGCGTGGGCCCTTTCCTTTTCTGCGCGAGGTTCGGAGCGCACTCGAGCGAGAACGCTCAGCTCCTCGCGCAGCTTCCTCGGGATTGTGCCCCCACAGACGCGGCCCCGCCTGGGTCGCCTGTGGGAGGGCAAGCACCCGCGCACTGGTCTTCCTCTGCCCTTGGCCAGCGGCCAGGTTAGGCCTCGGCCGTTCGCGGACTTCGTCCTCGACGGCCTGGTCGGTGACCTGGTCGTCGTGGACGAGGCTGCGGACGGGTTGTAGGCCCCTGGCTGCGCCTGCTGGCACTCCCCTTTGGGGAGGTGCTCGGGCCCTTTTATCTCACGGTCGGGCTTGCGCCCGAGCCGCCAAACTGTGCCTGCACGCTTGGCGTCGCGCCTGATGAAACTCCTCCTCCTCCTCCTCTTCCTCCTCCTCCTCCTCCTCCTCCTCCTCCTCCTCCTCCTCCTCCTCCTCCTCCTCCTCCTCCTCCTCCTCCTCCTCCTCCTCTGGGCGGGTGCTTTCCATCCCCCCGCGGCGCCAGTGCTGTCCGAGTGGTGCTGCAGCGCCCCCCGGAACTGGTCCTCGGAGGGAGGGCCGCCTCTGTGGGCCAGAAAGAGGAGGAGGGGAAGGGGGAGGAGGGAGGAGGGGGAAAAGGGGGAGCAGGGGGGGGGAGGAGGCAGAGGAGGAGGGGGAGGAGGGGGAGGAGGGGGAGGAGGGAAGAGGGGGAGGAGGGAGAGGGGAGGAGGGTGAGGAGGGGGAGGAGGGGTAGAGAGTGAGAGGGGAAGAGGGGAAAGGATCACGAGAGGGAGAGGGGAGGAGGGAGAGGAGGAGAATCGAGGTTTTAGGGGCGCGGTGGAGGAGGAGCAGCCGTAAGATTGGATCGCCCCTGTGAGACACAGTAGAGGGCCTACCCGCGCCGGGAGGCCCCCTGGAGGCCACCGTCTCGGAGAGGAAGGCCCACCCTGGCCAGGCCAAAAAACTCCATTCGGGGACCCGAATGCCTGTGAGGCATCCGCAGCTCCCCCACAAACCGTCCCAAAATCCGGGTCATCCTCTACCTCCCCCCCCTCGTCCTCGTCCTCCTCCTCCTCCTCCACCTCCTCCTCCCACCACTACTACTACTACTACTACTACTACTACTACTACTACTACTACTACTATTACTACTACTACTAAACTACGACTACTAAACTACTACTACTAAACTACGACTACTACTACTACTACTACTACTACTACTACTACTACTACTACTACTACTACTACTACTACTACTACTACTACTACTACTACTACTACTACTACTACTATAACTACTACTACTACTACTACTACTACTACTACTACTACTACTACTACTACACTACTACTACACTACTACTACTACTACTACTACTACTACTACTACTACTACTACTACTACTACTACTACTACTACTACTACTACTACTACTACTACTACTACTACGACTACTACTTCTACTACTACTACTACTACTACTACTA
>CAUYUJ010004713.1:47500-62500 GCA_963575745.1 Prorocentrum cordatum | reverse complement strand
GGGAGCCCAGCGCAGATCCAAGAGAATCCGCGCGGGCACCAGAAACCCTATGCTCGTGAAGCTCGTTCTTATTCTTTCATGGCATCACTCTTACGATTCTGAAAACTAATAGTATTCAGCTTGTTTCGCTTTACCTTCTTCTTATGTGTCTTATTAATTTGCTTCTTCTTATTATTCTTATCATTAGCACTCTTATTATTATAAGTGTTCGTATGATGAATTTGATTATCCGACTTACAGCGACGACCCCCCGCCGCCGCTACACCTCCCCGCCTCGCCCCAGTCTCGCCCGCCCGCACGCCTCCCCCCGCCTCGCCCGCCCGCTTCCCCCCGCCATCTCCCCCGCCCCGCCGCTCGCTGCCTCCCCCGCCTCGCCGTGCCGCCCGCCCGAAACCTTCGGGGCAGGAACGCCTGCCTGGCGTGCCGCCGCGGCGGCCCCGGCGACACGCCGCGCCGTGGAGGCGGACGGCGTGTCGCTCCGCTCCGCGCGGGGCGGGAAGCCGGGCGAGGCTCGGGACGTTGACGCCCGGGGACTGGCGCGCGGTTGGCGTGTCGCGCCGACGCGCGGTGGGCCAGAACAGGCGGCACGACGCGCCGGGCAAACGTTCCCGAGCATATGCTCAGCATGCCGCCCTGTGCTGCCCCCCTAAGACCTTACCTTTAGCATGCGGGCCCCGCCCCTAGAAGAAGGTCCGGGATCCAGGGTCAAAAGTCCACCCACAGAACTCTGCTGGGGTGCGTTTGGGCTAGCATCTCGAGGCGAATCCAGCCGTGGCCACGAGGAGGCTCAGAGAGGGAACAAATCGTCAGAAAGCCTGGCTCCTCGAACCTCGAGCCTTGATCAACCGATCGATCGAGGCTCGAAGTTCGGAGGTCCCTCCGCTCCTCCTAGAAGAAGAGGAGCGCCATAAGCATAAAGCTGTTGGCGCTCCGCGCGGATTTCTTGGATCTGCGCTGGGCGCGCGGAGCGCGCCAGGGGCGGCGCCTGAGGCGCCGCCGGGGGGGGCCCAGCGCGGATCCGAGAAATCCGCGCGGAGCGCCAGAAGTTTGTCTATGGCGCTTTCTTCTTCGACTCTGGCCCGACAGGGGGGGGGGGAGGGGGCCGAGCGCTCGGCGGGCAACGCAGATTTGGGCCGCGGTGCGGCGCGAGGGAGTCGGCCGCGCTGCGGCGCTCAGCCCACGGGCAGCTCGGCGGCCTGGCTGAGGCAGCTCGGCGGCCCGGCTGAGGGACAACCTCAGGGGGGGAAGGGCCTCCTCCTCCTCCTCCTCTTTTTCTTCTTCTTCTTCTTGTTATTATTTCTCTTATTATTATTATTATTATTATTATTAGTACTAGTAGTAGTATTATTATTATGACTAGTATTATTATTACTACTAGTATTATTATTACTAGTATTATCATTATGATTATTACTAGTAGTATTATTATTAGTAGCATTATTATGACTAGTATGATTATTATTATTAGTATTATTATTATTAGTGTTATTAGTAGTAGTAGTAGTATTAATAATATTATTATCATTATTATTGTTATTATTATTATGTTTATTATTATTCTTCTTATTATTCGTATTATTCTTATTCTGCTTCTTATTATTATTATTATTCTCCGTTTTGTGCTTATTATTATTCTTCTTATTCTTATTCGTATTATTAGTATGCTGGTTCTTCTTAGTCTTCTTATTACTTTTATTAATATTAGTATCATTCTTATTATTAGTAGTATTAATATTCTTATTATTTTGCTTAGTACTCGTATGATTATTATTATTATGATTCTTCTCCTTATTATTATTAGTATTATCATCATTCTCCTTATTATTATTAATATTACTATTATTATTCGTACTATTCTTACTAGTATTATTCTTCTTATTCTAAGTATTACTATTCTTCTTATTCTTCATATTCGTCGTGTTCTTACTAGTATCAGTATTATTATGATTAACATTAGCAGTTGTACTATTATTAGTAGTAGTATTAATTCTTATTCGTATTATTGCTATAATTATTATGGTTATTATTATTAATTATTATTACAATTATAATATTACTATTACTATTATGAGTATTATTATTATTATTCGTATCAGTATTCGTCTTATTATTCTTCTTAATGTTATTATTATTAATAGTATTCTTCTTATTACTAGCATTCGCATTATTATTAGCATTAGTCTTCTTATTATGAGTCTTCTTCTTCGTATTATTATTCTGAATAGCCTTAGTATTCTTAATATTATTAGTCGTATTATTATTCTTCCTCTGATTATTAGTATTCTTATTGTTCGTCTTCTTCTTCTTATTCGTAATATTAATTTTCTCCTTATTAGTATTATTATGATTATTATTCTTCGTCCTCCTCCTCCTCCTCCTCCTCCTCCTCCCCCTCCTCCTCTTCCTCCTCCTCCTCCTCCTCCTCCTCCCTCCTCCTCCTCCTCCTCCTCTCCTCCTCCTCCTCCTCCTCCTCCTCCTCCTCCTCCTCCTCCTCTCCTCCTCCTCCTCCCCTCCCCCTCCCCCTCCCCCATCCCCCTCCCCCTCCCCTCCCCATCCCCCTCCTCCTCCTCCTCCTCCCTCTCCTCCTCCCCTCCTCCTCCTCCTCTCTCCTCCTCCTCCTCCTCCTCCTCCTCTCCTCCTCCTCCTCCTCCTCTCCTCCTCCTCCTCCTCCTCCCTCCTCCTCCTTCCTCCTCCTCCTCCTCCTCCTCCTCCTCCTCCCCTCCTCCTCCTCCTTCCTCCTCCTTCCTCCTCCTCCTCCTCCTCCTCCTCCTCCTCCTCCTCTCCTCTCCTCCTCCTCCTCCTCCTCCCTCCTCCTCCTCCTCCTCCTCCTCCTCCTCCTCCTCTACTCCTCCTCCTCCTCCTCCCTCCCTCCTCTCTCCTCTCCTCCTCCTCCTCCTCCTCCTCCTCCTCCTCCTCCTCCTCCTCCTCCTCCTCCTCCTCATCCTCCTCCTCCTCCCCTCCTCCTCGCCTCCTCCTCCTCCTCTCCTCCTCCTCCTCCTCCTCCTCCTCCTCCTCCTCCTCCCTCCTGCCCCTGCCCTGCCCCCCTGCCCTGCCCCTGCCCCGCCCCTCCCCCTCCCCTTCCCCCTCCCCCTCCCCCTTCCCCCTCCCCCTCCCCTCCCTCCCCTCCTCCTCCTCCTCCTCCTTCCTCCTCCTCCTCCTCCTCCTCCTCCTCCTCCTCTCCTCCTCCTCCTCCTCCTCCTCCTCCTCCTCCTTTTCCTGGGAAGGGACAACGTTAGGCGGAGAGCATCTGGGCCCTCCAGGCCTTGTGAGGAGTGTTCTGGAGGCCGTGGGGACCTCCTCGGAAATCCTAGGGGCACCTTGGACCAGGGGCGGTTCTAGCAACACGCGACAGATCGGCCCGACAGCCCACCTCGCCCAGGAGCGTGCGGATTCGCTAAGGATCGGAGGCATATCGCCGATCTGTCGGCGATGCATCGCCGGACAGCCCAATCCCCTCCCCCGAATTCGCGGCCCCAGACCTGCGTAGGTCCCAGGCGAGCACCACGGCTGCGCTGTGGAGCTTCCAGGCGACTGTCGCGGCCTCCTCGGCGGGCCCGGAGATCCTGGCGCTGCAAGACTGTCGCACGGGGCGCTTCCGCCCGGCTGTGGGCCCGGAGATCCTCGCGGATCGATCCGGCTCGAAAAAGGACGCAGAAAGATCAGGTCTAGGGTTCCGTTCGTGATTTCTCGCGTTGTTGCCATGTTCTCGCAAGCGTCAGATCTCTGGGGAGGCGGGGGAGCCAGACCGCCTGCTCGCGTCGTGAAGAAGAGATCGCAGCAGGAGATGTTGGACGAGTGTCGGCCTCCAGCCGGCGGCGAGCGGGGGGGGGAAGCGAGAAGGAGGAAGCCTTCGCAGAAGGCGGCGGGGCTTTTCAGATGTGCCCAGGTCTTCCGAAGAGCGTCCTGTGTCTTCGGGGAAGGTTCAGAGAAAAGTCATCAGAGGGCCAGTGGAACTCCGAGCCTTCTGAGGAGGGCCTTCTGAAGAGCGTCCTGCGTCTGGAGAGTGTGTCCTGCGTCTGCTGGGGACGCTTCAAAAAGCTCGCAGGGGGCCCGTGGAGCTCCGAGCCTTCTGGGGAAGGCCTGCTCCTGGTCGCTTGCCCCCCTCGCCCGCCGCCGCTTCCTTTTACGAGTACTAATTGGAGGGCAAGTCTGGTGCCAGCAGCCGCGGTAATTCCAGCTCCAATAGCGTATATTAAAGTTGCTGCGGCCAAAAAGCTCGTAGTTGGATTTCTGCCGAAGACAGCGGGTCCGCCCTCTGGGTGAGTATCTGGTTCGGCCTGGGCATCTTCTTGGAGAACGTAGCACGCACCAGGCCCTGGGGCCGTCCGAAAGACGACTCGGGCGGAGAAGCAGGGGCCCCGGGGGCGGGGGTCGAGACCTCTGCAGGGGCCCACGCTGCGAGAGGGAGAACCCAAAAAAAAAGACGTCGGGGGCCTGGGGAGCGAGGGGGGGGGGGCACGGCGGAGAGAGAGAGGGGGGGGCGGAGATGCCTTCCCACGGCCTACGGCACCGAAGCGTAGACTCTCTGTTGCAGGGCAAGAGGGCCCAGACTCCATGCGCAACCACGCGAGCGAGCACTCCAATGAGCAGCGGTGGCACTGAAGAGTTGAACGTGCGAAGGCAAGAAGTTGTACGAACGGTAACATGCGGTAGCAGTGAAGCTTATAGCTCCCCAAAGACCCACGGATCGAGTGCGGGACGATCTTTGCATGAGCCTCGCCGTGGCTACGCGCACACTCATCTTAGGCAATCAAGCAATCATACTGACGGAGGGCGGTTCCTTGTCAAAATGGGGATCTGGTCCGAGGCTGCCCCAATCTTAATACCGAGCTTCACCAGTTTGCAGCAGCTAGATTCGGGGGCCGCTCGAGGGTAATCTTGGCCCTGGCGGTTCGGAGGGGCCCGGAAAAACAATTGTTCGGATCGCGTAAAACGGATTTCTTTTCCGGGCCAGCCTGATGACATCATTTGGGCCGCACGTGCTGTGGGCTGCGTTTGGGGCCACGCAACTGGCGTCCGACTCCCCCCGGGGCCGCCCCCACCAAACCGGCGCGAGGGGCCGGGGAAACGCCCCCCCGACGCGCTCCCAAAAAGGTTCAGACGACGACAACGACGGAGGGGAGGGGGGAGGGGGAGGAGGATCTTCTGCGGACAACCCCCGCCCCAGTGGTGTCCCTCGTGCCGCGCGCCGTGCGCCCGAAACAGAGGGCAGAAGAACCACCTTCGCACGGCGAGAGCACTGGATAAGTCGGCTACACGCAAGAGTGGCCCTATGGGACGCACAGAGATATACGAATACTATACGTACTCCTCGGAGGCGCGCGTCCGACCCGAACATCTAGTATACCCATCTTGTAGTATACCCTTTCCCGAGCGGTGTGGCCAGAAAGCGCGCGTCGCGACACATGTACTATAAGATTTCTCCGTGCGCGCGTCGCCCCTGGAGGGGCGACGCACATATAGTAGAAGTATGTTGGGGTGACGCCGACTTTCGTGCGCGGCCACGTGGGGGCCATTGGGGAACACCACGAGGGTGGTGCCCTTTCAAAACGGGGCTCTCGCTGGAGACCCCCTCAATGATTGCCCGACGTTTCAGTGTGTGTACCCCCTACGCGGGGGGAGGGCGATTATTTTCCGAAACGGGGCTCTCGCTAGAGACGTACTGTTTTGTTGTTTAAGACCGGCTGCTTGACACTGCGCACAGTGCTACCCGGATGGAGGGCGCTTGTTTTCAAAGCGGAGCTGTCGCCGAACACTTCCTGGAACCGTGTGGCCCCACCGCGTCGCAATCCTCGTGTCGGCGGTGGACACACCTCCCTTTCGCAAACCACCCTTTCGTGAAAACGGCCTGGCCTGGGACCGAACCTGCCGACCTGGACCCGCCAGCATGACGGCCGCGACGCCCCCGGGCGAACCGAAAACGGCCCGCTCGCCAATCGACGCGTCAGGGCAGGAGGTCTGCCCACCCCCGATCTGCAGCTCGAGGGATGGCGGGCAGCCCCCCTCGTCGAAGCAGATCTCCCGCCCGCGTGGGACCCTCCAGAGCGCTCGCCTCTCAACGGGGGCGCCTCCCGCAGCGCAGAGATAGGAGACCTTGGACCGGAGTGCGTGCGACAGCACTGCTGGTAAGCCGTGTGCTCGCCCTGGTCAAACGTACATCCCCCTCCTCCTCCTCCTCCTCCTCCTCCTCCTCCTCCTCCTCCTCCTCCTCCTCCCCCTCCTCCTCCTCCTCCTCGTTGCCACACCGTCTGCGCATGGTCTGTCTCCTGGGCCAAGTAGATAATTGATGATTAGATTTGTTTGTTTCTCTCTCTCTCTCTCTCTTCTCTCTCTCTCCTCTCTCTCTTCTCCTCTCTCTCTCTCTCTCTTTCTCTCTCTCTCTCTCTCTCGTTTCTCTCCCTCTCTCTCTCTATATATATGTAGATATATATATATATATATATATATATTTGTGTTCCCTCTCTCTCTTCTCTCTCTCCCTCTCTCTCGCTCTCCCTCTCTATCTCTCCCTCTCTCTCTCTCTCACTCTCACTCTCTCTCTCTCTCTCTCTTTCTCTTTCTCTCTCTCTCTCTCTCTCTCTCTCTCTCTCGTTATCGCGCTCTCCGCACCCATCCGTCCTCCCTGACTACTTTCGGTCGCCTCCAGGGTCGTGTTCACGCCCTGCGCCGCGCTGTGATTCATGAGGGCGGTGTCGGGCAGCACGGCCTCGCCGACCATGCAGGACCGCTTGCGAGCCATCTCGTGCCGTCCGGCGACCTCCCTTCGCATCCCCGCGGGCGAGGAGAAGCGAGGGCAGTGCTGCATCACAACAAGAAAACTCGCCGATGGTGCGAGGAGGAGCTAGCCGTCGGGTGCGCCATGCGCTTTCTCGACAAAATAAGGACCACCACCCAATGGCCCCACGACGTGAGACACAAGACCACCGGACAAGCCAGGAACGTCGCACGAGACTACGGCAAAGCGAGCGAGCGAAGAGATGAAAGAGGGAAAAAGGGAAGGCGGCGGACGGCAAGCAGGAGGCGGCGGAGAAACACAAGAAGCTCAAAGCATGGAAACGATGAGACCCAGAAAGAAGGGACAAAAGCGAGGATGAGACAGCAGAACGAGCAGAGCAGCCGATGGATGGAAGAGTGGGGTTGGGCACTGGCTGCTGGAGGGAAGCGACCTGGAAAAGATCCACATTGCTGGAACGCCCAGTGGAGCACCCTGATCCGCAATGCGAGGCACCAGACGATTCGCCGTATATGGCCATGAGGTCAAAATGAGGCCAAGTTGCGTGAAATTGAACGCCCAGAGCGATGATGCCGATGCCTGGGTGTGCTACAGATGCTGCCGATGAGAAGACGGCACGCCTGAGTTGCGTGAAATTAAACGCCTAGAGCGATGATGCCGATGCCTGGGTGTGCTACCGATGATGCCGATGAGAAGACGGCACGCCCCGAAAGAATATGAAAGACCTTGGTCTGAGTACCAGTCAGCACAGGAGGCCAGGAGACGAAGAGAGTGCATGCTGGCAGATGGATTTTGTTGGGGCTCAACTTGCAAGCGCGCCGTCCAGTCTGCATCCAAGCAAAAAAAAAAAAAGCAGGAGCAACATGCTGCCTGGGAGATGGTTGGCCGGCGGCGAGCCCAGGGGGGCAGTAAGAGGGGGCAGCCCCTTCTCAGGAGGCGGAGGGTCTTCTCGGAATCCCCCGCGCCTCCCGAGGGGCCTTGTGAGCCTTTCTCCGAAGCCGCACGGTGGCTTCTCGGTGAGAGCGGGGGCTTCGGCGAAGCTCCGCGGCCTCCTGAGAAGGGCTGCACCCTGTCAGTCACCCCTGTTATGTTGCATCCTCGGGGGACCTTGTCTGTCCCGTCGCGGCCCTGTCCGCGTCGAATCCGTGTCGAATCCATGTCGGACGCGTCGGATCCGTGTCGAATCCGTGTCGAATCCGCGTCGAATCCACGCCAAATCCGCGTCGAGTCCGCATCGAGCACGCGTCGGGCCCCCAAAAAGACACCAATTTTTGGGACAGGCGAGGTCCCCCGAAGATGCAACAGAACCCCTGGGCTCGCCGCCGAGCTGAGGCGCGCATTAATCATTTGCCCAATTGCTCCGGACAGGAACACGGGCCACATGGGACCGCCCTCAGCGGAGGGCGGACCACGATTGGCACCACTGCAGGGAGAGGAGAGGTGTGCGACGACTGGCGGGAAGCTGAAACTGGACCCGGGTGGGGGGATTGAGAAATCAACACGCTGGACATTACGAAGAAGACTGCAGGGTAAGTCGGAGGTTGTCGGGGAGGCCTGAGGAAAAGGAGGTAAAACAGAGGGGGTTCTCGGCGGTGGGCTGTATTGATCATGACGCTAGGTGGTCAGTACAAGGGCATCCTGGCGCTCCAAAGGTCGGCAGCGGATTAACTCATGTACGTGAGGGCTGCGCACCTACCTAATGGACAAACTCCACTGGCAAGTTAATGTGCCGTTCTGGCTGGGAGGCATCCAGGGTAACCCACTTAGAAAAACGAATTGCCTCGGACACAGACCCAACGGGCTACAGACGATAACCTTCCAGGGCAACAGCAACAGTGGGTAGTAGAGAAGACTACTCCTCATGGCTAACCGCTCGTCTGCGATATCGATGCGGCAAAGTCGAGTGCAAGTCGCCGGCAACACAGAAAGATCCCACCATGACTTGTCGGTACCTGTGTGCGTGGTGCCCCCTGCCCTAATCAGTCCGAGATCTGCAAATAACAACAACCCGAGTGGAAACAGCAAAACGCCGCCCTACCCCCGCCCCCCCGCCCCGTGCCACTTCAATCGCCTCTAATGGGAGAGGCGGGCAGCACGTGGAAAGGAAGGTCGCATGGCACACCCGGAATGATTAGGACGTAAACTTCGGCCTAAGAACACACACTCTGCAAGTCTGGTTGTTTTAACGAACGGTCTAGGTCCAGATCCAGAAACACTACAGAACACTGCAGAACGTTGAGAAGGAGCCGTCTAGGAGCAGGCTGCTGAGAAGGAAAAACGGAAGGAAGGAGCAAGACACGAAACCACAAGTCCAAGAAAATCTCAAGTCTACCCCTGGACTCCAGGTGCTCTTATCCAAGCCGAGAAAGCACAGACCCTGATCCGGAAGTTTCCTTCTGAAAGAGTCTTACAGGCGTGGGGAGCGGAGGAGCGGGATAAGGGGCAGGGGGAGACGGGAAGGGGAGGAAGGAGGGGGAAGGGGGGGAGAGGGAGGAGAAAGGGAGGGGGGACGGCAAGTATGAGTATCGTTTCACCGATCCTCATCCCCAGAGGCGTGGCCTGGGCCAGTGATTTACCCCCCTAGATGGGGATATAGGTCGTTTCCTTCGGGTTTCGAGGGGTGTATCCCCAACTGGGGTGGTAATTTGGTGGGGGTCTTGAAGGGGATGGGGATGGGGATGGGGATCGGTCAAACGATACCGAGAGCAGGGGGGAGGGCGGCGGAGGGGACCAGGAGGGCGGGGGGGAGGCGAGGGGGGAGGGCGAGGGGCTCGGGGCTCCGACGGCTCTGCGGGCCCTCGGGGGGCGGGGTGGACGGGACCGTTCGCTTCTGCGGCGGGGCGAGGGGGGGGCCGTGGTCTCGCAGGCGTCAGATCTCCGGGGGGGAGGCGGGGGGAGCCAGGCCACCTCCTCGCGCCGTGAAGAGATCGCAGCGAGATGTGTTGGACGACTGTCGGCCTGCGGTCGGCGGCGGGCGAGGGGGGGGAAATGAGAGGGAGAAGGCCTTCTCAGATTGGCGGCGCGGCTTCCCGGAAGCCCCCCGCGCCTGCTGAAAGGGTTGCGGCGTCTTCGGGAAAGGCTGAGGAAACGTCTCAGGAGGCTGGGGAAGCCGAGCACTCTGAGAAGACCCGCCCCTTCTCACTTTCCCCCCCCCCGGGCTCGCCGCCAATCAGCAGAGCGAAACTGACGTCATGATGCGACAGGCTCAAGATACGTTCTACGCGTTACAAGGTATCTGGCGGCCCTCGTTTCTGGAGAGCGCAAGGAACAGCATAAAAACGAGCGGGAACTTTGACAAGATGGGAAAAATGTTTCTTTGATTGGGACTCGGTTTGCCCGCAAAGGACGCCTCAATGCATATAAGTTCAGTGCCTGCCGATGGAGCATCGCTCAATGCAGGTACTTGTAGCACACATTCCGCCCGAACATGTTGATTCCTAACTGAGGAAGGTCGCCAGCACCCTGCAGCGCGGTGAACACGGCCAACGCCAGCTGGAGCCCAGACACCCCCAGGCATCTCGGGCCGTACCATTACCACGACGCCTTCCCCGTCTGGCTGGCGCAGGGCAGGATCGGGGCAGGAAGGAGGGGCTCGGACGCGGGCATCGTGCAGGGCCGCGTGGGCGCGCGCATCGACGCCCGCACGGGCGCGATCCCGCCGACCGAGAACGGTCACGTGCAGCGGGCGGCATCGGGACCCCACCCCACTGCGGGCCCCCAGGGGGGGGAGCACGACGAGGACGGGGAGCAGGGCGAGGCCGGCCTGGCCCAGCCAGAGGAGGAGGCGGGAGGAGGATCGGGGCGGGATGAGAGAGGAAGGAGGGGAGGGCGGGGGGGACAAGCTTGGTGCACTCGCGTCATATCTGGCGTCCTACCCCTCCCTCCGCTCCCTTACCATGCGTAGATCTCCGATCCATTCGTACAATCGGATGTCGAAGCATGGCACGGCACTACATGGCATAGCATGGTGTTGAAAACTAACGCGGAGCATGACATAGCATGGCGTGGGGACGCTCCAAAGTGAGTGGGGGAGTTCTGCGGCCCAAAAAAAACAACGAATCGGCACCGAATGTGTAATCACTTCCGATGTCTTTTTCGGGGGGGATGTTTTAGATGTTGCGGCCATTTGGGGGGGACCGAAAACCATACCGTGGCATGGCGCTGGAAATAATGACGCAAGCGCTATAGCGGGATCACGACACGGAACGAGCGGAAGCGCGGAAATGAGGCCAGCGCTGCAGCGGGAGCACGATCGGGAACGAGCGGCAGCCCGAAAATGAGGCCAGCGCTTCAGCGAGAGTGAACAAAAACCCAAGCGCGGAAGCGCGAAAATGAGGACGCGTAGTCTGACATAGCATGGCGTGGCGACGCCCCAAGGTGGGGGGGGCTTCTGCGGCCCAAAAAATCAACGAGTCGGCACCGAATGTCTAATCCCTTCCGATGGTTTTTTCGGGGAGCGTTTTTTAGATTTTGGGGGCAGTTGGAAGGACCGAAAAACATGCCGTGGCATGGCGCTGGAACTAATGACGCCAGCGCTACGGCGGGTTCACGATCCAGAACGAGCGGAAGCGCGGAAATGAGGCCGGCGCTGCAGCGGGAGCACGATCGGGAACGAGCGGTAGCCCGATAATGAGGCCAGCGCTTCAGCGAGAGCAGCATTTCTTAACCAAAAAAACAAAATCCCAACTCCCAGGAATCCTGTGGAAAAAAATACGCGAAGGGGGGCCGAACATTTCCCGGACGCCACCAGGGAAGACAGGAGAGTAGTATTCAGATTGTTCAATTGTGAAGACGGAGGAGGAGAAGGGGGAGGAGAAGGGGGAGGAGGAGGAGGAGGAGGAGAAGGAGGAGGAGGAGGAGGAAGAGGAGGAGGAGGAGGGGGAGGAAGAGGAGGAGTAGGAGGAGGAGGACCAGGGGAAACCCAAGAGTCATCAAAGATGTTGGAATAAACCCTCCATCCAAGCTCCAACTTCATAGGCCCCTACGACGGTTCATTTCTACTGAGGGAGCTGCCTCGTTGGAAGACAACCGTTTGAAGACCCTGAAACATGCCCGACCAATGTTCTCGGGATTCCAACGCCACGGATCAACCTGACTGTTGCGTCTTGGCGATCTTGAATCTTGCCAGAACAACATTCCTGAGACTCAACACAGCGAATCAAAGTAACTGTTGCACCCTCAAAATCCTGAGTCCTTCCAAAAACACAATTAAACGCTGCAGCATGGGGACCAGTGAAACTCCTACATTTCTTTAAAAAGAATATGCGCGGCGCTAATGGGAGAGCCGCATTTTGAAAAGGAACCGCCCTCAATCCGTGAAACTCTTGCAGTCTTTGAAAATGAAAATGCGCGGCGCTAAGGCGAGAACCACACTTTGACAAGGAAGCGACCTCAATCCGTGAAACTCTTGCAATCCTTGAAAATGAACATGCGCGGCGCTAAGGCGAGAGCCACACTTTGAGCAGGAACCACCGCCCTCAATCCGTGAAACTCTTGCAAAGGTTTTAAGCAAATACGCGCGGCGCTAAGCCGAGAGCCATATTTTGAAAACCACCCGCCCTCAATCCGGGCAACTGGTCATTTTAAAGCTTCAGGGTCATACATGGTGAGGAAGTCTCATGCGAAACGCCCGGCACGCCCTAAAAAGTGGCCTCGGGGTGCGACAGGGAGAAATTAAGTATGAGGAGAAGCATGGAGGAGGAGGAGGAGGAGGAGGAGCAGGAGGAGGAGCAGGAGCAGGAGGAGGTAGGGATGATGAGGACAGCCCTGAAACTTGCAGCACGCCCCCACACTAGGCCGCCAGAGAGCCTCCAAACACCCCCCCGCCAATTACGGCGCCGGGGCTCTCTGGAACCCTCGGCCCCCTCACCGTTCCACTGCAGCTTTCCCTCACCAGATCGATCCTCGAGGACCCCGAGGCGCATGACCGGCTCCTGCGGGGCCCGCACTGCGCCAAGACGGCCGGGGTCGGGGGGGGGGGGGCGCGCCACAGCAATCTACGCACAGACACCCGCCGACGAGCTTTCCCAGTGCCTTCAGGGAGGGTGCCAGTGTATAAGATCGCTGGCCCTCAGCGGTGACAAACATACGCCGACACCCTCCCCTGAGGCCCAGGAAAGATCAACTGGAGGGCGCCTGCACATTCATTGCCCGATGATGCTGTGCCTGCGGGGTTCTTCCTTGCTTCTGCAGAACAGGTGGGTGCCCGGCCTGGCTGGGCGGCCTTCCTCGGGGTTGCCCGGTTGCCCAGCCTTCCTCGGGTTGTCCAGCTAGCTGGCCGTCGTCGGGTTGCCTGGCCATCCTCGGGTTGCCCGGCAGTGCCCAGTTGCACCGCGCAACCACGCAACCGGGCATTGCCAGGCAATGCCAAGCAACGCAGGATAATGTCGAGCAGTGCTAAGGCAGCGAAAAGCAATGCCAGGCAACGCCAAGCAATGGCAAGCGATGCCCTGCTAAACAAGGCAAAACACAACAATACCGCAATGCAAAGTAACGCCAACCGATGCGAAGCAACGCAACGCAACGCAGAACAACGCCTAGCAACGCAACAAGCAACGCAGAGAATCCCCAAGCAGAGCACAGCATTGCAAGGCTGTGCCCTCCTCGCCTGGTCACTTACTCCGGTCACTTGCCCCTGATTGGGGCCGCGCTGGGTCCACTTGTTTTTCCCAACCATCCTGTGGTGTTGGGTCCTCGTTTTGAAGAGACGGTGCCCCGCGTTCTCCTTCCTTCCTTCCTTCCTTCCTTCCTTCCTCCCGCTGCCTCCTCCCCCCTCCCATCATCATCATCATCATCATCATCAACACCCAATTCGGCACACCCCTCACACGTTTCGTGGCTCCATAGGGAGCTCCACCGAAGGCCCCAGTGCCCGCGGCCGCATGCGTCACCCACACCCATTTCGGCACACCCCTCACACGTTTCGTGGCTCCATAGGGAGCTCCACCGAAGGCCCCAGTGCCCGCGCCGCATGCGTCCATTTCGGCACACCTCCAACGGCACACCCCTCACACGTTTCGTGGCTCCATAGGGAGCTCCACCGAAGGCCCCAGTGCCCGCGGCCGCATGCGTCACCCACACCCATTTCGGCACACCCCTCACACGTTTCGTGGCTCCATAGGGAGCTCCACCGAAGGCCCCAGTGCCCGCGGCCGCATGCGTCCCCCACACCCATTTCGGCACACCCCTCACACGTTTCGTGGCTCCATAGGGAGCTCCACCGAAGGCCCCAGTGCCCGCGGCCGCATGCGTCCCCCACACCCATTTCGGCACACCCCTCACACGTTTCGTGGCTCCATAGGGAGCTCCACCGAAGGCCCCAGTGCCCGCGGCCGCATGCGTCCCCCACACCCATTTCGGCACACCCCTCACACGTTTCGTGGCTCCATAGGGAGCTCCACCGAAGGCCCCAGTGCCCGCCCGCATGCGTCCCCACACCCATTTCGGCACACCCCTCACACGTTTCGTGGCTCCATAGGGAGCTCCACCGAAGGCCCCAGTGCCGCATGCGCATGCCACCCACACCCATTTCGGCACACCCCTCACACGTTTCGTGGCTCCATAGGGAGCTCCACCGAAGGCCCCAGTGCCCGCGGCCGCATGCGTCACCCACACCCATTTCGGCACACCCCTCACACGTTTCGTGGCTCCATAGGGAGCTCCACCGAAGGCCCCAGTGCCCGCGGCCGCATGCGTCCCCCACACCCATTTCGGCACACCCCTCACACGTTTCGTGGCTCCATAGGGAGCTCCACCGAAGGCCCCAGTGCCCGCGGCCGCATGCGTCCCCCACACCCATTTCGGCACACCCCTCACACGTTTCGTGGCTCCATAGGGAGCTCCACCGAAGGCCCCAGTGCCCGCGGCCGCATGCGTCCCCCACACCCATTTCGGCACACCCCTCACACGTTTCGTGGCTCCATAGGGAGCTCCACCGAAGGCCCCAGTGCCCGCGGCCGCATGCGTCACCCACACCCATTTCGGCACACCCCTCACACGCTTCGAGGCTCCATAGGGAGCTCCACCGAAGGCCCCAGTGCCCGCGGCCGCATGCGTCACCCACACCCATTTCGGCACACCCCTCACACGTTTCGTGGCTCCATAGGGAGCTCCACCGAAGGCCTCAGTGCCGCCGCCCGCATGCGTCACCCCCACCCATTTCGGCACACCCCCCGCATTTCTCGCACGGCAGGGTCATCACCACGGTGGCGTGCCAGGGGCGCACCATGCGCGAAGGCGACGGGGCGGGGGAACGGCGCTCCGGGGGC
>CAUYUJ010004713.1:30000-40000 GCA_963575745.1 Prorocentrum cordatum | reverse complement strand
CAGGTGCAAGCGCGGCGCGCTGGATCTTCCCCCGTGTGCGCGCGGCACACGCGAGACCAGTGCGCACCCCGATCAGGCTAAGACGACCGGTCCAGGCGACCAAAGCACGATATGCAGGTGTTTGTCAGCGTCGGGCGAACATGTCGTCCCGTTGGGAACTTTTCCGAGCCAAACTCTCTGCTGACAATGCGATGCGCATGCAGAAGGACATGGGAGCACTGCCACAGCACCACTCTTCCGCACCCCCCCCTCTCTTCCGTGCCCCTCTTGCTCGAGGGAGGTCCTCGGCTTTCTGGAACCGAGGGTGCGGCATGCTCTGGTTCTCGGGTAGGGCGACGGGGCTGCTGACTCGCGGATTCGCTCGCAGTGTCGGCCCTCGTCTCGGACCTCGGTTCGGCACATCTTCCCTGCCCCCACGTCAGCCCTGCTCGCATCCCCCGCATGTCGAGCACACGTCGGCCGCTCTCCCTGCTCGTACTTCCGAACAGCTGATCGGTGCCTGACGCCGCTGGCGACCCACCTCCTGGTTCACGGAGTGGTTTTGCTTGCGTTGTCTGCAGGTCCCTGTAGCATCGTTGATGTCTTCGGCCACCGACACTGGCGGGTGGGGTTTCCCGCGATGTCATCCCTATGAGCAGCTCCTCCCCAGATGCAAGTTGGACGAGTCTCGATGGGATGGAAGCCCGAGAAACGAGCAAAACAAGAAAGACGCATACTTACAGAAGATGTTCAACGGGAGATCAGCCAGCGCGTGGGCAACAAAATTGTGATGAGCACGCGACACCATTATCGTAGCATCATAGACGACATCCTGGTCGCTCGAAAATTCCTGCTCCGGTCGAACGTCGACTTCAAGACGACTGGCAGATACAATCGTGCGTACCCCGTGCTCTTGTACCTCCTGTGCTATCCGAATCCTGGCGAATCCTGTCAGCTGACCCTAACTTGCACAGCGTATCAGTGTATCCCAAAATTTTATTTGTGGTGCTGACAGAGCAACGCAAGCATTAGTAGTTACTACACAAGAAATGCTCTCATAATGAAGGCGCCCTCGAAGCAACCGACGCGGCTTGTGCGACGCATGCTCGTTTCTTAAGTGAAGGGAGACCTGACAAAAGATTGCCCTGGCAACTCGTCGGGGAAACTCGTCAGGGAGGGAGAACTCTTCAGTTTCCTACGAACTCTGGGAGCAGGGGGCTCCCTGTGAGGGGTACGCAGTTTGCTCTCCAGGTGGAGGGTTGGATGTCTGAGCAAAGGGTTGGTTCTCAAGGTGGACTTCTGGATCCTGAGGGAAATGTCATGATCCTGGGCAGAGAATACGTTCCCTAGGTGCGACCCTATCAGGGATCCCAGGCCCGAGCGCGAACCCCCTACGGCGCCGCAATGAACTTCGCATAACTCTAGTCTTACTCTTCCGGGGAAAAAAAAACAAATCTTGGCGGTAATAGTTGTTCTGCGATGCAGTTGGATGGCACGCAACGGTTACGATGATCCGTGGTGTTGGCGACGGGGAAAGAAGAGGACGAACCTTTGCAGGCAGTACAACCACGCGCTCGAACAAATGCAACGCGGGTCATTCGAGGACAGAGGCGCAGGGCATGTCGGGAACGAATGAGAATCGCTAGCGGGGAGATACCCCGATGGCATTCCGAATCCAGATTTTAGGCAGGACGCAGTCGCTTCGGACTACTAGGACACCTCGACACTTGCATTGCTCACAGGCCTCCCAGACGCCTCTCGGAATCCCCTCAGACGCTAAGATTTACGTAAGTTTCGGGGAGCCTTCTCAGATGCCAGAAGGGAAGCCACTCAGAAGCCAGTCGTCCAATGATGTGTTGCCCCACAGCTCGCGTCACTTCCCACAGCGGCGTGCCAAGGGCCACGCTGAAATTCTGAGTAAACTCCCATCTGCATCTATCGTTCGCAGGCGGCATGCGCTGAGGAGGAGGAAGAGGAGGAAGAGGAGTAGGAGAACGAGGAGAAGGAGGCATGTACTGGCCTGTCCCCAAGGAGGCACTGAGGGCAATGTCTGTCACAGCGAGCAACAGCGAGGGCCTCAAACAAGGACGGAAATTCAGGAGCGCCAGAGGGTGAACCAAGTGCGCCACAGGGCCATCCCGCGTTCGGACTGGGCCCCAGCTTGCACGAGCAAAGCTTGACTAGGAGCTCCGACTGTGAACTCCATTAGAAGCTACACTGGGAAGTGCACTACAGGTTATATTCGGAGCCCTACTAAGAACTCTGCGGCGAGCTAGACTGGGATCCCTACAAAGAGCTCGACTGGGAAACCTACTAGGACCTCGGCTACGAATGTTCCTAGGAACTCGACATTGAACTCTACTACCAACTATAGCACGATGTCTACAGGGAGCTCTTACCGGAGCTGCACCGAGGGCTCGACTCCAAGTCCCCCGCGAGGAGCTCTACGGGGACCTCAACCAGGAGCTGCATGTGGAGGCCTACTTGGACATCTTCTGGACTGCACCGAGTGCTCTTCGCACAAAAAACATGTGCACATCGGTCTGCATCTGACATGATGCGTCTGGGCGTGGTGCTTGGTGCCCGGTGCTCGCTGGCTGGGGTGTGGTGTTCGGTGTTTGGTGTTTGGTGTTTGGTGGTTGGTGTTTGGTGTGGAGTGCCCGATGTCGTGTATTGTGTTTTTGGCGGTTGGGTATAATGTCGTGCCTGGTGTCTGGTGGTTGGTGTCGCGTCTGGTGTGGATGGGTGTTTGTTGTTTGGCGTTCGGTGCCTCCTGCAGGGTGTGCGGTATGTGTTGGTTGGTGGTTGGGGTTTGGCGTTGGGGTGGTTGATGTGTGGTGTTTGGGGGTTGGTGTGAGGTTTGGAGGTTGGTGTTTGGTGTGTGATGTTTGGCGTTTGGGGTTTGGGGTGTGGCGTTTGGTGTGTGGTGCTTGGTGTGTGGTGTTTGATGTGAGTGTGGTGGTTGGTGTTTGGCGTTTTGAGGTTTGAAGTTTGTGGTTGTTGTTTGGGGTGCAGGGTTTTGCGGTTGGTGTTCAGTGTTTGGGTGGTGGGGTTTGGGGGTTGCTGGATGGGGCGTGAGGTTTTTGGGGTGGTGTTTGAGTTGTGGAGGTTCGGTTGTGGTTTGGTATTTGGCGTTTTAGGTTTGAGATTTGGTGGTTGGTGATTGGTGTTTGGTGCTTGGTGTTTAGTATTGTGCTTGGTGCTTGGTGCTCCGTGTGTGTGTGTGATGCTCAGAGCTTGGTGTTTGGTGATTCGCGTTTGGCATGTCAGGTTTCGGATTTCGGGGTTGGTGTCTGGTGTTTGGTTTCTGGGGTTCGGGTTTACCAGAGTGGCGTTTGACGCTTGTTGCTTGGTGTTGGGTTTGGGTTGGGCTTTAATGTTTGGTGGTGAGGGGGGGATTGGTGCTTGGTGTTTGCAGCTTGGCGTTTAGAATTTGATGCCTAGGTCCTTGGGGGACGGTCTGGGTGTTTGAGTGCTTGGGGTTGAGTGCTTGGCATTGGGCTTTGGTGTTCGGTGTTCGGTGTTCAATGTTCGGTGTTTGATGGTGGGGTTTGGGGCTTGAAGTCTGGAATTGTGTTTTTGGTGCTTGGGAGAGCGGGGTTTGGTAACTGGTCTTCAGCGTTTCGCCTCGAAAACTTCGCGGATGCTTCCTAGAAAAGGTTCTCTCTCTATCTCTATATCTATGTCTGTATCTTTATCCATATATCTATCTTCCGATCCTTATATTTCTATTACCCGGAACCCCACACACACGCACACACACACACACACACCTAAACCGGACCCCCCCCCCCAGGGACGCCCTGGACGCCCTTTCGGACGTCTCGGCGGCCCCCGGGACGCCCTTGGAAAAGGTCCGCCGGCCCTTCCGGGCCTCCCAGGGCGCCTTGCCGGGCCTTGCGAGCAGACTCAAAGCGATCAGAGGGGTCATCCGGGTCATCAGAGAGGCGCAGTAAAGACCCAAGACAGCACAAGAGCGTCCCAAGAGGAACCTGGATGGCCCAAAGACGGCCCACGAGGCCCCCAAGACTCCCCAGGAGGCCGTTCAGCGAGCCCCGAAGAAGCAAAACTCGTCCCGTTCCCTTAGGAATATATATATATATATATATATATATATACACAAATATATGTATATAAAAATATATGTGTGTGTATGTAAATATAAATATACATCTACACATATGTTTTGCATATCAACTTTTTGAATCTTCACAGCGTCCAAGAGGGTCCGATGGGCCCCCGATATGGCCCCAAGACGGCCCAAGAGGCCACCCAGAGGGTGTGATGACGGCCCGAGAGGGCCCCAAGACTGCCCCAGAGAGCCCCGAGACTGACCACAAGAAACACAAGATGCCCCCAGAAGGCTCCCAAGAGAGACCCACGAAAGCCATGGGAGACTCCCAAGAAGGCCACTGGAAGCACCCAAGAGGGCCCTAGATGGCTTCTGAAGACCTCTGGAGGGCCCCAGCTCCCCAAGACGGCCCAAGAAGGCCCCAGGACGGCCCAAGCGGGCCCCAGGACGGCCCCCCAAAAAACCTACAAAACGCTTGGACGGCGTTCTCCGTGCGCTCGCTGTGCTCACGACAGCCACCCTGTCTTTCCCGTGCCTCTATCACCATCTCTCTCTCTCTCTCTCGTTCTCCCTTCCCTTGCCTTCTTCGTCGACCTCCATGTTCGTTGCATCCGATTGCCATCCTCATTCGCCCGCTCCTTCCTCTGGACCTTCTCCCGTTTCTCCCTCCCTCCTCCCCCCTTTCCGCCTCTTCAGCCCCCCCTCATCTCTGCTCCCTTCCCGTTCCCCGTTCACGGACAGGTGCCATCGCAACGGTTTGATGCTTCGTCGTTTGCCAGCCCTTTGGCGCGTGAAACAACATCATTCCTTCCCCACTCCTGCGCACAAGCGTGCAAACGCATCCGGCGAACGCGGTGTCAGCAGGCCCCAAGGATAGCAGAAAAATTAACCAATCGCCCGTCCAGTCCTCCAGGTCCCTCCTGCTGAAGCAAACGATGACTTATTGCTTTGCCGGGGAAGCGTCCGGAACAAGGCGCATGGCGCGAAGCGCCATGTCAGTCTTGTGTGTGATAGAGTACATACATAAACGCATACACGCATACACACATACATACATACATACACGCAGACATACATACATACATACACGCAGACATACATACATACATACATACATACATACATACATACATACATACATACATACATACATACATATATACATACATACACATACATACATACATACATACATGCATACATACATACATGCACACATACATACATACATACGTACATACATACATACATACATTCCATTCCATTACATTACATTACGTTACATTACACAACATTACATTACATTACATTACACTACACTACATTACATTACATTACATTACATTACATTACATTACATACATACATAGATAAATGCATGCATACAAACATACATACATACATGCATACATGCATACATACATGCATACAGGCATACATACATACATATATACCGATACATGCATACATACATGTATACATACATACGTACAGTCATACATGCATACATGCATGCATGCATGCATACATACATACACACATGCACACACACATACATACATGCATACACATACACACATACACACATACATACCCACACATACACACATACATACATACATACATACATGCATGCATGCATACATACATACATACATGCATGCATACATACATGCATACATACATGCATGCATGCATACATACATACATGCAGTCATGCGTATATGCATACATGCATACATGCATGCATGCATACATACACATATACATGTATATATATGCATGTATATATACGCAGGCATACATACACACATACACACATACATACATATATGTATATATACACATACATACATACATGCATAGATACAGACAGACAGACAGACAGACAGACAGACAGACGGACAGACAGACAGACATGCATGCAAACAAACATATACACACATACATACATACATACAGGAAACATACCTGCTTACTTACATGCATGCATACATTCATGCATACATACTTACAAACACACATGTGTGTGATCTGTCTTTCCCTCTCCCTATAGAACCCGCCTTTTACCCGGAGAGCCCCCCGGGCACTTCCCTCGCCCTTGACTGGGCCCCGCCCGGGACGGGGGCAGCGCGCACGGGCCCGAGCGGCCCCTCGCGCCTCCCGACGGCGGACCACACCAGGCAGGTCAGCAGCCCGTGGCCCGAGGCCAGTGTTAGGTCGGGCATGTCCTCCTGCCGGGGGGACCTTGGACGAAATATGAAAAACAGTCAAAGAAACAAAGACTCGAAGACAGTCATACAGAGTCGAGAGATCGTGCCCGGACTACTGCTGGACTATCTTTGAGCACTCCTCCTGTAGAGGGACATGCCCGACTCAGGGCCGGCGGGTAGGGGCGGCATCGGCGATCCGCAGAGGAGCGAAAAATAGCAGAAACAGGAGGAGGAGGAGGGAGGAGGAGGATGGAGGAGGAGGAGGATGGAGGAGGAGGAGGAGGAGGAGGAGGAGGAGGAGGAGGAGGAGGAGGAGGGAGGAGGAGGTCTGCGCGGATCTCTTGGATCTGCGCTGGACCCCCCTCCATGGCGCGCGGAGCGCGCCATGGGGCGCCGCCGCGGGCCGCCAGGGGGGCCCACCGCTGATCCAAGAAATCCGCGCGGAGCTCCGAAAGTGTACGTTGTGCATATGTTGCTGTTCCTCTGAGAGTTTAGAATCGCACCAACATACCAATATTGGGACTTCAACGCCGCGAATCAGCTTGATCGTTGCGTCCTGGCAATCCTAAATGAGGGTCGGGGAGCTGTCGACGATCCGGGGGGAGGCTTGGCCCGGAGCGTGAAGGCGGCCACCAGGGGCAGGTGGTCGGAAGGCCTCGTGCTCGAGGGCAGGGCCGTCTCCTGCCGGAGGTGCGACTCGGCGTCGACCTCGGAGATGGCGAGCACGCCCAAGGAGTCGGACGAGAAGAAAATGTAGTCCAGGGTGCCCTTTGTGAGGTGAAGGCAGGGCGGGGGTAGAGCAGGATGAGGATAGATCGGGAGTCTCAGAGAGCGGGCGGGCCCGGAGGATGTCTCGGGCGCCGCGCCCGCTTCAGCGCGCTTCGGAGCGCTCTTGAGAGCGTTCCAGAGCGCTCTGGA
Source organism: Prorocentrum cordatum (assembly GCA_963575745.1). Taxonomy (NCBI): domain Eukaryota; class Dinophyceae; order Prorocentrales; family Prorocentraceae; genus Prorocentrum; species Prorocentrum cordatum. The sequence continues at coordinate 32,818 of CAUYUJ010004713.1, read as the reverse complement.
GCGATGCATCCCGATCCTGGGCCTGTCTGACCTTGAAAAGCTCCGTGTAGTTGGTATATGCAGCCTCCCTGCCGCTGCAGGCCTCGTACGCCGAGGAGAGCTTCAGGTGATGCCCGAAGTTGATGCTGTCCAGCAGGCCACGCTGGCCCGATCTCAACTCCTTGTGATCTGGGCGGATGCATCCGGTCACGATGTACTCGTAGACCGCAGACTGGGGCAGGGAGTTGAAGTCGCCGCAGACTACTAAGGGGATCCCCTGGAGGCCGCTGCAGGTGCTCAGGCTCTGTAGCAGGTTGTGGCACTGTACTATCTTCACGTCGGTGAACTCGGGGTCGGCGAGTATGTGGGTGTTCACCACGCACACAAGAGGGCCTCCGCCTCTGGTGGTCAGAAGAATGTCCCACGCAGCTGCACGACCACCGTTCGAATTCGAAGACGCTACGGAACTCAGAACGCGAGCCCCACTTCCTTGCCGCCGAGTCTTGAAAAAGCCAGGCAGTGGCGACGCGCCCACTGGAACCAGTGGCAGAAACTCGCCGTCGAGAGGAGAGTCCGGAGTTGAGGTAAGGAAGTGGATGGTCGGTGCCCCCCCCGTCGGACAAGGACCCCACGAGTGCCAAGGCCCGCGGCGTCCTGGTCGCTCGCCACTGTGCTACATCTTCAGGCGCTGCTGTTGAGACTCCCGGAGGCGAATCGAAGCGGCCGAGGCTTCGTTGGCGCCCTGCCCCCAATGCACCTGTCTGGCACGCCTGCTGAGAAAGGAAGGCACCCTTCTCTGCTCGCTCCCGCCCCCCCCCCCCCTCCGCCCCCCCCCCCCCCAGAAGCCCCCAGGAGGCCGGCAGGAGGCCCCCAACGGGCCCTCAAAAGGGCCCTAAGAGGCCCCCAGGAGCACCCAGGACGCCCTCCAAATAGCCTCCAGGTGGCCCCAATCCCAGCACTCCGAAGCGTCTCCCGGCCATGCTCCTCGGAGCTCTCCGCACGGGCTCTGGCCGAGAAGACGTCGTGGCAATCGATCGCTCCGCGCCTCCTCCTTCGCACGGACCTACTGTGTGATACCCTTCCTCGCCCCTTCGAGCACGCCAGTTCCGTTGTACTCAGCCTCGCCTAATCAAGCCGTGCGCCCTCCACAGAACACGTCCCACGCGCACTGGCCCGCAACCCCGGCAGGGCAGAGCAGACTGGCACGGCAGACCAGCACGCTGGCACGCCAGAGCAACACGGCAGCCGAGAGCGTCAGGCCAGCCCTGCAGGCAGACCAGCACGGCAAGGCAGCATCTGCCCGCAACCCAGGCAGGTTGGCGGGAAGAGCGGAAGGTCACTAGATCAGTCGCCCCCCGGCGGCTCGTCCCGGAAGTCCTTGGCGCTTGGCATACCGAACCCGCAGGCCCTTCGGCCAATCGCGCCGCACCCCACGAGCCGTCTGCGTCAAATCAGGTACTCGCCAGCATTTCCGAGCAGGACGGCTCCCAGAGGGGCCAGAAGACGAACCCAGTCGCCAGCGATACGGCCCAAGCTGAACCCTGGTGACGCCCAACGTGTCTCAGATGCTTCCGAAACGGCCCAAGAGGGCACCTAGACGGCCTTAGATGGCGCCAAAACGGCACATGAGGCCCCAAGACGCCGCAAGAGGGCTCCAAGAAAACCCCAGGAGGGTCCCAAGAGGTAAGCATTACTGATGCTCCTGTGGCTTTTGGCACGTGTTCGCGTCCTAGCCGTTTCGAGCTTCCGGAAGCCCAAGGTGGCCCAAGACGACCCAAGATCGCCCCAAGACGGCCCCAGAGGCACCCAATATCGCCCCCAGACGGCCCAGGAGAAATGCAAGACGGTTCTGAAGGGCGCTAAGAATGGCCCAAGACGGCCCAAGAGGGCCTCAAAACGGCAATGATAGACGCCAAAAGGGACCAAAAACGACCCCTGAGAGACCCCTAAGAAGGCTTCCGACGGCTCCAGACGGCCTAAGAGCGCCCCAAGACAGCCCAAGCCAGCCCTAGAAGGCCCCCAGTGATGCCTGGAAGGCCAGAAAAGGAGCCCCAAGACAGCCCCAGGACGGCCCGAAAGGGCCCCTCCCAAGTGTTCCCCCCGTGGTTTCCCCAACAGCAGGGAACACTCAGCACAGCAGCGTGACCGCAACTGCGCTCGACATTCCGAGACACGGGCGATTCCAAAAGACGGGTGGCGGCGGTCCCTCGCCGCAGGCGTCTCCGAGACGCCCCCCGTGCAGTGGAGCATTGACTGGAGCGCCCCCGTGCCCCGTCGAGTCCTCGAGATGGAATGGTGCGAAGCTCTCCGAAGGCCCTGGACCCCTCAACTCACAAAACTTCTGAGCGGTCCTGGGCGGTTCCGTGGCTCCCTGCTGGGACGTTCCCAGATGACCGACCGTCGCGGCTGGAGAGCATGGCTGCAATTACAGCTCCGAAGCTGGCCAACACGCACGTCAGACTGTCACGCGAGCCGCCGACGCGTGGCTTGTTTTCTCCACCGCATTGCCTGAACCGTGGACCTGGCCACGTGAACCATTGAGGTCCTCCAGGGTAACAGCCAGGCCGATGTTTCCTTTGGCGGTGCGTTGTCGGTTCCCCTCGGGGTACGCAGCATGCGCCATCTGGAGCTGTTGTTCCATCAACTTGTCATAGTCGATGACCTGCTTGTCCGTCTTCCTGAAGCGAGCATGCCTCCAGAACGTCGCGCAGCCCTCGCTCGTGTACTTCCCTGGCGGGACAGCGGGGGAGGGCCATGGAGGACGAGGTGAAAGAGAGAGAGAGAGAGAGAAAAAAAAAAATGCTCGACGCGGAAGTCCCTAGTTGTGCGTGGCAGTCCC
>CAUYUJ010004713.1:0-27500 GCA_963575745.1 Prorocentrum cordatum | reverse complement strand
CCCCTGAGGCGAAGAAAAGTGTCGCCAGCCATCCGGGGCGCATTCTCGAAGTGGCCACCTCTTCATTGCACTGGCACCCTCATCCCTATATGTGCGCCGCACTTTCCCGCGTGAGTCCGGGGGCAATGGTGTCTTTTGCAGGCAACGCGCGCCCCTGGCTGCGACCGTTTAGATTGCCACGACTTGTCGCGTACAGTTTTCCCGCCTCATCCTCCTTACTCCTCATCCTCTGCCTCCTCGTCCTCCTCCTCCTCCTCATCGCCTTCCCCCTCCTGCCCCTCACGTTTCCCTTCCTCGTCCTCGTGGCTCTCACACTCGCCTCGCGAAGTCTCCGACCACGCGGCCAACGACCGGGCTAAATCTGGGCTATAAGCGGGCAAAAAGTAGGCTAAATGTGGGCTACAAAGGGGCTGCAAGTGGGCTAAAAGATGGCTAAAAGCGGGCTGGAAGTGGGCTGAAATGCTCCAGCGAATCTCCACCGCATCCTCGTACGCTCGGGCGAATCTCCGCCGCATCCTCGTCCTACGAATTCATGAACCCGATCGACGTTTTCCTGTGTCCAGTCCCCCGAGAGTTTCTAATGTTTGTTCGGTTGATTGTGGAATCTCGCCACCACGGCTGTATTCCCGTTCGTCGTTGTTGCATTCCCCGCGAGCCTCTGGGGCGCGCAACTGAAAGACCGGGTACGCGCGGGCTAAAAGTGGACTAAAAGTGGGCTGAAAGCGGGCTAAAAGTGGACTAAAAAGTGGGCTAAAAGTGGGCCAAAAGTGGGCGAAATGTGGGCGAAATGTGGGCCAGAAGTGGGCTAAAAAATTGCTAGAAGTGGGCTAACAATGGGCTAGAAGTGGGCTAAAGTTCGCCTACAACTAGAAGTAAAGTGGGGTGCAGTTCAGCAGTGGGACGAACAGCGAAATAATCAGGCAGGCAAGACAGGAGAAGGAGGGGCAGGGAGGAGGAGTAGGAGGAGGAGGAGGGAGTGGCTGGCCAATACCCGCCGACAAGTAGCATGGCACACATGGGCACCTGCTCCCGCGCCCCTACGCACACACAGGATAACCGCGCGGGCACCGAAGATGCACCCGGGCGCTGCGCCCTCGCAACGTCAACAACGTTGTTTTCGCCACATGGGCCGCATGAGTGCGCAAACATAGACCTGGGAGCCTAAAACTTAAGATCGGCAGGTGGACAAAGCGGCATGACGCCGACAGGGAGAACTATGTATAAGGAAGATGTACGGAGGAAGATGAGAATGAGAAAGATAAGGAAGAGAGGAGGAGAAAGAGAGGAGGAGGAAGAGAGGAGGAGGAGGAGAAAGAGAAAGAGGAAGAGAAAGAGACATAGGAAAAGAATGAGACAGAGAAAGAGAAAGAGGAGAGAGAGAGAGAGGAGGTGGAGGTGGGAAGACCGTATCCTATGACGCGTCCGAGTCCTTCGCCCTGTGGTCTGAGCGGTGAGGCCATATGATTACTTTTACGCAGTTCGCACTGCAAGGCTGAAGGGGGGAAGGAGGAGGAGGAGGAGGAGGAGGACTCTGCTTCTCCTCACCTCTTCGCCCCCTCCACTCTGTCCTTCTTTCAGGGCACGCACTTTGCCGAGCCGCGTACTGCGGTCCGCTGCCGATGTCGCCTCTCTTGTTCTGAGCTGGAAGAGTGAAATAACGCAGTCACATAATGCGGGATGACGATTAAAAAAAAGTGGGAGAGAAAGAGTAAAAAAAATAGTTTTTGTTCTGCTGTTTCTGCGCAATTTTCTGACTGGAGGAGAACGATAAAAAAATAGTGTTCCAGCCCGCGGCCGGTTTTTTCTAATCGTCATCCCGGGCGCCGCCGCGTGAACACGACCCCCGGTCATTTACTAATCGTCATCCTCCATTAGATCAGCGCCCAACAAACGAAAGCGGGAGGATGAGGAGGAAACAACAAGACCGGATGGCTGGTTCAGCCTCCTGCGGAGCCGTCCGCACTGCCGCCTCGCGGCTCGGCGGCCGTCGGCTCCCCCAGAAGGTTGGCGGACACCCGCGCGCGCGCAGGTGGCCGAGTTCTGAGCGGAAGCCCTCCTCTCTGGACGGAGCCTCAGCGGAGTGGTTGATCAGGGCCAACTGTACAGCCTCCAAGGTGGTTGCACGTCCAACCACTTGCGCCGCCGCCGGAGGCACAGGCCCCGCCCCGAAAACGGTCACCGAAGGCCCTGGGTGACTGCCTTGGGCGGGGCGGGGCCCTCCTCACTCCTTCCCTCCGCCCTCATCCATTTCCTCCTCCTTATCCTCTTCCTCCTCCTCCTCCTCCTCCTCATCATCATCATCATCATCATCATCACCATCATCACCGTCATCATCATCGGCGTCATCAGCATCATCATCATCATCAGCATCATCATCATCATCGTCATCATCATCATCATCGTCATCGTAATCAGCATCATCCGCATCATCATCATCATCATCATCATCATCATCATCATCATCATCATCATCATCATCATCATCATCACCATCATCATCATCATCATCATCATCATCATCAGCAGCATCATCATCATCATCGTCCTTCTCCTCCCCTTCCTCCTCCTCCGAGTACTGGACATCCCTGTCCTGCAGCGTAATGATGTCCACGTCCGTCGACTTCAGCTCCTTCAGAATGAGATGCTGCCGCCAGTTCCAGGACAACGCCCACCTCTCGCAGTAGGGGTACTGAGACTCGGTGGCATACATGTCCGCTAGCACGTTCCAGTCCATCACCTTGAACTGCTGGCGCAGGACATCCTGCCCAAAGGCGCCCCTGCTGATCATCCTACGGGTTCGAGCCTCGTTGGGAGTCGGTATCACCGTGCCCGTGATCAGCGACATTCCGCCCGTCGACGCGTCGCAGCCGTCGTCCAGGATGGGGAACACGTCCAGCCGCAGCGGTCGGTCGATGTCCTCGCAGGCATCCGCCCCGCCCCGCCCCGCCCTGCGCCGCCCCATCCCAGCATGGCACCACCGTGCCCCGCCGCCCGGCCATGCCCCGCCCCGCCCGGCCCAGGTCTCCGCCCCGTGGGCTCCAGAAGCGCCACGGGACCCCAGGGAGCAAGGAGCACGAAGCAGGCGGGAGAGGCAGACGGCGAGGTGGCCGCGCACGGTGGCAGACGGCGACGCGGCTAAGAACAATGTGATGGCAATGGCGGTCCTCCTGCTTGGGGCAGTAGTCCTTAGTGTCCGCGACCTTGACCCAGCTGTCCTTCATCTCCTCCTGGATCTCCACATCTGTGGGACGCATGTTCCAGAGATTCTCGGGCATGTTCCACCAGCCGCGGAGGAAGCAGTCCTTCGAGCAGTAGTTCTGCCAGGTCTTCGTGACGTCCCGGAACTGCGACGTCTTGTGCGGATGGAACACGCAGGGCTTGCAGACGGGGCCGCGCGTCCAGCAGTACCTGCCAGATCCAAGTGCGATGACGATGATACCCGTCTCCCGCCATCCTTCTCTTTCACATCATGTGGCCCGCAGGAGGTCAGAGGACCGCAGTCCCAGGTGGACCTACCACCGCCCCCACCCACAGGTTGATCAGGGTCCCCTGCCCCTCCTCTCCCTCTCCGCCCCTCCCCTCCCCTCCCTTGCCCCGCCTCTCCACTCATCGAGGCTCCCCTCCACTCCTCCCGCACACAGGATCGCTCCCGAGCATCATCCTGACCGCAACTTCTCTTCCGAACCCAGCCGCTAGGACAAGGAGGCCTCTCGGCGGCAACGACAGCGAAGGGCACGAGGAGAAACGCGAATCACCCCCTTCACCCTGAAGCTTGCGCGAGGTGGACCGAGCCACCTCTACCGTGGTCCCAGCGGCCCAGGGCGCCTCAGCTTCTGGGACCGGCCGTCGTCCTCGAAGCAACGCCCGTCCCTGTCCTCTAGCCCGATGTACACCGGCACCTGCGAGGAGATGACGGGCCGGTGACCCCTCACCAGCTCCACGCGCTTGATGAGCACTGGCGGCACCTCTTTTGCCGCCTCATCCTCCGACGCTGGAGCAGCCGCCGCGGCCGTCGCCGTAGCCTCTGGCCGCAGCCCAGCAGAGCTGGCCTCCGCCAACTCCCTGGGCATGCGCGCCGGCAGCGGCGATCGCGCGCGCGCCCAGCGCCGCGCCGCGCAGGCGCGTGGCGCTGGTGCGGCCGACGCGCGCCCGCGCGCACTGCGCCGGGCGCGCAAGCGCCTGACGGAGACGGCTGCAGGGGGGAGAGTAACCAGCCTCGAGCTTACCCCTGTCCTTAAGATTGACTAGCCAGCAGGCGATGACAATCTCAGGGATGCGCCCTCAGCAACTGAGGGAATCGGTAACATCGGCATCGATATAAAGCGATGCCAATCAGGGGGATACAAGGGACATGCTTCAGGCTGGTAAGAGAAGGGGGGGGGGGACGACTTCGGGTGCAGCTCTCAGAGGTGTGTGTGGCACCTGCCACAAAGCGACGCAGCTCCTGCCAGCTTGAAGGCCGACCGGCGAGCTTCGAGCCGCTGCCTGGGCGACCGCCGCGGTCATCCGCCTCAGTGCCGTGGGCGGCGTTGGCGCGCTGGATGGGCGCGGCTGGGGCGGGGCGATGGCGGGGCGCGGATCGGAGCGGGCGGGGGAGCGGGGCACGAGAGGGCGGGGGCTCTTCTGAGAGGGGCGCGAGGGCAAGACGGCGGGGCCATGGGTCTCCGGGCCCGGGGGGGCGGGAGGCCGGCCGGGGGCGAGGGCTCCACCGAAGTGGCGCGCAGAGGGCGGTGACCGCTGTCGGGTGCGCAGGCTCCCTGGCACGTCTTCGTCTTCCCCTCTCGTCCCCCGTCCACTTCCTTCCTCCACCTCAATCTCTTTCCCTTGTAGATAACTCCTCCCTCTCGCGCCACGAAGCGATTCGGTAGGGCGCATCTGGGCATGTCGCTCGAGACCTCCCCAACACTCCTGACCCTGAAGCTCGAATTGTCCCAACAGCTACAAGGAAGGAGGGCGGCAACTGTTGAAAATTGGCTCGCGCAAAAGCGCCGCGCACGTTCGCCTTACGAACTTGCAGCAGGTAGGAGCATGGAGGGCGATACGTTTTCAAAATGGCTATCTCGCATTAGCGTCGTGCACATTTGTCTCAGCACTTGCTACAGCTAGAAGAAAAGGCATGGGTTATCGCCGTAGCGCCGCACACACTCGTCTCAAACATTCAGCAGCTCAGCTACACAGATGGCAAGCGGCTCCCTTTTCAAGCGGGGCTCTCGCTTGAGACTTCCCCGCATTCGACAACCAGGAGCTTGAACAGATGTAGCGGCTGCACGGATGGAGGGCAGCTCCTTTTCAAAATGGTGCTCTTTAGAGCGAGCTGCCAGTACAACTTCGAGCAGCAGTTACACGGATGGGGCTCTCACTGGCCACCTCGTTGAGCATGATGGTCCTACCTTCCTCGCGTTCCTGATAACTCGTTTGAAGCATGCAGGCAGCTCGTTTCAAAATGGGGCTCTCGCGTGGACGACCAGCCCACTGAGTGGCATTTTTGGTGGTGACATGAAAGTCTTGCACAAGACCTGTAGAGGGGGGACTTAGCACGGGAGGGTGTATTGCAGCATCGTTAACTCACCTTGGGCTCACTCTGGCCCTCATCCTCCTATTTTCCAACGCAGACCGCACCATGAACTGCTATAGAGGGAATGATTTTCCCTTGTTCTCAATGTTCCTCGTTAGTATAGACTCCCACTCTGCCACCTAGCCAACCGACGGCCCCCGCATCCAGGTGTGGGCCCATCCTGCCTAGCACGAAACAGTACGAAGTTTAGGTTCTATTTCAACATTGACGCCTTGTCGTCGGTCTTGCAAAATGCGCAGCAGGAATGGGGCGCGCCGCACACCGCGCGCGCGCCGAATCTGAGGGGGCAGATCATACCCATCGACAACAATACAAAATCAACGCTCCCTCTTTTCAACTCAACGGTTTGTCTTCGCCTTTGCTAGACGCGCGGCAGGACACGGACAAGGCGCACGTCGCGCGCGAAAGGGCGAAATGACGCTCTCGTCAGGGCGACGCGCTCTGTCTTCCTGAGAACTAAAGTTCCGCTTCGGCGCTGCGCCTAGCTTTCGCCCGCCTACTCACCACGAGTGGACGGACACGCAGTACTCGCGAAAGTTCCGCTGAGCGTTTGCCCGAGAGTGACGCTCTCTTGCCGCGGCACGGTGCGTGCTTCTCCCTCGCCACGCACGTCCTGGGGCCGCGCGCGAGCGCGCGACTGGTCGCCCTCGCCCTGGCAGCGAGCCCACTTCGCTTGCGAGCGGCGCTGACGCGCAGGCGCGGCGCCTGCTGCTCGGCCGCCGCGTCGCATGCAGGCCGGCAGGGGCGCCGAGGCCGCGCGCCGCGGGCGACAAGCTGTCCTCGCCCAAGCGCTGCGCAGCCCGTGCGTGAGAGTGGCAGTGCTGTGCTGGCGCGGCGCACGCTTCGCCATCGCCACGCTCCCTGGAAGCCTGCCCCACCCGAGGGGAGGGCTGAATGGCACGGTGGTCTCGCCCCAGCGCCACGCAGGGAGCTTCTGAGGCCCCTGCGCGGCCCGCATTGTTCCCCCTCACCAGATCATCGGAAGCGGAACCGCGCGCGGTCGCCATCTTTTCGCCAGGTGGGAACTCCTTTCACTCTAATTTGAAGGTGTCCGATACTTGATTCCGAAGCTCAGGGAGGGAGGGTGGGACCAGACAGGGCCTGCTGACTGGTTCGACCTGGATAACTTGCCTGCATCATCCTCATCCTCATCCTCGTCCTCGTCCTAATCCTCTTCCTCCCTCCGACATCCGACCTCTCAAAACAAATCGCGACTTCGTGGAAGATCGCGACCCCAGCTGTCAACCCCTCTTTGCGTCGGGCTTCTCGGGCCGGACAATACCCGCGAGGGCCCTGCGGTTCGAAATGGGGCCAGAGCACCCGCCGTGAGCTCTCCAAGACGCCCGGATATCAGGGTCAGGTCGGGCGTGTCCCCCCACAGGCGGATGGTGGACGAAAAAGAAAACAGAGTCAAAAAAATACTCCAGAATGCTAAGAAACAAGTGCTTGAAAAGTTCGTCCCCCTATTGTTTGGCACAATGTTTGACGATTCCTCCTGTAGGCGGACACGCCCGACTCCATGTCAGGGTCCTCCTTCGAGGACCTGCGCGGACCCAGGGTGGCCCCGGGGCGGCGACGGCGGCGCGCCCCGTCGGCGCACACGCGGGCCCCCGACGGCGAGGAAAGGCCCACGGCGCGGGGGGCTCCGGAGGAAGAGCGGGAGACGAGACGAGACGAGAGGAGACTTGAGTCGGGCCTGTCCTCCTACAGGGAGATTTCGGACGAGCCATAAAAGAGACCCCCAAAAAAAACTCGAAAATACCCCGAAGAATCCTCCAGATGTCGCGTCCGGACTACTGTTTGACGATTTTTTGATAGTCCTCCTGTAGAGGGAGAAGCCGGGCTGAAGACAAGACGACTGGTGGCTCAAGCGCTGGAGAGAGGGGCTCGGCGGCCAGCCGAGCACAGCGCACAAGCGGCACAGCCCCAGGCCCAGACCTCTGTCGGAAGCATGAAGCCGGGGGGGGAGGGTGTGCTCCAGAGAAGTGGGGGGAGCTGGTGGCGCGCCGCGAGGAGGGGCGGGGCGAGGAGGGGGGGCCTTCTAAGCAGGCAAGGGTACGAAAAGGGCCAAGGCCATCGCGAAAGGCTTCGTGGACGCTTCTGAAAAGCGGGCAGCCTTCTCGGAAGGCCAGCCCCCTCGCACCTCGCGCTTCTGTAGATGCGAGTACACACACCAAGATATGCAAGTTACACATCTGTATTTCCGCCATCGTGCCCCACTTGGGGTGTCCTCAGTAAGAGACCTCTTCGAGTCCTGTCCTCAATGATCAAATATCAAAAGGCCGGGACTCCAATCCACAAATTGTCCAGCGCTTCCCGCGTGCCAGGGCGTGTTCCGCATGGTTTTTCCGGAACCAAGAGAGCCCCAATGCGGGCAAAGACGGCCCAAAGAGGTCCCCGAAACGGTCCAACAGGGCCCCGAGTCTGCCCAAGAGCGTTCCAAGGTGCCCAAGATGGCTCAAGACGGCCCGAGAGGGCCTCCCAAGAGGGCTCCAAGACGGCCCAAGAAGCCAGCAAGACGTCCAAAGCCGGCCTCTTCGGGGCCCATTGGACTATCTTGGGAGACCGTTGATCCGTTTTGCGGCCATCGTTGGGCTGTCTCAGGGGTCTCTCCGGAACCACTCGGGGCCTCCTTGGGCCCTCTTGTGTCCTCTTGGGCCCTTTCGGACTGTCTTGGAACCACATCGGTCCGTCTTGAACGCTCCCAGGATGCCCCGAAACCAAGCAGCCTAACGTTATTCAAGTTGTGGCGGATCCACTGCTTTTCAACGCAAGATCGAAATGCTCGCATGCGCATGGAGCCGTACAAATATCAATGTGTGGTGCTGCACGTGTTTATGTATGAATGAACGTATGTATGTAGGTAGGTATGTGTATGTATGACAATGTGTATGGATGTGTACGTGTGTATGTATGTGTGCGTGTATGGATGGTTGAATGTGCATGTGTATGTGTGAATGTATGTGTGTTTGCTGGTATGTATGTATAGATGTATGCATGATTGCGTGCATGTATGTACGTATGATGTATGGATGTACGTACGTACGTACATGTGTATTTTTATGTGTGTATATATATGTATGTATGTGTGTATGTAAGTATGGATACGTACATGTTTTATGTATACATGTATGTAGGGGTGTGTGTGACTGTATGTATAAGTGTATGTGTGTTTGTGTGTATGGTTGTTCGTTTGGATGTATGTATATATGTATATATATATATACTAGAACCATCGCGCGCGCTTCGCGCGCGCTCAAGTTCTAGCCAGGATCCTCACCATCGTAATCATCGCAATCATCACAGACGTATCGAATGCAACGCCATGCAGACCAATGCGAGTAGTAAAACAAACGCCAAACGTTGCAAATGCAGCGCGATTCACAGCATTATTGTTGAATTGAAATGCAATGCACATGCTACTCAATGCAGGCAGCTCAACGGAACGGATCGGAAGGAAGAAGGGGTGCATATGAAAGTGTCCGAAATCGCATGGGGCTCGTTTCGGTGCCTGCTCGGGGGCTCTTGGGGGCCTCCCGGGGGGCTCTTGGGGGCCTTTGGGAGCCTCTAGTGGTTTCTGGGGATGCTCTTGGGGCCGAGGGCCCGTAAAGTGCGCTCGGATCCCGCGTCTGGGCCCCTTCTTGGAGCCGTGTTGGGACTCTCTTGGGCCGTCTTCGAGGCCTCTTAAGCGGTCCCGGGGCGCTCTTGGGCCGTCTTGGGGCCGTCTTGGTGGCCTCTTGGGCCGTCTTGGGGCGATCTTGGGTGCCTCTTGGCCGTCTTGGAGCGCCAGGGAGCCCAAAAGGAGAGAAAGCCAAAAACATCGAAAAACACAATGGAAAATCAACGATTCGAGCCTCTTGGGGCCCTCTTGGAGAGCCTCTTGGAGGCCTCTTGGGGCGTCTTGGAGGCCCCTTGGGCCGTCTTGGGACCATCTTGGGCGTCTTGGAGCGATCTGGGACCGCCTCGGGGCCCTCTTGGACCATCCTGGGGGCCTCCTGGGGCCGTCTTGGAGGCCTCTTGGGTCGTCTGGAGGCTCCTTGGAGGCTCCTTGGAGGCCCCGGGGAGGGGGTATTAAAAAGCGTTCCCCGATGGTTGCGGAGTGGGCGGCCCCGCCGGGGGGGGGGGGCCTATTTGTTTATATTATATATGTGTGTGCATGCCTGCCTGCATGCATGTATGTATGTTTGTGTAAGAATGTATGGGTGTATGCATATATGGCTGTATGCACGTAAGTATGTTTGTATGTATGTGCGTATGTACGTACCTACGTATGTATGTATGCATGCATGTACGTATGTATGTATGTATGTTTGTGTGTATGCACGTGTACAAATTCAAATATGCGTAGGCGCGTGCACACGTAGATGCGAACACGCCTACTGCCGGCTGGGGCGCGGAGCCTGGGCCTGAGCGAGCGCGACCGCCTCGGCAAAGCCGCGGTTGACAGCAACGCTGGCGCTGCTGCGGCGCAGAGGGCCGTACCGGGCGAGCTGGCGCGCGCCCGCCTCAGGGAGCTGGAAGTGCTGGAAGCGGCGCAGCGAATGCAAGTGGCTGCCCAGCAAGCGGCCTTGGCCGCCGCGCCAGCGCGCCAGCGCCGCGGCCAGCGCATCTGGCGGACGGACCACCGCGGGGCTTGCGCTCGCGCAGAAAGCGCCCCAACGGGCCCCGCCTCGCCCGGCCGCGCCCGCGCGGCTCCGCCAGCGGCCCAGTCGCGCCGGAGTAGCAGCGCCGAGCCCGTCAGCGCCAGCGCCATGCTAGCGGCCCTCTTCGCGGGGCGCTCGTGGTGGCCGCACTCCCTCGCGCAAGGGCCCGACTCCGTCTGTTGCCTTCGCTGCGGTGGCAGCGCCGGGACTGCGGCGGCCATGCTGGGATGCGCATGTCCAGGGTGGCAAGACCGGCTGCCAGCGCGGGGGCAGGCGCTGCTGCTCCTCAGCAACCTGCGCTGCGTCGGGGGCAACGCAGTGGAATTCGCCACCTTAGCTGCGCGCCGCATCGCGCAGCTGCCAAAGGTGCCCGACTAAGTCGGGCGCCGTCCCCGGGCGCCTGCGGCCGCGCATGTCGCCCGAGCCTGCTCGTCCAAAAAACACGCATTCTGCCATATCTATATATATATATATATGTATACATGTATATATATATATATATATATATATACATATGTATACACACACATCGATGTGTATAACACGCATCTGCATGAAATGTCTAAATACACAGATGCAGGATACATAGACACACGCGTGCAGTCTCTTTTGCTCGCGCACATCCCGTCGGCGCCGCCGACGGGAAACGAAACTGCCGAGACCAATCCACCGGAAACGCGCGGAATGCCGCCCGAAGGGCGGGCGAATGCCTGCTCCTCGACGACCCCACGCGGCGGGGCGCCAGCAAGCGAGAGCAGGACGCTGCGGAGCTTCCTCCAGAGCGAACGCAGCTGAAGCCGAGGGAGAGAGCGTGGAGACGGGCGCGGCGCCGCCCCTGGCGTGCCCCCAAAAAGAAACCCTGATCCAGACGCTTTCGTTGTGGACGACACGACAATGGACACCCTAGCAGGCCTATCCTTGAATTTAAAAACGTGTTTAAAATGTCGGAAGATGTTCTAAACATGTTTATACATGCTTGTACATGTTTGAAAAATGTTTAACACATGCTTTAGACATCTGGAAATTATTTGGCAACATGCTTCCTCTCCACTGATCGTCCTCCACAAGGAAAGGGGAGAGGGGCCCAGACCCCCGACGTCATGATTTGTCAACGACGTCGGCCCCTAAAGATCTCGACCTATCCTACGGGACCGGCGTCTCATCCTGAGCCGTTTTTTGACAGCCCGCGGCCCGGTATGGGCCCCCAGAAGCCGGAAACTGTGAGAAGCCTCCCGCTGTGATTTTGGCCACGATTCGAGGGGGTCCTGGGAGCGGGCAGGGAGATGAGGACGGCTGTGCGCGGGATTCTCTGCGCCAGACCGGCCTGCGAGGGAAGGCTCCCCTGGCCCCAGAAGCAGCCCCCGGCGGAACGAGCGTGGCGTCCCCGTGGCGCACGGGGGCACAGGCCACTCCCGGGGCCATGGCCTGCTGAGCCTGGCCAGCTTCGGCGATGGCGTGAATTTAGCATCCTCCAGCCCTGGGGGCAATCGCGGCGGGGGTCCGTCCTGCTCCGAGCTCCTTCCCCATCCCCATCTCCTGTCCTCATCCAGCCTCTTGGGGTCGTAGGCTGCCAGGGCGACCCTCCCCCCCAAGGCCTCGAGGCATCTCGACGTGTCCTCGGCGATGCTCTTCAGCGAGTTGCCCAGGTCGCTCCAACTAAGGAACACCGCGCCCTCAGGGTGCAGAGGGCTCACGCGAGGGGGGGCTTGGACTCAAGATGAATAAGAGGAAGCGGCTGGGCGAGTGGGGGACTGAGGGGAACGGGAAGGGCAAGGGAAGAGAGAACACATGTCACCCAGCCAAGATACCCTAAACAGCATATGCCATATGTTGCGCCACAGGTTCCGCCATGGGCTGCGCCAGACACCCGCAGGCAACCAAGGCGTCCACCGCCTTCGTGGGTGCGCCGAAGGTTGCCCGGGACACACCACGGGCAACCAAGTCGCCCATTGTCTCATTCGATGTATCTGTATGTAATCATACGCACCTCTCCGAGGGAGTAGAGATCAAAGGCGATGAATTGAAGCCATGTTTCTGTTTCTGGCAGTTCCGCTCGGGACATCCGCAAAACTAAGAAAATCGGACGCACCCTCACGCAGATCGCGACGTCAGGGTCTAAAAACACACAGGAGCTTGCTTTTACATGTTAGAAAGACCGTGTTCTACCGCTGCTGGCGGAAAACCGGGGGGGGCACTGGGGGTTCCCAATCCGTCCCCCCCCGCCTCTCGAAAACTGGAGGGGGGGTCACTACCGGTTCGGACCCCTTCCCCCCCCCAATCCATCATGAAAGGGGGGGGGGGTCACTACCGGTTCGACCACCCCCCCTCAAAAACAGGGGGGGTCACTACCGGTTGAAACCCCCCCTCCCCCCGCCCCCTCGCCGCCGGCAAATAATTCCCGCTCCTTGGAACAGTTGGACAATGGTGGGGATGCTGGGATAGTGGTGGGAACGGTAGTGGTGGGGACAGTGGTGCGGGGACAGTGGGAGTGGTGCGGACAGTGGTGGGGACGGTGGTGGTGGGGACAGTGGTGAGGGGACAGCGGGACAATGATGGGAACAGTGGGACAGGTGGTGGGGACGGTAGTGGTGGGGACAGTGGTGAAGGCGGTGGTGAGGAAAGTGGCGGGACAGTAGTACAGTGGGGAAAGTGGTGGGGACAGTGGGGACGGTGGGACAGTGGTGGGGACAGTGGGGACGGTGGGACAGCACAGTGGGACAGCGGAGAGGACAGTGGGACAGTGGTGGGTACAATGGGGACAGTGGGACAGTGGTGGGGACCTTGGGTAAAGTGGGGAGAGTGGGACCGTGGTGGGACAATGGTGGGGAGAGTGGGGACAGTGAGACTCTGGTGGAGGCACTGGTGGGGACAGCGGGGACAATGACGGGAACAGTGGGGACAGTGGGACAGTGGTGGGGACGGTGGTGGTGGGGACAGTGGTGTGGGGTGTGGGGACAGTGGGAATGTGGTGGAAACAGTGGGACAGTGGAGGGTGCAGTGGTGGTGGGGACAGTGGTGAGGGCGGTGGCGAGGACGGCGGTGGGACAATGGGACAGAGGTACAGTGGGGACAATGGTGGGGAGAGTGGGGACAGTGAGACACTGGTGGGGGCACTGGTGGGAACAGCGGAGACAATGATGGGAACAGTGGAGACAGTGGGACAGTGGTGGGGACGGTAGTGGTGGGGACAGTGGTGAAGGCGGTGGTGAGGACAGCGGTGGGGACAGTAGTACAGTGGGGAAAGTGGTGGGGACAGTGGGGACGGTGGGACAGTGGTGGGGACAATGGGGACGGTGAGACAGCACAGTGGGACAGCGGCGAGGACAGTGGGACAGTGGTGGGTACAATGGGGACAGTGGAAGAGTGGAGGGGACCTTGGGGAAAGTGGGGAGAGTGGGACCGCGGTGGGACAATGGTGGGGAGAGTGGGGACAGTGAGACACTGGTGGGGGCACTGGTGGGGACAGCGGGGACAATGATGGGAACAGTGGGGACAGTGGGACAGTGGTGGGGACGGTGGTGGCGGGGACAGTGGTGTGGGGACAGTGGGAATGTGGTGGAAACAGTGGGACAGTGGAGGGTGCAGTGGTGGTGAGGACAGTGGTGAGGGCGGTGGCGAGGACGGCGGTGGGACAATGGGACAGAGGTACAGTGGGGACAGTGGTGGGGACAGTGGAGACAGTGGTAGGAACAGTGGGACAGCTCAGTGGGACAGCGGCGGGGACAGTGGGACAGCGGGGACAGTGGGGACAGTGGGACAGTGGTTGGGGCCGCGGGGAAAGTGGGGAGAGTGGGACCGTGGAGGGAACAGTGGTGGGGACAGTGAGGACAGTGCGACAGTGGTAGGGGCACTGGTGGGGACAGTGGGGACGGTGGTGGGAACAGTGGGGACAGTGGTGGTGAGGACAGTGGTGCTGGGGACAGCAGAGGGAGATGTGGTCCGGACGGTGGTAGGGACCCGGGAGTCGTTTGCTGGCGGTGAGCGTGGGGGGGGGGATTCGAACGGGTAGTGACCCCCCCCTGGTTTTCTGGAGGGGGGGGGGGCTCGAACCGGTAGTGACCCTCCCCCGGTTTTCTGGAGGGGGGGGGATGGGTTCGAACCGGTAGTGACCCCCCCCTGGTTTTCTGGGGGGGGGGGGGGGGTTCGAACCGGTGACCCCTCCCGCGGAGGGGGGGGTTCGAACCGGTAGTGACCCCCCCCGGTTTTCCGGAGGGGGGGGGGGGGAGGGGGGGGGGTTGCCGGGGGGAAGGGGGGGGGATTCCAGGGGGGGGGGGGTTCGGAGGGGGGTGGGAACCCCGGGGTTTCGGAGGAAGAGGGGGGGGGGAATTCTCCACAGTAAAGCGGCGGTGGATCACGCTCTCTCACATGCTACCATACAACATTTAAAGCACATTGGCTTTCCATTGTTTTGGACGTCACTCCTGGAAACACAGCGATGTTTGCATTATACATCCCCATACATTGAAACCCGATTTATTCAAAGTTGTTCTCATGTTCTTCATGACGACAGTTTTGCTCCAGACATCCTCCAACAATTGGCTTCAGAGCTTCTTTTCAATTGCGATCGCAAGGTGTTGTGTTGAACACCCTCCTGCGCCGACACATCGCAAGGTGTAGCAACCCCACCTGCACCCGAATGCGATCCCGCTGTTTGCACCTCCTTCCTAGGAGCCCCCTGGTGATCCGCACTGTTATCCTGGTCCCCTTTCTCCTATGTTTCTCCATCTCCTTCCATATCCTCCTCCTCCTCGGATCCAACTCCATATTCATCGCTGTGTCCATGTTCTGCGATGCCTGAGTGCTGTCGTTCTTGCTCCCAACCATCCAGTGGTGTTGGGTCCGCGGTTCGAAGACAGCGCCCCGCGTCTCTCTCCTCTCCTCCTTCCCCTCCTCCCTCATCCCATCCCTGCCTTTGCCCCCCGCCTGTCAACCGTTCCAGCACACCCCTCACGCGCTTCGTGACCCCATGTGGAGCTCCGCCGAAGGCCCCCGTGGCTACGTTCGCGTGTGCGCCACGCCCGTTTCGGCGCACACCCTCACACGTTTCGCGACCCAGAGGGAGCCTCCACCTAAGGCCCCACTGGCTACATTTGCACATGGGCGGCACGCCCGTTTCGGCAACCCCGCGCACACTTCGTGACCCCATCGGGAGCTGCGCCGAAGGCCCAGTAGCTACGTTCGCATGTGGGCGTCACGCCCGTTTCGGCGCACCCCAGCGCACGTTTCGCGACAAGGGGGGAGCTCCACCTGAGGCCCCAGTGGCTACGTTGCCATGCGGGCTAAACGCCCGTTTCGGCGCACACCCTCACACGTTCCGTGACCGCACAAGCAGCCCCCACCCAAGGCCCCAGTGGCTATGCGTGCATGCGGGCGTCACGCCCGTTTCGGCGAACCCCTCGCACGTTTCGTGGCCTTATCGGGAGCTCCATCGAAGGCGGGACCAGGCCCCCCATCAGGGCTTGTCGGGGAGCAAGAACAGAATCAATAGCACTGAGCTTTGGGGAACCCAGCAACATGTTGCTGTAGAGGACACACCAAACCTTCGGACAAAAACGAGGGAGTAACACGCTGACGGGCTAACAACGGCAGCGGGTCATTGATACTCTTTCTCCCTCCCGAGCGAAGGCCGAAGGGATCCAGACCCTCTCCGGGTAAGGCCGGGGGGGCCCACTCTGGTTAACGCTGCTGGGGGCTCGGGGCCCCCCTCCAGCTAAGGCTCTGGCGGCTAAAGCTGGGGCAGCCAAGGTTGCGAGGTTCTGGGCCGCCCAGGCCAGAGGGGGGGGCCCGAGGGCCCGTCTGGCCAAGCCTGCGGGGCTCGCGCGGCCCATCCGCCCAAAGCTGGGGGGCCCATTTGGCCCGTCCGGCGGCCTCGGGGGAGGTCAAAAACTCCGACCAGCCCTATGGGCGATGGTAGTTTAGCGCGCCTCCTCGTCCAACCCCTAGGTCTCGACGGGGGGCCGCGAGCGGTCGGATGCCCCAAGGCCCAAGATGGCCCGAGGTGGCTTGCACAGGTCCCCCCAGGGCCCCAAGATGGCCTCGAAGATTGTTCAAAATAGCCGAACATGGTTCAAGGCAGCTTCCTGGACGCCTCCAAAAGGCCCCACGACCGCTCCAAGGCGGCTCCAAATGGCCAAGGAGCCTCACAAAAGAGGCCCCCGAGAGGACAGAATCCTTCAACCGAATCCCGTCTACCTTCCCCATGCTGTTTGGAGCTCCTCCATCTCATTCCCAGCTTCCCCGTGCCTTTCTGAACTCCCCCACGTCTTTGCCATCTCCCCCGTGATAATGTTGACCTCCCCCACGTCCGCTGAAGTGTCCCCATGCGCCGTCCAATCTCCCCACGGTCGCAAAACCTCCCCTGCCGCGATCGCCACTGTCGCCGCGCCCGCGACACCTGACCCCGCCGGGCTGGTGTGGATAGAGGCGTGGTTGCCAGTGCAGCCCTCGCCGTGTCCACGTGTGGCCATGGTGGGCGACTTGGGCCACGACTTCCGCCCGTGCATCGTCAAGCAGCTGCGGATGCGGTGGTGCCTCGTGAGTTGCTCTGCGCGTGGTGCCTCAAGAGGTGCTCTTCGAGTGGTGTGGAGCGCCGAATGCAATGGATCCAACGTCCCATCGGGTTTGCGTTGGTGCTGTCGTCGTCGCCGTCGCTGCAGCGGTCTGGCGCAGGGTGAGAGGGGGATCGGGAGAACGAGGAGGGAGGAGTTCTCGGGAGCAGACTTCCAACCGTTGGGAGCGAGTCCTCGAAGCGGCCACTCCAGGCCAGGTTCCTCGAGCTTCGAATAATAACTTGAGGAACTCCTCCGACGATGGCGTGGTCAACCCCTCGGAACGACTTCTTATGGTCCCCATCCCCCCGTGTCTGTCTCGCCCTGTTATGTTCCCCGTGCCCCCACTGCAACGGCGTCCCCGACAGCAGGGCGGCCCGACGCTCCTAGTGGCTGGCCACCTTTCCAGGGGGGCTGAGGGAAAATACTGTCCCAGTGCGACACTTCGCCTACTTGCTGTTAGCCCCTGGCCAACCTCTGAACAAAAGCGTGCGAGAGCTCGGCGGGTGGGACCACTCCAGGGCAACTCGACGAGCAGAACTGCTCGCACAGCTCAGCCCCGATCCCGACCGCCACCACCCACACCAAGCCTTTATCCGCCCCACTGCAGCAGCGTTGCGAGGCCAAACTTTCTACGTATCCACCGCCCGGGGGGCGGATCTTCCAGGACCCCAGGGGGCGGTGGACACGGGTTACACTTGGGCCCCCAGAAAGGCCCGAATCGCTCCACCTCCACCGCCGCCCGAGGTCCAGGAAGATTGGCTGCCCGGGAGGTGGATATGTCGCCGCGCCGATGGTTCTCGACGCGCCCAAGTGGACGGCGCCGACACCACGGCAAACCCACGGCAAACCCTGCGCCCCGCGCCCAAGTAGACGACGCCGGCACCGCGCAAACCCACGGCGATCCAACTGCGTCCGAGGCGGCGTTTGCCCTGGTGGCCGCGGCGACCTCCCCAAGACGCAAGGCCGCGCGTCGGAACAAACGGCGCGACGACATATATGAAGCTCACGAGAGGCTCGCCGAGAAGCCCCAGTAGGCAGCCAAGAGATCCCCTATCCAACACCCGGGCGCGGTGGTTGGGATGGGCCGAAGGCCACTTCGGTAGGCCGCACACCGTGGCCTTCGGAGGGACATGGCGCGCCGAATGTTACGGCGTCCTGCCCACACCGCAGGCCATCCGGAAACCACCGCGAAAACCTAAAACAATCCGCCCGAAACATGGCCAAGAGGTCCCCAGACGCGCTCCGAGACGGCCAGGATGGCCTAACAGTACACGGCCTCCAAGACGGACCAAAAAGGCCTCGCCGAGTGGCCCAAAAAGACCCAAGAGGCCTACAAGACACCCTTGAAGGCCGGCGCCAAGGTCATGTACCTATCAGACCTGGCAAATGCCGACAATGAGACTACGAGGGTGGAACCAACGACGGCACAACCATCGGGACAACCGTCTTCATCCATCGATCTACCTCTGTGGGTCTCAGCATGTGTCCGCCTCACGATCGGTCTGTCCATATCACTCTCAATAGATGTGTCGATCCATCGCTCAACCGATCTATCGATCTCAATATCGGTCTCAGAATGTCTAGATGAATGTACAAATATCGTCTTAAGATGTATGTATATGAGTGTCACTCCATATATCTATACATAAAATTAGATGTATAGATGTATGTGTGTACATATCGATATCGATAACACTATCTATCGATCGGCATTCCCATCTACACGCCCCGATATCCATACCCATCGATCTCACGATCACCCTCACGATCGATCTCGCTATCAATCGCACGATCTGCTGATCAATCTCACGATCTATCTGCCCATCGCATCATCCGTCCATCTGGACAATCATCGGGACAACCTGCGCACTATTTCGCACGTTGGCCCACATCTCGAGGCGCCGAAAGCGCCGAGTGCATTCACCTGGCCGGAACACCGCGGGACTACCATCGGGGCAACCATCGGGACTACCACCGGGACTACCATCGGGACCACCATCGGGACAACCATCGGGGGAACCATCGGGACAACCATCGGGACTACCATCGGGACTACCATCGGGACAACCATCGGGGCAACCATCGGAGCAAAAAACATACAAACACACACGTGTGTTTAAAACACACGTGTGTGTGTTCTTTACCATCGGGGCAACCATCGGGACAGCCATCGGCCCCATCCGCGGGCCCAATTCGTCAACCGGACGGGGGGAGAGCCGTGTGCTGCGACGTCGTCCCAGCAGCGGCGGAGGACCGCGCCTCCCGAGCCCGCGCACGCAGCCTCGCCCCGCCCGGCACGCTCACGACACGATCACCGAACCGAAACGGAGTTCACTGGTGGGGGGTCTCGGTTCCCCTTCGCATCTCACCCCCCCCAATTCCTCCTCCTTCCTCCTCCTCCTCCTCCTCGTCCTCCTCCTCCTCCTCGTCCTCCTCCTTCTCCTCCAATTCCTCTTCCTCCTCCTCCTCCTCCTCCTCCTCCTCCTCCTCCTCCTCCTCCTAACCTCCGATGTTCCTCCTGGTGTGTCCATGACTTCGACGCGTTCTCGCCCTCGAGGGCATCCGACGGCCTCGGACGGACCCCAAGACGGCCTCGAACGCTCCGAGGCAGCACAAGACGGCCTCCGAGACGGCCAAGAGGGCCCCCCCGGCAGCAAACATGCCCAAGATGGCCTCAAGACAGAGGCAGCCCTAAGGTGGCTCCAAAGCGGCCCCACCTGGCCCCAAGAGGCCCCCACAAAGCACCCAGGATGTCCCAAGAGAGCCACGAGATGCCCGGAGGAGGCCACCTCCTCGTGCGCCTCATCCTCCTCATCCATGTCCTGCTCCGTCCCCCCTTCCTTCCCCAAGTGATCCCAAGGGTTTCCACAACGGCTGGGGGAACACAGAGGTCAATAGCTTGGCCAAGTGTTGGCCCAACTTTTGGCCACATCGGCGCTTCCTGAAAAGGCAGGGGCTGGCGGTGACTCGCCGCAGGCGTCATCGATTCTTGCTAGCACGTTTGCATCGACGATCCGACGTGGTAGTATGACAACGAATGAATCCCCAGGTAAACCGACAAAGCGATGCCGACCCTCGCCGCACGCTCGACAGACCCTGTGCCGAGCTTCCCTTGCAAGCGTGACTCCCTCAAGCCGACGCAGGCCTTTCCTCCAGATTCGCAGTGCGCGATCGGGCCTGCGCCTCTTCGAGGGGAACTTGACTTTTTAGCGGAGGGGGCTCGACTCGCGGATCTAGATTTCGTCCACCAGAAGCAGCATGCCGTGGCCACGCTGCGCTGCTTTCCAGATCAGCCACCGCACTGTGCCACGGTCGATTGACGTCGAGTCCCTTGAGTTTCGTTGATGTTGCTCATCGCGAAGCATGTGTGATTGCCCCAAAAACCCATCGAGGCCCCGACGTGCGTATGCTTGTGCCTCAGATTCCACGTCTGCTTGACACCCCAGCAGGAAATACATGCCAGGAACCAGACCTCCCTGGCCACGCTCCCGAGCCCATCCCAACCCCAGACCCGCCCCCCACCCCAACCACCCACCAAAGCTCCACCCCACCCCACAGTGCGTGGTGGCGGCTGTGTGCGCCAGCACACCTGGACACCTCGCCGCCCCTCACCGCACCTCGACGGCGGCGTGGGATCTCTCGAAGCGCCGCTGCTCCTTCTGTAGCTCAGAACACGGGCCGCTCGTCGTCGATGGTTCTCGGGCCCTCGATGATGTCGATGTTGTGGAGCCAGCTGTCGGCAACGATGTACTCTGGAAGCTCTTCAGGCGTGCAGGCCTGGATGGTAAACCCGCAGTGTATCGAGCACTGCTTGAGGCTGCCCTGGAGCGAGTAGAGGCTGCGGCGCGCGACCGCGGAGAACTTGCGGACGTCAACGTCCACCTCTAGCCACTCGTCCGAAGGCCCCTTGAAGACTGTGCCACTCTTTGTGATGAGGCACGGCGTCCCATTATACTTACTGGCCACGGGCCGCATAAACATACTTAGACGGAGGTCCTCGAAGTTGCCCACCCTGGCGATGGCCTTGAAGACTCCGCTGGTGTGCGACTTACCTCTGCTGTGCTGCGGCAAGTTTGTCTCACCCCCGCGGACGAAGTTCGCGAACAACTTGACGTGATTTGGTAAAGGGTCCTGCTTCAACGCGTCCAGCGTCTCCTCCGTGATCTGATGGACAGTCACGACGCTGCACCCAGGATCCTCCTCGCTGGAGCCTGATACTCCATAGGGCAGCTGAACCACGAAGCAGAGCAGTCTGGGCAGCAGGCAGCCAGCCTCCCAGGAGCTACCAGCGATGTCGGAAGATTGAATCAGTCTGCCCATAACTTGGGAGATGGTGCTACTCTGGGACTTCACGACGTCTGCAGATATGGTCCTGTACATTGCACCCTGCGTCCACGCCTTGGGTGGAGCCTGTGGCCAGTGCCTGGAACGCAGCTCGAAGCCGCGGCCCGAGCCCTCACTCCAGCATGGGACCTGCGGCCTGTCAGGGCCGGCGGGGAGCTCGTCGTTGAGGAGCTCGAAGCGAGCGAGAGTATTTCTAAACCACTCGTGCTCGCTGAAGATCGCAGGGGAGGACGCCCGGAGCCCGTCGGCGGACCGCGAGCTGAAGCCCGCCTGCAGCCCGCTGAGCCTCCTCCCCAGCCGGGTCGTCACGGAGCTCAGGCCCACCCTGGCGCGCTCCGCCATCTCCTCGAACCTGTGATCGTCGCCCGAGTCCCCCTCCTCTCGAGCAGGGACCGACCGTCCCAGCATTCCTATAGTCCTACCACGAAATGCTCTTAGAACCCCAAAATGTTCTAAGAACAAAAACAATGTTCTTAGAACATGAAACCGATGTGTCAAAACAAGATAATACCAACCAGAAATGTTCCAGGAACATTTCGTGGAAACCACAATAGGTTCTTAGAACATTGTTTGGCAGGGCTATAGGCACGCCCGGACGCTTCGACACTGCTTGATCCTCCGCGTCCAGGAACTCGGCGGAGCTCCCCCTGGCGAACTGCGGCGCGCCCGGCCGCCGGGCCGGCCACAGCCCCTGCAGGCAGCCGCAGAGGCACATCGGCGAGCAGGCCGCGGCCGCCGGACCCGCTCGGCCCCGTCGGGCACCTCTGGCGAAAGGCCGGAGGGTGCCAGCGGGGGCTACGGCAGGTATGCGTCGTGGTGACTTCGGCGTTGGCCTCTGGCGCCGCGTGGATCGTTCGACCCCGAGCGGTCGGCGGCTGTTCGCTCGCCAGATCGTTCCACGTTGGCCGATTCTTCGCCACTGGCAGCGCTCCCATCTTGAGACCGCAGCGGGGTCCCCGCCCAGCCGAAACGACGCGAACCTGCCGTGGGGCTGAGAGGGCTTTTTGGGCCGACCCCCTGCGCAAAACTCATTCAGTCGGACTTGATTGGAGAGGACACGCGAGAGGACACAAGACCCTTCCGAGGGCCACATTGCCACAGGAATATAGAGGGCATGGGTCGAGAAACACAGGACGGTCGACCCACCAATCAGGGCCGACTTCGCCAAAAGTCGGCCCCACCCCATCAGCCCCGACCCAATGCTGGAACCATCCAGAAAGGTGCCCTCCAGCTCCCGTCGGCAACCCGTGCGGAGGTCGTCACGCCGACAGCTGCCTGAGCCAGAGACCGCAGGAGGGGCGGGGCCTCGAGGGATTGACCCCAGACTCGCTCGGGACTCTCGGAGCTGACCCCAGGGAGCTGTTGCTCGGCGTGTCGACGCGGCGGCCCCGGAGACACGCCATGCCTTGCAGACGGACAGCGTGCCGCTCCGCTCCGCGGGGCGGGAGGATCGGAAAGCTCGGAACGTGGACGCTGGAGGACCCAGAAGTGGACAGCGTGTCGCGCCGAAGCGTTGTGGGCCAGAACCGGCGCCGCGACACGGTGTCCCAAAGCTCCTGGCCGTAGCATCACGCCTGGGGTGCCTCCGCGGGCGCGGGGCGCACGAGGGGGCAGCGAGAGGCAAAGGCACCGCGACCGAGAATCATCGGCCACAGACAATGGAAGGACCCGGTGGAGCAAAGCCGTATCTGTAATCTCCTCCGGTCCTCCGCCTCCTCCTCCTCCTCCTCCTGCCTCCTCCTCCTCCTCCACATCCTCCTCCTCCTCCTCCTCCTCCTCCTCCTCCTCCTCCTCCTCCTTCTCCTCCTCCTCCTCCTCCTCCTCCTCCTCCTCCTCCTCCTCCTCCTCCTCCTCCTCCTCCTCCTCCTCCTCCTCCCTCCTCCTCCCCTCTCCTCCTCCTCCTCCTCCTCCTCTCCTCCTCCTCCTCCTCCTACACCCCCTCCTCCTCCTCTCTTCCTCCCCCCCTCCTCCTCCTCCTCCTCCTCCCTCCTCCTCCTCCTCCTCCTCCTCCTCCTCCTCCTCCTCCTCCTCCTCCTCCTCCTCCTCCTCCTCCGGGTGGTTTTCAAAATGTGGCTCTCGCCTCAGCGCCGCGCATATTCGTTTTCAACATTTGCAAGAATTTCACGGGTTCCCATGATCAACGTACCAGAAATAGCGTTTCGGAAAGACACAGAATTATGCAGGTGCAACAGTTATGTTGGTTCGCGGTGTTGAAGTCCCAAAAACGGCGTTCTGGCACGATTCCAGATCGTCAGGACGCAGCAGTCAGGTTGATCCGTAGCGTGGAAATTCCGAAAACAATGTTTTGGCATGCCTCAAGGTCTTCAAACGGTTCTCTTCCAACGAGGCAGTTACCTCAATGGAAATGAACCGTTGTAGGGGCCAGATCGTCAGGACGCAGCAGTCAGGTTGATCCGTAGCGTGGAAATTCCGAAAACAATGTTTTGGCATGCCTCAAGGTCTTCAAACGGTTCTCTTCCAACGAGGCAGTTACCTCAATGGAAATGAACCGTTGTAGGGGCCTATGAAGAGGAGGGAGGGTGAATTCCAACATCGTTGGTGACTCTTGGGGGTCTTCCTCCTCCTCCTCCTCCTCCTCCTCCTCCGCCTCCTCCTCCTCTCCTCTTCCTCCTCCTCCTCCTCCTCCTCCTACTCCTCCTCCTCCTCCTTCCTCCTCCTCATCCTCCTCCTACTCCTCCCCTCCTCCTCCTCCTCCTCCTCCTCACCCCCTCCTCCTCCTCTTCCTCCCCCTCCTCCTCTCCTCCCTCCCCCTCCTCCTCCTCCTCTCTCATCATCATCATCATCATCATCATCATCATCTTCAGCATCAGCAGCATCATCATCACATCATCATCATCATCATCATCATCATCATCATCATCGTCGTCGTCGTCGTCATCCATCATCATCATCATCATCATCATCATCATCATCATCATCATCATCATCATCATCATCATCATCATCATCATCATCATCATCATCATCATCATCATCATCATCATCATCATCTTCATCATCATCATCCCCCTCCTCCTCCTCCTTCTCCTCCCCCTCCATTTCTCTTCCTTATAGATAATTATCCTGTCGCACCCCAAGGCCAGTTTTTAGGGCGGGCCGGGCGTTTCGCCTGAGACTTCCCCACCATTTATGACTCTGCAGTTTAAGAAATGGCAACAGTTTCACACATGAAGGGCGGGTCGTTTCCAAAATGTGGCTCGCGCATTAGCGCCGCGCACATTCTTTTAAAAAGTTCCCAAGGGCTTCACGGATTGAAGGCGGGTCGTTTTCAAAATGTGGCTCTCGCCTTAGCGACGCGCACATTCGTTGCACAAATTTGCAAGGGCTTCACGGGTTGGGGGCGTGTCGCTTTCAAAATGTGGCTCTCGCCTTAGCGCTGCGCACATTCGTTTTCAACATTTGCAAGAGCTTCGCGGATTGAGGACGGGTCGTTTTCAAAACGTGGTTCTCGCCTTCGCGCCGCGCACATTCGTTTTAAAAATTCGCAAGAGCTTCACGTATTGAGGGCGGGTGGTTTTCAAAATGCAGCTCGCGCCTTAGCGCCGCGCACATTCGTTTCAAAAATGTGCAAGAGCTTCAGAGATTGAGGGCGGGTCGTTTTCCGAATGCTGCTCTCGCTAAGCGCCGCGCATGTTCGTTTTTCACGGGTTGAGAGCGGCTGGTTCTCAAAATGTGGTTCCCGCCGCAGCGCCGCACACACTCGTTTTCAGCATTTGGAAAAGTTTCACGGGTTCACATGATCAACGTACCAGAAATGATGCTGTGTAACGATGCATGATTACGCGGGTGCAACAGCTATGTTGATCTGCGGTGCTGAAATCCCAAAAACGACGTTCTGGCACGATTCCAGATCGTCAGGACGCAGCAGTCAGGTTGATCCGTAGCGTGGAAATTCCGAAAACAATGTTTTGGCATGCCTCGAGGTCTTCAAACGGTTGTCTTCCAACGAGTCAGTTACCTCAATGGAAATGGACCCTTGTAGGGGCATCTGAAGAGGGAGTTTGGTGGGAGGGTTAATTCCAACATCGTTGGTGACTCTTGGGTTTACACTTGTCCTCCTCCTCCTCCTCCTGCTCCTCCTCCTCCTCCTCCCCCCTCCTCCTCCTCATCCTCCTCCTCCTCCTTCTCCTCATCATCATCCTCCCTCCTCCGCCTTCTCCTCCTCCTCATCCGCCCCATCCTCCTCTTCTTCCTCCTCCTCCTCCTCCTCGCCCTCTTCCTCCTCCTCCTCAACCTCCTCCCTCCTCCTCCTCCTCCTTCTCTTCTTCTTCTTCTGCTTCTTCCTCCTCCTCCTCCTCCTCGTCCTCCTCTTCCTCCTCCTCCTCCTCCTCCTCATCCTCTCCTCCTCCTCCTTCTCCTCCTCCTCCTCCGCCACCTTCTTCTCCCCCTCCTCCTCATGCTCCTCCTCCTTCTCATCCTCCTCCTACTCCTACTCCTACTCCGACTCCTACTCCTCCTCCTCCTCCTCCTCCTCCTCCTCCTCCTCCTCCTCCTCCTCTCTCCTCTCCTCCTCCTCCTCCTCCTCCTCTCCTCCTCCTCCTCCTCCTCCTCCTCCTCCTCCCTCGTATTCCTCCTCTTCCTCCTCCTCCTCCGCCTCCTCCTTCTCCTCCTCCTCCTCCTCCTCCTCCGCCTCCCGCCGCCTCCCTCCTCCTCCCCCTCCTCGTATTCCTCCTCTCTTCCTCCTCCTCCTCCTTCCTCCTCCTCCCTCCCCCTCCTCATCATCATCATCATCATCATCACATCATCAGCAGCAGCAGCAGCATCATCATCATCATCATCATCATCATCATCATCATCATCATCATCATCATCAGCAGCATCATCATCATCATCACCATCATCATCATCGTCATCATCATCAGCATCATCAGCAGCATCATCATCATCAGCATCAGCATCAGCATCCTCATCCTCATCCTCATCCTCATCATCATCATGATCATCATCATCATCATCAGCAGCATCATCATCAGCATCATCATCATCGTCATCATCATCCTCATCCTCGTGCTCATCATCATTAACATCAGCAGCATCATCAGCATCATCAACATCAACAGCTTCCCCACCTCCTCCCCTCCTCCTCCTTCTCCTCAGCAGCAGCATCATCATCGTCAGCAGTATCATCATCATCAGCATCATCATCAGCATCATGATCATCATCATCATCATCATCATCATCATCATCATCATCATCATCATCATCATCATCATCATCATCCTCGTCAGCATCATTATCATCACCATAAGCATCATCAACGGCAGCATCAGCATCAGCTGCACCATCATCGTCATCAGCATCAACAGCAGCATCGTCACCATTATCACCAGCAACCGGAACAGCAACAGCAACAACAAAAAAGCAACTACTACAACTACCATAACAACAACAGCTACAACCATGAAGCAACTACATCACCGACAACAACCTCAACGGCAACGACAACCACGACAACGCCGACAACAACAACAGCAACAGCTGCAACAGCAACAACAACAACAAACAACAACAAGCAACAACAATAACAACAACAACAACAATAACAACAACAACCATAACAACAACAACAACAACAACAACAACAATCATTTAAGACTGGGGACACTCCGTTCTCACCAGTGCCAGGGTTTTCATAGGAGGCGGGCAATACCCCCACTTTGTGGGGGGGCCGGTTCAAGCTCTACCAAATTTCCAAACGACTCTTCGCCACCACCCACACCCAGCTTCCCGCCCTATGACGTTCGGACACTTCACTTCGTGGCATGCGGACGACCGTGGCTACTATTCAGGGCCCCGCGGCCGACGACGACGGCGTGCGCGCGCGAAGAAAAAACGAATGTGTCCCGCATGGTATTATTTGACAGGGATGATGGCCCTGGCAGGTGCGCAACCGTTGTCGCAGAAGTTCGAAAAAGTTGCTCGCAAAAGCCCGTTTGACAGAAATGTTTAAAAAGTGTTGGTTTTCCTACGAATCCGCAAGAGCGCGCGGGATGAGATTTTGACATTTTTTTGTTGAAAAACCATTGGTTTTTTTGATGTTTTTATGTTAAAATCGCTCCGAACACTAAGCTTTTGGAAGGATTTCGTCTTGCGCGCGCGAATGTCCACTTTACCTTATTTTTTGCAAGGGATTCTTGAAATTTGATTATATTAGAACAAGAAATGTCATTTTATAGTGTTTTTTGCAAGGGAAAACGGATTACAACAAAACAACCGGATCTGGACCCCATCCACTTTTCTGAAGCTTTCGCGAAAAATGATGAAAATGTAGCTGCGGCCTAGGCGCGGCGGGGGGGCCGTGCACCAGGGGTCCCAACAATAATTATTCTTTAGAATTAATAATGTTCAACAACAACAACAACAAC
>CAUYUJ010004712.1:31200-67446 GCA_963575745.1 Prorocentrum cordatum | reverse complement strand
GGAGGAGGAGGAGGAGGAGGAGGAGGAGAGAGAGCGGGAGAAAAATGGGATGAGGAGGACCCACCTAGCCTCGAACCCTGCGCGTGGCTGGCCCCAGGGACATCCCGCCATCCGGCACCACCGACGTGGTCTGCAACAGGGCCTCCTGCCTGGGGACCGCCCAGTCGCCTTTGCCCCCGCCCTCGAGGAGGATGGGGGGAGGGAGGGGCGAGGACGAGGAGGAGGGGGGGAGGAGCCCCCTTCCTCCTCCTCCTCCTCTTCCTCTTCCTTCTCCTCCTCCTCCTCCTCCATCTTCTCCCTCCTGGCGGACTCGTTGCGTCGTAGCTCTCAAAGAGCAGCTGCAGCGGCAGCCGCTTGCGTGCGCTGCAGGCGGGGCCCTGACACGCTTCCCAGTGCTCTTAGGTGAGCTCGTGCACCGGTGGTACGGGCGCTCCTCCTTCTCCTCCTCCTCCCTTCTCTCCCTCGTCGACGTCATTGTCGTTGTCCCCGTCGTTCTAGTCTTCGTCCACGTCCTCTTTCTCCATTTTCTTGTCCTTGTCGTCCTCGTCATCGTCATCCTCGTTGTCCTCGTCCGCTTCGTTGTCGTCTTTCTCGTCGTCGTCCTTGTCGTCGCCTTCGGCGTTGCCTTCGTATTTGTCCTTTCCTGGCCATCGTCGGTCTCCCTGTTCCCGCGCCCCTTGTCACACCATGCATGCCCGCTTGTTCCCCAAATCGTGCTTTCACTTTTGGGTTCTCACTTGCGTTCGTCATTAGATAGTTGGATGGGTCCGTCAGATTTGACGCCTTGCCGTCCGTGGCCGCTTCGTGGCCGCCTCGCGCGCTGGGCGGGTCCGGCGAGGTTTCGCCACAATACCGTCCGTGACCGCCTCGTGGCCGCCTCGTGCGCTGGGTGGGTCGGGGCCGCCTCGTGGCCGCCTCTTGCGCTGGGTGGGTCCGGCGAGGTTTCGCCACGTTGCCGCCCGTAGCCGCCTCGTTGCCGCTTCCAGCATGCACGACGTAGATTCTGCTGTCGGCAGATCACTCAAGTCCCGCCACCTACCACGCATGGTGTCATCAAGCCCGCCGGGGGTATCGCTTTTTCCGTATCTATTCTGCACACTCGTCCATCCTATGTGTGAAGCTTTACAAATCCAGCCGGCTGGGTATTGACCCCCTCATCCCTGCCAACAGATACTATGCGCGCGCACTCGTCTATCTCGCAACTTTTGTCAATAACCCCCCGCAGCGGATGGCACAACATACATCCTGCAGATTTTCTTACCGCGTGCACTTGCTGAGATCACATGATCTTTGCATGCTTTTAGCAATCTCGTCCAGAAACCGCATTCTCATATCACCACGCGGTGCATCTGTGTTGAACTAGCATGCGCCCAGTGCGCAAATCCGTCTCCTCCAATACCAAGCAGGCTACACCCCCATTGCTGCCACGTGCGCGTGTGTCGAACTCCAAACCATAGGTGTTCGAAGCTTCTCAAGTCAGAGTTTTTCCCCAAGACAGTGCTTGCACTTATGGGGCTTTTGGTTGTGTTCTAGGGAACTGGGCTCGCTTGTCGGGTCCGCCGCCTTGTTGCCGCCGTCGCGGCCCCGTCGCCGCCTCGTCGCTGCCGGTCGTCTGGGCTCGTTTGTCGCGTCCGCCGCCTTGCTGCCGCCGTCGCCGCCCCGTCGTTGCCTCGTCGGCGCCTGTCGTCTGGGCTCGTTTGTCGGGTCCGCCGCCTTGCTGCCGCCGTCGCCGCTCCGTCACCGCCTCGTCGGCGCAACGAGGACTGCATCACATAGACTGCGCAACATATATTGCTCAACGTGAACTGCACCACAGATATTACCCCACAGTGATTGCACAGCATAGGTTGCGTACTACATCGATTGCGCCTATATATACATACCACATTGATTGCAATTCACATATGTTTTTATTTCCACAAATCTCATATACATATATATATATATACATAGCACACCATAGATTGCACAGCATCCTTTGTCCCTTATAGATCACACAACATAGATTGCACAGTATAGGTTGTATCACATAGGTTGTACTACATACGTTGCACCACATTGATGGGTCCACATCGATTACATAACTTATTCTGCATAACATAGCTTGCGCAACATATGTTGCATCACACATGTTGAACTTCAATTGCATTCCCGCATAGATGGCGCCACTTAGATTGTGCATCACACATTGCACCAAGTATTGCAGCACGTAGATGGCACCACACAAACACACATACATATATATATATATACATTTTATATGTACATAGATATTGCACCACATAGACTGCTAGATGCACGCTGGCTGTTTGGGGTCCATGCTGGCTAACATCACAAACGAATGACGCATTCGTGTAGTTCAGCAGCAAGTCTGCCAGATTGATTGATTTTCTGCGCACGCGCGCATTTCCCCACCATCACCCCCATCAGCGCCATCTAATCACATATCGTCAATGTCAGTCGCCGTCATTGCCGCCATCATCAGTCGATCACCGGCATCACCGACTCATGGACATCATCATCGTCATCGGCGTCACGTTGCCGTTGTTTTAGTTTTCGTCATTTCCGCTACCACCATGGCTATTGCGGGTCATCATCGTTGCCGCCATTGTCGACGTCATCATGAAATCGCGCCTGCCAGAGTCACCGACCCGTGCTGATTTGCCCGCGCGCCAGCGCGGCCTTTGAGACGCATTCGGAAGTTTCCAGCGGTCAGCGTCATCGCGGCCGCATCAGTTCTGCCTAACCAGGTTGCCGCCTTGCGCGCGAGCCAGCGCGCGCCAGCGCAGCCGCAGAGAGGCGCCAGTCGGTGCCAAGCAGCCGCCGCAGTCGCGGCCGCATGGGTTTTGCCCAACAAGTTACGAGTGCGAGGGTGGGACTCTTGCTCGAGCAATGGAGTTGACAACTCTTTTGTCACGTTCGGTAAGTACACCTCACAGATTGCACCAAGTAGCTTGCACCACATTGCTTGGACAACATCTTAGTGATTGGGGCCCGCGCTCGCTATAATGACAATCCGCAGTCGGTGACAAGGTTGCCAGCAGAGGGACGCTCCAATGCGTTTCAAATCGAAACGCAACGATTGTATTTTACGACCCAGCGAAATATCGGATCATATAGTTGGTTTCCGCGTGCATTTCCAAGCTCTTTTTTTCTACGTTCTCCATTTCCCTCGAGGGTGGCTCTTCCGCCCCTCCCCCTCCTCAGCCCTTCCCTGCCTCCTCCATCTCTACATCCCCCTCCTCTTCCCTCCTCCTGCTTCTCCTCCTCTCTCCTCGTCCTTCTCGCGAGACTTTTTTTTGTCCAGCGATAACCCACGTCATCTGACTCGCCCCCCCGGATAACCTCGGGCAAGGTCCGGGGGAAGGTCGCAGGGAGCTCACAGGGAGCGCTGTTTTCAGTTTTTATTTTTTTTTTTTTTTTTTTTGTTTTCACGGTGGTCGGTAGTGTGCGCATTGGTGCAACGTTGGGACTTGGAGTGGCAGGGGGAGACGACGACGACGACGACGACGACGACGACGACGACGACGACGACGACGACGACGACGACGACGACGAGGACGACGAGGACGATGACGATGACGACTGCGACGAAGACGAAGACTAAAAGTAAGACGACGACGACGGCCTACGTCCTCCATAGGCATCCAGAGGTGTACGTGGGCAGCGCGTACACATGCACTGCATTGAGCACAGGCAGCGAGGCGATTCGGTGTTTGTACGTGCTGTAGCAGGATTTGTTGTGTACGCAGGCGCTGTGGTGCACGCAAGCATGTGTGCACGCAGGCCGCGCAGTGCACGCGGGTATCGTGATGCACCCAGGGACTAGTATAGACAGGATTTGCGGTATACGCAATTGTTGGTGCAACAGCAGTTATCGTTCACGCAGGCGTCGTAGGCATGGTGGTGTGCAGACGCGCGTTCGTGCACGGCCATTGTGGTGTACCGCACCTTGTGGTGTACACAGGCGCTGCGGTGTGCGCAACCTCTGTTGTACACACAGTCGCTATGTTGTTATGGTGTGCACAGGCATCGCGGGCCCTAAGGACGGGACCGCCCCCTTCGCTAGAACAATCAGTAATCACAACCAACCGGCCCTATTGGATTTGATACGTTCAACCCTACGATATTCGGGTCTTCGGTTCCGCCGGGGCCTCGGAAGTGTACGCAGGCATCGTGGTGCGCACAAGCATTATGGTGCACAAGAGTTGTGGTCCACACGTATGGTGCTGAAGTAGCACCCGTGGTGCATGTAAGCGTCGCAGTGGACACAGGCACTGTGGTGTACACGTGCGCTGTTGTAGTGACGGCTTCTGTAATGTACACAGGCATTTTAGTGTACCCAAGCACTGTCGTGCAGACGTGTGCTGTGGTGTGCACAAGCAGTAGTGGTGTGCAAACGCGTCGTGGTGTGCACTAGACAGGCAGTGTGGTGTACACAGACATGGTCGGCCCCAAACGGGGGGGGGCGTACACCGGGCCAGAACAATGAATCACATATAACTTGCGTGATGAATTCGATGCGTTCGGGCCCAGAGCGACTTTCCAGATTTGGGTCCCGTCGGGACTTTGGAGGTGCACAGAAGCGCTCTGGCGCAAATGTTCGTCATGCTCTGTGCTGCACGTGGCTCCTGTGGTGTGCACAAGCATCGGGGTGTACACTGGCGCTGTGGTGCGCGCGGCTGTTGTAATATACACAGGCGTTGTGGTGCCGCCAGGCACCGTTGTGTCGACAGGTGCTGCGGTGTACACGAGCAGCTGTGGCGTACAAAGGCGCTGTTGTGTGGTGTACACTAGACAGGCAGTGTGGTGTACACAGACATGGTCGGCCCCAAAGGGGGGGGTCGTACCCCGGGCCAGAAAAATCAATAGTCACACACAACGGACATTGAATTGATACGTTTGGGTCCCGGAAGACTTTCCAGATTTGGGTCCCGTCGGGACCTTGAAGGTTCACAGAAGCGCTCTGGCGCAAATGTTCTTCATGCTTTGTGCTGCACGCGGCTCCTGTGGTGTGCACAAGCATCGGGGTGTACACTGGCGCTGTGGTGCAAGCAGAAGCTGCGGCTGCAGCGGTCGCCTGTGGTGAACAACAGCGTTGTGGCGCACGCATTCTTTGTAGTGTTCACAGACATTGTGGTGCACGCGTGCGTTACAGTGTAGACAATATTCCGCGGCTACCCTCAGCAATCCCGTCCCCCGTGTCCCCATGTTAGCTGCCTAGGCATACCTTCAGGCATTCTCAGACGGCGCCCGCATCGTCGCAGCATTGATTAGAGCATCTTCGCAGCATCATCCGCAGCGGTATGGGGCGCAGCACTCGCGCGCGCGGGCATATGTAGGGCTGCCCACAGCGCGAAGGTTAGGTTGTCGGCTGGCCCATCCCCCCAAATTCGGAAACATACTTTCTTTCCTCTTCCTCCAGCCGCTCTGGACCCCGACCATTTTGGCGTGGGGGCTCAGAACGGCGCGCTGGAACAACGAGCCAATCTTAGTCTTTCCAGCCATCAGACATGGCTCCAGCCACGCCACCATGAGAACGCCTCTCCAACTAACGCAAGGACAAGCGCCAGAACGACTCCTTCAGCATGTGGTGGAAGAGCTGGGGAGGAAGGTCAGACGACGGCGACGGAAGTGCCATAGCTCATTTTGGAAGCGTGCACGCTGCCAGCGCGCCAAAACTTGGAGTCCTATTGGTTCTGCAAGCATTGCAGGAAACCGAAATATACCTAGGTACCTGGAGCGGGTGGGCGGCAGCCTTAGGTTCAAGGGTCCGACGATGATGACCTCGCCACAGATGAATATGAAAGAACGCCCGATCAGCGCGCGTCGACGCGCCATGGAGGTTACTCGCAAAGCATTCGCTTAAATTGCGACCCAGCTCGGGAATAGCAAGGAAGACCACAGAAGCAACGTGTGTCCAGGCCCGACAAGAAGCGCAAGGCGGAGACACGACCAGATGGCCAATCAAGAATTGCACCATGTCGAAGTCCAGGATGGCATGGACGAGCTGCAGTCGAGGGTGGTGGTGGAGGGCGCGGTGGTTCAGGTTCGTCGGACCCAAGACCGACTGCGCCATCGCCAGCTTCAGCCTCGGCAGTGATATCATTGGGGCGCCTTCCACAGGGGGAGGTGCATCAGACGGCGTGCGTGCGTGAGCGCGTGTCGCCCTTGAGAGCAAGGGCGCCTTTCCCGCGCAAGGAGCAGCTCGGGCCTGGGGTGGGGCCAGAGGAGTTGCGAGATAGCGCGGGTGGGGTTCCGAGGCAGCATCGGCGTCAGCTGCGTGAGGGCAAAGCCCCGCTGGAGGGCCACCCTCTCGACAGAGTAGATATCCGGAGGGAGAATCGCCCCGTGGCGGTTCGGCGGAGCTGCGCGGTGCCCCCAGCAGCCCCAGGTTGTTCCTGGGCGGTGCCGCTTGCCGCCCCGGGCCGAGCTCCGAGCACCTGGGTGAGTTCCGCGGGTCCACGCCATGTCCAGGTCCCGGGAGGTGTGCTCTTATCGTGGAGACGGTCGATGCCACCTCATGGGTTTCAGCGGCAGCCTTGGCTGCCGCGGACAAGTGCGCACATCGTGCTTCTGCAGGATCACAGGTTAGCGCATGATGAGCAAGCTGGCGAGGCCTCCGGTTAGGCCCCGAGAAATGGTTGGAGGTTCAGATTCATTTCTGCTGACAGAGGTGCAGTGGCAGGAGCCTCGGGTGGGGTGGCGATGTTCGTTCAAGCGTTCTTGGGGTGCCATGATGATGTGCCGGGCCCTTCAGCATTCCCAGCCCGGGCCGTTGCGCATTGGGTGCAGGTGCCAGGGGGCGTGTCGAGTGCATGTCGGTGCACCGCAGAGACGGAAGGAGCTTCTCCACAGGGAACCCTGTGTACGACTGCATGGGTTGGCGCTCTGGCCCAGAGCTTGCAGGCGCAGCGCATCGCAGGTGGAGAATTGAAACCAGGGGGCCCTCGCAGTTGCAAGAGAGCGACCTCGCCGCCAGCTTGGGCGGCGCCATCGTCTGTCCCGCCGCCGCGGGCGCGCGCTCCGCGGCGGTCTCGGACAAGGTTCGGCTGCTCGACTACATGGTGGTTTCAGATGGGCGTTCGAACTGTACCAGTTCAACTCGTCTTGTCCTTGAGAGCAGCGTCGAGACGCACAAACCAGTGCGGGTTCTTTCATAGCGCGCTGGCAGATAGACAGTACCTGGCGTTTGTATAGCCACTGGCCATTCCAGCGGAGGTCCCTACTGGTCCTTGCCCTGAGCCTGAGGCTACCTCTTGGGACGTCGCCCCAGATTGCGCGCAGCATTGATTTACGATGATCAGGGAGGGAGGTCCCAGGTACCGCGTTCAGAGGCATCTGAATCTCGCGTGCAAGAAGTGGGCTAACCACGCCGATGTTGAGCTGTGTCTGAGCCGTCAAGTTGAGGTTCCAGTCTTGGGTTCCATGCGGGGGTTGCCAGAGTTGATCTGGAGGTCGCCCTGATATGTCGATCGGAGGAAAGAGTTGAAGCGGCCCCTGTTGCATGCGTTTCGCTGGCTGGAGAGCGCGTCCCGTCTTTTTGTTTGTTGTTGTTGCTGTTGCTGTTGCTGTTGCTGTTGTTGTTGTTGTTGTTGTTGTTGTTGTTGTTGTTGTTGTTGTTGTTGTTGTTGTTGTTGTTGTTGTTGTTGTTGTTGTTGTTTTTGTTGTTTTTGTTGTTTTTTTGTGCCAGCTTGGCGCAGGGCTTGCAGATGGAGGCGGGGGCCTCGACTGCGGGCGCCGCGCGGCAGCCGCAATCCAGTCTCGTCTTCGCTCTGGAGGGCCAAGCTCCGCCGCGGCCTCGCCTGGGGAAGAGGGGTTTCAGGCGTCCGTCCCCGCGCCGGCGCGCCCTTTCAGCGCCGCCAGCTAGCGCGGCGCGACTTGCCTGATAGCCGCGAAGCGCGAGGGGGTGCTCGCCGACGCGCCGCTATTTTGCGCAATTTGCAATGGGCCTTTTCGAATGTCCACCGGGGGGACTCGGAGTCCCTCTTGGTCTTAGATGTAGGCTGCGCGATGCTAGAATAGGTCTCTCAGAATCTAGGGGCCCCTGTCGTGAATGCCAGATGTCAGAAGTGCACGGTGAAGAGCTCGGTTGCTTGAGGGGTTCCAGAAGGGCGCCGGCGGGGCTCATGCGTGGACTGGGTTGCCTCGTGAGCGGGCCCCCGCGCGTGTTCCATCAGCTTCGGGAGCTCTACTTGCGAACCCCAAGTCGGTGCCCCCTAGAGAGGCCATTGCGTTCCGTGCTCTTTGGTGGGCCTCGCGCAGAATGCCAGCGTCAGGGCCGAGAAGGAGAGCGCGCGGCCGCTCGAGGCCCCGGGCCCGTCAACGACGAGGGGGGCGCCGCGGCGGTGCCGGGCTGCCTCAGCTGCATCCGCAGACGGGCTTCGCATGGAGCGTGCCGCCTCGCTCTCCGACGGCGCCCTCGAGGTGGTGATGGCGATGGCGAGCGATGGCGGGCGAGCGATCGATGGCGGGCGTGATCTTGTGGCGAGCGATGGCGGGCGTGATCTTGTCGGGGCCATCCTCTTCCCGCTCTCGGGGAAACAGCCAGGAGACTGGAGGCCGATGGGGCCACCCAGCTCGTTCTACTACAGCTGGAGCAAGCGCGGGGGGCCAACCGCAGATCGTTCACGGACTACACGTCGCGGGTTGCGGTGCGATTGCAGGCCGCCCTTTGGCTGCGGCGCACGTGGGGGTGCGCGTCGTGCCCGCGATCGATCTGATTTAAGTTCCCGTCTAGCAACAGTTCGGACGCCTGCGTAGCCGACTCGGGCATGTCAGAGGGCACGGCTCGTCGAGTGACGAGGAGCGTGGCGCTCGTGGCAGCTGATCTGTTCCCGGTGCGCGCGCCGGAAATGAAGGCCGAGATGGCGCAAGGCAAGGCATCTGTGATGTGATCTTCGGCGAAGGTCGGGCGGGATGTGCGCTCGGTGCTCGGCAAGCACGGGGGGGCTTCGCCCTTCGCGTCCGCCGTCGGCCTAGGCGTCGACGACGCCGCGGGCGGAAGTGGGCGCCGAGCAGACGATGTAGTGAACATAAAGGAACGCACCATCATGCTTTGCAAGAAGATCCGCAAGTGTATGGGGGTCCAAGGATGCATTGGGCTCCCATCTGAGGCAGATCTGCTTCCCAGGGTCCGTAGCTGGCACTCGCGGGGCATCGGGCTATGCGTGGAGGGGCGCCAGGGAGACGTTCGGTTCAGTGCTACGCCCGTCAGCGGGGATGAGATCTTTGACGTCGCTGCTATTGCTGCGCGGAGACTCGCTATTGGTCGGGTCGGTCTCGCCAGCATTCAGATATGCTAAGGCGATTGTTGCCAACCAGTTGAACCTGTTCTCTCGCGCCGTGCCTTCGTGACTCTTCGGGCGGCATGGTCCTCGGCGTTTTTGGCTTCCGACCAAGACTCGTGTTGCGGAAGAGTCACTGGGCCGATGCTGGCGATGCGGACGTGTACAAGGAGAACCAGGGGGGCGATGGGGAGTTCCAAGTTCAGTATTCACGATTTTGCCGAAGAAGCCTGGTTCACATGGTGTTCTCACCGGATGTGGGGCAGTCTTGGTGAGACGTAATTTCAGACAGCTGGAACGGGAAACAGGGTTACATCATGGAGTCCAGAGAAGAGTCAGCGACTCCTGTTGTACGTGAAGGGTTGCATCGAGTCCCCCGCGTGCTGTGTCCTGTGGTCCAGGGACTTCGCGATCCAGTTGGGCTACGAGCTGCCATCGGTTCTGTGCCTTCTCAGTGGCAGGCTCGCGGATGGGGGCCGGCACAGGCTCTCGATGTGCCCTTGCGTTCAGAGAGAAAGATGATATATATATATAGAGAGAGAGAGAGAGAGAGAGAGAGAGAGAAAGAGAGAGAGAGAGAGAGAGAAAGAAAGAGAGAGGGCGACAGAGACAGGGGGAGAGGGAGAGAGAGAGAGAGAGAGAGGGAGAGGGATAGAGAGAGAGAGAGAGAGAAAGAGAGAGAGAGAGAGAGAGGGAGAGAAAGAGAGAAAGAGAGAGAGAGAGAGAGAGAAAGAGGGAGAGAGAGGAGCTCGTGGATCGGCCGATCATCGTACTGGCGCTTCGCTTGCAATTTCAAGACGCTAGGGAGGCGCGGCTTCTATGCGGAGTCAGTGCTGCAGCACCCACAGGATCGCTTTCCGCGGCCTGGCCAGGAAGGAGGCGTCAAGCTACAACGTCAGCATGGAGGTCACCAAGGGGCCTGGCGACGTCACAAGGGCGGTGCTCATGGGCGGTTCATGTACGAGGCGCCCGGCCAAGGGGTTCATGGGCAGTTCATGGGCGCTTCATGGACTTCATGCGCGAGGAACAGAGTAGTGCCACATGGGATGCGTACATGTCACCCATGGGGACTTTCTGGAGCTACGTTCAGTGTCGGGGCCAGTATGGGGACCAATGCCCCACGCGCCTCAGGGCTTCGCATGTTCTGCGAGGGCCATGGTGGCAATCATTGCTCGGGTTCCACCCGCGATTTTTCGGATTGCAAAAACGTGGGTGCGCTTTTCAATCCGCCTGCGTCGTAAAAGGCTTTCGCGCCAACTCATGCGTTCAGGGACCATGATGCTCGCTCAGTCGTCGCTTCTCGGGGGCCTACGCAAAGTGATGGCCCGCGTGGCGGACGACCCCAGCCTTTCGCAGTCCCAGGGGTGGGAGACATTCGGGGACGACGCTGCGGACAGTGCAGTGGAAGCTGGTATTGTGTCTCGCCCGCGGGCTTTTCCGACGGAGCTGGAGGAGGTCTCGATACAAAGCAAAGTTGCCAAAGCTGTGATTCTCCTATCGGCCCGTCTTCCGCCCCTGTGGCCTCAAGGGTTGCCCGTGGGCTCGTCAGGGGCCCAGACCCCTTGCCCCCCTTCCCTCGTAGCTCTAGTGAGCACGTCCGGGAATGGTGCCGCGGCTATTGGCGCTTCGCTGTCTGTTTGAAAATTCGCAGACCTCTTATGCATGTTCCCGTGCGAGCGCCTTGGTGATGGAGGCGGTGTCCCACCTGAGGAGTGTTCCGCGGGTGAGGTGCCGTCAGCGTTGCAAGACGTGGCCTCATGAGGCCATCGGCTCCGTGCTTTCCCGTGCTTGGACGAATCGCACCTTTTAATTTGTGTGCGGTGCAACGCCATCCCGCCTTCAGCCTCCATGCTGAGCGGGGGATGGCTGCGTCAGATTGATTCAATAACCAGCAGCTCGAAGCTCGAAGCTCGAAGGAGGAGGAGGAGGAGAAGGAAAGGGAGAAAGAGGAGGAGGGGGGGATGAGAAAGAGGAAGAGGAAGAGGAGGAGGAGGAGGAGGAGGAGTTGGAGGAGAGTAAGGAAGGGAGAGGAGGAGAACGAGGAGGGGTAGGAGGACGAGGAGAGGAGGGGAGAAGGGAGGGAGGAGGAAGTGAGGAGGAGGAGGAGGAGGAGGACTGTTCGCGCCCCACACGGGTGGGTTCTCACGGGCAAGCGCCCAAGGCGCGAGGAAGTTGTGTATGGTGTTTTCCCTGAGGATAAACAAGGCGGTGGCGTAAGGGGTGGATCCCCGCGTGGTGCAGTGCGTCGCCCGCCCTCGTCTTGCTCCATGCTTTCTCAGTGTTGTCCTCCTCCTCCTCCTTCTCCTCCTCTCCTCCTCCTCCTCTTCTTCCTCCTCCTCTTTCTGCTCTCCTCTTGCTCTTCCTCCCTATTGCTGCTCCTCCTCCTCCTCCTCCTCCTCCTCCTCCTCCTCCTCCCTTTTGCTCCTCCTCCTCCTCCTCCTCTTCCTCCTCCTCCCTCCTCGTCTTCCTCTTCCTCCTCTTCCTCTCTCTTGCTTCTCTCCCTCCCCTCCCCTTCTTTGTCCTTCCTTCCATGCTCCTTCTTCGCCTCCAGCGTATGATCTTCCTCCTGCCCGTTCTCCCTCGCGCTTCCCCTTCCCTCCTCGTCCTCCTCCTTCTCCTCTTCCTCCTCCTCGTCCTCCTCCTCCTTCTCCTCCTCCCC
The DNA here is from genome assembly GCA_963575745.1 of Prorocentrum cordatum. Taxonomy (NCBI): domain Eukaryota; class Dinophyceae; order Prorocentrales; family Prorocentraceae; genus Prorocentrum; species Prorocentrum cordatum. Next base: position 55,500 of record CAUYUJ010004712.1, on the reverse strand, counting down.
CTTCCTATGCATCCCTCCCTCTACCTCCCCCTCCTGGCAGGAACCCCTTTGCCAACGTCCTGTACGAGGAGGCGCAGCCGCGGGGATGGCGGTCGACGGTGTGGCGGGCGGCGCTGATGGGAAGATGCCGGAGAGGAGAGCGTTCAGGGCTCACTGCCTCCGCGTAGGATGCAAGCCGAATGGGGAAAATTGCCCAGGGGGAGACATCGGAGAGGAGTCTCCGAGGAGGACGACGACGACGCAGACGACGGCGACGACGGCGACCACGACGCAGACGACGACGACGACGACGACGACGACGACGACGACGACGACGACGACGACGACGACGACGATGACGACGACGACGACCCGTGGCAGGGACTCCATTCTCCTCCAATCTATCTCCCCGTATGGTCGGGCGTTGCTAGAAGTGCCCCTGGCCCAAGGTGCCTCCAGGATTTGCAGAGAGGCCCTCACGGCATCCAGAGCACCCGTCACGAGGCCCAGAGGACCCGGGCGCTCCAAAACTCAGCGAAAAGTTGGGAGCTCCACCGAAGGCCCCAGCTGATGCACTCGCAAGCGGTTCCCCTGTTAAGTGCGGCGTTTCGTGGCCCCATAGGGCGCTCCACCGACGGCCACAGTGCTACTGCCCGCATGCGTCCCCCCACCCAGTACAGCGTTTCGTGGCCCCATAAGGAGCTCCACCGAAGGCCCCAGTGGCACCGCCCGCAGGCGTCACCCCACCAAGCACAGCGTTTCGTGTCTCCATAGGGAGCTCCACCGAAGGTCCATACTGATGCACTCGCAAGCGGTTCCCCCTCCCAGTGCAGCGCATCGTGGCCCCATAGGGAGCTCCTCTGAAGGCCCCAGAGGCGGTATTCGCATGCGTTCCTCCAACCCAGCACAGTGCTTCGTGGCCTCATGGGGAGCTGCACCGAAGGCCCCGGTGGCTGTACTCGCATGCGTTTCCCCCACCCAGTACAGCGTTTCGTGGCCCCATAGGGAGCTTCACCGAAGGCCCCAGTGGCGGCCCAGCCCCACTGCGCCGCACCCCTCACATTTTTCGTGGCCCCGTAGTGCGTTCTGCCTAAAGCACCAGTGGCAGCGCCCACATGCCAGCCACGCCCCACATCGGCACACCCTTCGCATGCTTCATGGCCCCCTGAGGAGATCCCCTGAAGGCGATACCCGCAACGACGGTACCCGCAACTGCATGGGTCCTCCGCCACGATAATTTCACTATTTCGCCCACTCTGGCCAATGTTCGTTCGCAGTCAGATCGCTCGTAGTCATTGCAGGATCGCTCACATTCGGACTCACTCATGCCTTGATCCCTCATCCTCAGGCTCACTCACACTCCTAACGTACTTGCACTTGTATCAAGAAGCACTCATGCCCATACCACACAATTTCATATTGAGTCATACTACCTCAGTCAAGCCCATGATCACACACACGGGCCATTCACACTCAGATCGTTCACGCCCAGAGGCATCGTATTCCGATTCATGCGCGCTCAGACTCGCCAACACTCAGCCTTTGACATTCAGACCTATTGATACCTAGACTTGTTCATTTTGAGGAGGAAGGATTTTGAGGAGGGAGGAGGGAGGAGGGAGGAGGGCAGAAGTTCCATGACTACTGCAATGTAGCACGCGTAGTGATTGAGCATCCAATGGGGAACAACGCGGAGGTATTACACTTGCCCGCTCGCGGCCCTGACCGTGCCTCTCCCGACCATGGTGGGCCCCGAGAGGGTCTGGGGTCCCGTTTTTGGCAGATTTTTTTGGAGGAGGAACGGCGGTCGCCCGCGTTGGGTGAAACGTCGGTCGCCCCCCTGGGTGATGCCCCAGACCCCCTCGCGCTGTGAAGGAATCGCGACGGGAGGTTGTTCGCTATCTTCGGCCTCCCGGGGCCCTCCCCAGGCCCCAGGGTCTGTCAGAAACGGCTCGGGAGGCAAAACCGGTCCCCGGGAAGGACATCCTGAAAAAGTCACGACGTCGGGGGTCTGGGGGGGGAGGAGGGGGAGGAGGAGGAGGAGGAGGAGGAGGAGGAGGAGGAGGAGGAGGAGGAGGAGGAGGAGGAGGAGGACGAGGAGGAGGAGGAGGATGTCTGGGGGGGGAGGTGGTGGCCCAGCTTCTGTGGCGGGTGGAGCGTCGGGCCCTGAGGACGCCGGACCTTCCAGGGCGGGCCCCCAAGTTGTCTCCCGCAGGGAGAGTGCCGCAGGGAGCACTCGCCTTGCCTCTGGGAGGATTCCCCTGGCCTTTCCCTGGCCAGTCGCCCAGGCTGGGCGAAACGTCAATCGCCCAGGCTGGGTGGTCGCCCCCCCCCTTGGGTGAAAACGTCTGGGGTCCTGCGGCCAGACCTCGGAGGAGCTCTCGTTGGGGGGGCGCGCGCGGGCGAGCAGGCAGGCCCCGACCTCCCGCCGCCCTCGCCGCGGCCGCGGACCAGTCCCGGCTCGAGCCGCGCCCCCCAAGCGTCGAGCTTCTGCGCTTCGCCTCGAGCTCGCGCTGCCCCCGCCCAGCCTCTCGCGGATGTTCGCCGCTGGATTCGGCCACACGGCCCTGCTCAGGAGCGACGGCACCGCCGTGGCCTGCGGCTCGAATAGTTTCGGTCAGTGCGACCTCCCGGCGCTGGTGGGGGGCCTGACCTACACGCAGGTTGCTGCTGGAGCGATCCACACGGCCCTTCTCAGGAGCGACGGCACCGCCGTGGCCTGCGGCTCGAATAGTTTCGGTCAGTGTGACCTCCCGGCGCTGGTGGGTGGCCTGACCTACACGCAGGTTGCCGCTGGATTCGGACACACGGCCCTGCTCAGGAGTGACGGCACCGCTGTGGCTTGCGGCAAGAATTTTTCCGGTCAGTGCGATCTCCCGGAACTGGTGGGGGACCTGACCTACACGCAGGTTGCCGCTGGAGAGTCCCACACGGCTCTTCTCAGGAGCGACGGCATCGCCGTGGCCTGCGGCCAGAAATTTGACGGTCAGTGCGACCTCCCAGCGCTGGTGGGTGGCCTGACCTACACGCTGGTTGCCGCTGGAGAGTCCCACACGGCCCTGCTCAGGAGTGACGGCACCGCCGTGGCCTGCGGCGAGAACATTGGCGGTCAGTGCGACCTCCCGGCGCTGGTGGGGGGCCTGACCTACACGCAGGTTGCTGCTGGAGAGTCCCACACGGCCCTGCTCAGGAGCGACGGCACCGCCGTGGCCTGCGGCAAGAATCTGTGCGCTGAGTGCGACCTCCCGGCACTGGTTGAGGGCCTGACCTATACGCAGGTTGCCGCTGGTGTCGGCCACACAGTTCTGCTCAGGAGCGACGGCACCGCCGTGGCCTGCGGCACAAACATTTGCGGTCAGTGCGACCTCCCGGCGCTGGTGGGGCGCTTGACGTACGTGGCGCACCTGCTCCCAGCGCTGCTCCTGCAGGCCCTGCCCGACGGCGACTCCATCCGCTTCCTGACCCTCGGCGGAGCCGAGCTCTGCAGGGTCGGCCCTGGACCCCCCGCGCTCCTGACGGACGTCCACGGCCGGCTGGCGGCGGAGCATCTCGGGCCGCACGGCAGGGGGGGGATGGGGCAAGGGGGGGGTACGACATTTGCTGCATGCAGCGCTGGCTTCTGCCCCACCGAGAGGCCCACTCCTCGCTGCATGGCCGCCTCCGGCGCCGGGAGGCGCCGGGCAAATCAGCTACGTGAGAGCTGATTCTCACCCCCCCCCTTTGCTGTCCCCCCCTTTCGCCCGGCCCGAGCATCGGGCGGGCAGGCTGGGCTCCGCGACCCCCGGCGGGGTCGACGTGGTCCTGCCCGATGGCCGGCTGCTCAGCCGCGCCGCGGCGGGGGAGACGGTCGCCGGCGCCTTCGCACCTGGCCTGCCCAGCTGAGCCTCCGCCCCGCGGGCCCGCGCACCGACCGCGGCCAGAAGCACGCGCGGCACAGCGTGGCGCGGGGCCCAGGCACAGTCGACCCGCAGAGAAAGGATAGGCATCCCTCCCAAGGGTACCCTTGCAGCATCCTTGCTTCCTGTGTCCATCCTTGGACACTTTCGTTGGCCGCGCCCCGCTCGAAACGCTTCGAGTCCAAGGGCCTTGCATCCTTATCGCGCATCCTTACTCTGCGGGTTGACTGCAGTCTTAAGTCGGGCCTGTCCCTCTACAGGAGAAATAGTCACAAACAGTAGACTAGTGCACTGGGGACGATTTCCTGGGTCCTTTCTGGGTATTTCTGAGTGCTGTTGTGAGTGTTTTTAGTTTTTCCCCCTAAATCCCCCTGTAGGGGGACAGGCCCGACCGAAAGGCAGTCCCAGCTGGCCGCAACAGGCCTTCCGAGCAGTCAGGGGCGGTCTCAACACTCGGCGTCGCCTCTTGCGGTGCCCTGGAGTACCCGTGGCCCGTGGGGGCCTGTTGGGGCCAGCCAGGACTGCTTGGGGGGGGAGGGTTTCTCCGAAGGGCTTGGGCGACCCGTCCTCCTCCCTCCTCCCTCCTCCCGCCTCCTCCTCCTCTTCCTCCTCCTCCTCCACCTCCCTCCCTCCTCCTCCTCCTCCTCCTCATCTCTCTCCTTCCTCCTCCTCTGCCTCTCCTCCTCCACCTCCTCCCCCCCCCTCTCCCTCCTCCTCCTCCATCTCCTCCTCCTTCACTCCTCCCTCCTCCTCCTCCTCCTCCCCCTTCCAATCTCCTCCTCCTCCTCTCTCCTCTCCTCCTCCCCTCCTCCTTCCTCCTCATCCTCCTCCTCCCTCCCTCTCTCCTCCTCTCCTCCCTCCTCCTCCTCCTCCTCCTCTCTCCTCCTCCTCTCCTTCTCCACCTCCACCTCCCCTCACCTCCACCTCCACCTCCACTCCACCCTCCACCTCCCTCTCCTCCTCCTCTCCTCCTCCTCCTCCTCCTCCTCCTCCCCCTCCTCCTCCTCTCCTCCTCCTCCTCCTCCTCCTCTCCTCCTCCTTCGCTCCTGCTCCTGCTCCTCCTCCTCCCTCCTCCTCTCCTCCTCCTCCTCCTCCTCCTCCTCTCCTCCCTCCTCCTCCTCCTCCTCCTCCTCCTCCTCCTCCCTCCCTCCTTCCTCCTCCTCTTTCTCCTCTTCCTCCTCCTCCTCTCGTCCTCCTCCTCCTCTTCCTCCTCCTCCCTCCATCTCCTCGTCCCCCTCCCCCCTCCTCCCTCCTCTCCTCCTCCTCCTCCTCCTCCTCCTCCTCCTCCTCCTCCTCATCCTCCTCAGGTCGCCTGCGGCCCCGGGGGAACCCGTGCACCTTTGGGGGGGGGGTTGTCTGTATCCGACGCCTTGCCAACCACACCTTGGGCACGGTGAGTCGTTGGGCATCCGGGATGGTCGCACGGTCTTGGGATTTGGGTCGTCCTCCGGGGGCGACTCGGGCGGCTGGGGCATCGGAGGTCCCAGAACCGTGCGATGACGGACCAGGTGGTGATTCCTTTTGAGGATTTCGAGGTCGCCGCAAGGGCCGCCACCGCACGGTTTTCAGGCACACGGAGAAAGACGCCATGAGCGTGTTTCTTTGTTGCTTGGGGCGTAATGGGCATTATAGCTCCTGGCGCCCCCCCTATAACGTGTACGCAGGCACTGTGGTGTACACAGGCACTTGCTGCTGTGTTACACATTCGCTGTGGTGTACACTGGCGCTGTGGTGCACGCGAGCATTGTGGTGTACACAGGCGCTGTGGTGTGCACAGGCGCTGCGGTGCACGCAAGCATTGTGGTGTACACAGGCGCTGTGTTGCACATGGTTGCTGCGGTGTTGCACATTCGCTGTGGTGGACACCCGCGCTGTGGTGCACGCAAACACTGTGGTGTACACAGGCGCTGCGTTGCGGTGTACGCAGGCACTGCGGTGTACACGCGCGCTGTGGTGCACGCGAGCATTTTGGTGTGCACAGGCGCTGTGGGCAGGTCGCGACCTACATGCTGCTCGCGTCGTCGTCGTCGTCGTCGTCGTCGTCGTCGTCGTTGTCGTCGTCGCTCGTCGCTCGTCGCTCGTCGCTCGTCGCTCGTCGCTCGTCGTGCGCGCGGGCGCTGCTGTGGTGCCGGAGCCACACGGCGGAGGGGGAGCGTTGCATTATACCCCTCCCCGCCCCCCCTATAACGCTTATTATTGCCAAAAATGCCGAATGTTTGATTTTTTATTTGGGGCATATTCTCGAATGTTGGTGTTTTCTTTTCCAAAAGCCGCCTGTAGGAGGACATGCCCGACCTAAGAGTATTGGGGCTGTACTGCCTCCTGCAGGGGGTATACTGGTGTCGCCGCTGGCCCTCGAGGATCTCCCAGGCCTCTCCTGGGCCCGACCTGGCCCTGCTCGCAAGGTTGGTCAGCGGCCCCCAGACAGGCAACGCTCTGGGCCGGGCGGCCCGATGTCGATCCCGCAGGGAGCGAGGGAATCTTGCATGTTCGAGCGCCTGTTGGTCCGGCGCTCGTCGGGGAAGGAGGGTGTCGGATGTTGGTGGACCTCCTACCCTGACACTTCGATCAGCGAGTTGGCCGTTCTCGGTTCGCGACGGGGCGTCGCGGCCGGCATTTTATGCGGCTCCAGGTCCGTCGGCTTCGGTCCTAGGCCGGTTTCACTAGAGGGAGGTTTACTAAAGGGAGCTCTGTCCACCGCCGAAAGTGGGGGGTGCAGGTTTTCGGACCCAGGATCCCTCGCCGCCGCCCGCGCAGGAGACTCAAGCGCTGCTCAGGCTTCAGCAGCGCGCGCTGCTCTCTCTCGGGGCGGCGCGACTCTCCGGTCCGATCCCAGATGGGCTCCGTGTCACTCGGGCTTGCGGGAAAGCTGGCCCAGCTCCTGGAGCACGTTCGCCCCTTCCGGCGTCGACAGACCGCAGAAGCTGGCCCAGGCTTGCTTTTTATGACGCCTCCGGAAAGTCGGCCCAGGTTTCTTAAATCATATTTATTTCTCTTGATCATCTGTTCGTCTGTGCGAGGGAGATGCCTCCGACGCCACGGGAGGAACACCGTGCTCCGACGCCACGAGATGTTCGGCCCCGCCCGCCGGTTTCCTGGGTCTCGGGCTCCTGGTGGTCCGTGTTCACCTCCTCCTCCTCCTCCTCCTCCTCCTCCTCCTCCTCCTCCGGCAGCTTTAGTTCGACGGAGAGCTCGGCGGGCCCTTGCGGAGGCCTCCCTAGTGGACCCCAAGAGGCCCAAGGTTGCGTCGGAGATTGAGCGACCTAGGCCCGCGACCCGCCTCGTGCTCGCCGCGAGAGAGAGAGTGCTCATATATTTGTTCCCGTGGGCACCTGATTCAGGTGCCAGCGTTGTGCTGTTATCTCTTCCAAGCAGTGCCTCTTAGAGGCCCTGGAGTCTGAGTGCTTTTCGCCGCAGGCCGTTCCCTCGGGGTTTCCTCGTGACGTTGTTCTGGCGGTCCGCGGCGGTCTCTCGATTGGTGAGCGGGATCTCGACCTCTCCCACCGCTTGGCGTACTGGGACTTGCATTCCTTGCACTTTTGTCTTCGGTGCGGTCGCACCGCCACGGTCGACGCCCGACAATTAACAGGCGAGTGTGGAACCCCCTCCCGAAAGGGGAGGGAGAACTTGAGCCGCATTCAACGTGGTCTGTTCCCAAGTTTCGCTGGACCCTCTCGGGCCTCACAGGCCATAGCGCACGAGAGGGTTGCGGCTGCGTGCGCCGCCAGGGATGCAGCACAGCGTGCCAGGGGGGCAAGCCCTGTACCCACTCACTCTCCAACCTTGCGGGGAGGAAGGGGAGTCGGGGGTGGCTGCTAACGAGTAGCCACCAGGGTGCTTGGCCTCCCTTCCTCCGTTTTCCCGCTCTCCTTTTTCGCACGCTGTGCTTGCCAAAAGGTCCAAAAAGGTCCTCCTCCTCCTCCTTCTCCTCCTCCTCCTCCTCCTCCTCCTCCTCCGTAGCCATTTTGGCTCAAGGTCTGGGCTCGCACGGGCACATCGCCCCATATCTCACCACCCACCAAACCACCCCAACCCAACCCGAAGGCTCAGATTTACCCTCGATTTCCAGTTGGGGGGGGGGGTCGGGAAACATCGAAAAAACACGGGTGGAACCCTTACCCCCCCCAACCCGAAATTCGAGTCTTCGGGTTGGGTTGGGGCGGTCTGGTAGGTAGTCAATATCGCTTCTCGCCCGGGCCCGGCGGCGATGCTGCGAGCGCTTGCCGCGCTCGGCCTCGCGCTGTCGGCGCGGGCGGCCAGCCCGGAGGCCGCGCGTGGCCCTTGCCCGGCGGCGCCCGGGTGCGCCAGCGAGGCCGGCGAGGCGGACGACAGCGCGCTCCTCCAGCAGCGCCGCGGCTCGCTGGGGCACAGGCAGTCCTCTTCCAAGAAGTTCCAGCGCTTGCGCATCAGCCGCGTGCGTGCCTCTGGCGCTCAATCTCCGAGATTCTCAGAGCGGGTGGCGGTGACGGGCTTCTTTGGAGGCGGTATCTTGCTCGTGAACATCTCGCTAGGCAGCGACGCGAGAGAGGTGCCCGTCAACATCGATCTGGGCTCGGGGCCCCTGTGGGTTCCTACCACATCTGCGACCTGTTGCCCGGTGCAGGGCGTTTGTGCCACTTGCCAGGCGAAAGGGAAGCCAGGCCACGAGTTCTCGGCCAAACCGTTGACAAATTTCACTTCGACATATGGCGTCGGGAACGCCACGGGGGCCGCGTATGTGGAAAAGGTCCAGGTCGGGGATCTTCCAGGTTTCGAAATCATCATGGGTGGTGCCGATCTGCTGTACCTATTCACTGGCTTCTTCGGAAGCCCAATGGAAGGACTCATGGGCCTCGGGCTGGCGTACCTGAACGAAGGGAGTACCGATCCGTCTGTGAATATCTGGGAGATGTCAACCATAATCATGATGTGGAAACAGGGTGTTATCGATTCCCCAGTGTTCACGCTATCTTTGCACGGAGGAGATGACGATGGCGAGCTGATCCTCGGCAGAGTTGACTCTAGCCAGATCGACGCGGAGTTCTTCTGGACGCCTGTCGTGAAGCCCATCTCGCCAGATGCTGGGTACCCAAACTACCCCTTCCAGAACGTGTTTGGATTTTGGTCGTTCTCCGTCAATTCTTTTGCCATTGGGGACATCAGGCTCGACCGGACGGCGGTAGCGATTTTGGACAGCGGCGCCAGCGTCATTGGCATAGAAAAGAATATTCATGATGAGTGGCGAGCCCTCACAAGCCGTGCTGTCGGGTCAGATATTCTTCTAGTACCCCTCGAGGGCACGTCGGTGAGCGTTGTCGTCGTTCCCTGTTCCGACTTGGATAAAGTTCCGTCGCTCTCCTTCACAGCCGGGGGGCAGACTTGGACGATCGATGCGGGCGACATGGCGATAGACGATCCCGCGCTGATTGATAATTTGTTTTCGATGAATCACGCGCCGCCTAGCTTGCCGATTGGGTCCTGCGTGCTGGTGCTTGTCGATGTCGTGCCCCCGGGCTACGGGGCGATCTTAGGCACGCCCTTCTTGCAGAAGTACGTGACGGCGTTCGATGCCACGCCTAACAAGGAGCAGCTGGCAATCGCCAAGAAGAAGACGAGCAAGCCCGCGCCGGCGCCAACCCCGGCGCCAGCGCCAGCGGCGTCGTGCTTCGCTGGCCAGGGGGTCAGGTGTCCAGGGGCGGGCAACATGTGTGCGGGCAACCAGTGCTGCGGACGCACCGAGTCCTCTGGCCACCGCACGTTTCCGTGCCCGTCGGCGGACGACGTCGTGGCGGCAGGCTGCGAGACCCAGGTGAAGGTGGAGGATTGCCTGAATTAGGCTCGGGCTGGCGCCAACTCACGAGACGCTCGTTTGATGAGGCCGAAGTAGGAGCGTGAGGAGGAGGAGGAGGATAGGAGCAGCACGATCAAGATCGGGGATTGGGGCATCGACTCGTACGCATGCCGCTTAGAGCCGTTCTGTTCGCCTTCAGGCTTGCGCCTGGCCATCGATCTCTCTTTAGAGAGTCGTCTCGCGCGGGATCCCGCGCTGCGGCGGCGATGCTGGCCAGTGCCGCTGCAGCGCGGGATCAGTTTTAAAAGGCTGTCTGAACATGGCCACCTTTGTTTGCAGCGCTACATGCTGCGCTACGTCGAGCTGCAGAGAGGCATGGCCTCGCGCGGAGATGGCGCGCGACCCTGCCGGCGCTCTGTTGAGAGCCCAGACAGTTCGAGCATGTGCAAAAAAAAACGCTCACTGTTTGGTGGTCCTGGCCTTCCACTTTTACCATAAACTAAAAGCAGACCAGGATGCTGCGCCTGGTTCTGCCCGTGATCTCGAGTCTCATCTGAAGATTCTGAGAGGTGCCAGAATTGCAACGGGCGCCTGAGATGGAGGATTGCTTCCCGAGGCACGTGCGCTCCTCCTCCTCCTCCTCCTCCTCCTCCTCCTCCTCCTCCTCCTCCCCCAGGGTCTTCGGAGGGGCAGCCCAGGTGCAAAGCGCCCTGCGCCCTGCGGAGGGGCCATCGAAAGCCTGGGAGACAGGAGCTCGGCTTGAGTCGGGCGTGTCCCTCTACAGGGGGAAAATACAAAAATAGTCAAACAAATAGTCTGGGGACGACTTTCTGACTATGCTTGAGTATTTTGGGGGTACTTTTTGAGTATTTTGCATGCTTCGCTCAAAATCCCCCTGTAGGGGGACACGCCCGCCTTAAAGCTCGGCGCTCTCGTGCCTCCTGCGCGGCCCTCCTCGCGGCCGCGACCGGACGCAGCTCGAGAAGACGGATCCTCTGCGGTGCCTGCGAGGGGTCCGTTGGTGATCGTGGCGGCTGCCTGGTGTGGTGGCCACGACGACCCAGTGGCCGCTTCCCAGGCCTGGGGGACCTCAGCGAATGGACGGGCCGCGCCGAAAAGCCACATCCGCGGACGGGATCTCAGCAGCGGAGGGGACCGTCGAGACACCAGCGGCAACCCGAACGAGAAGTTGTTTCCCAACCATGGTCCCCGTTTTGAAGAGACACCGCCCCGCGTCTCCTCTCCTTTCTCCTCCCCCTCCTACCTCCTTTCATCCCTGCCTCTGCCCTCCGCATGTTTGTGCTTCGGCACACCCAGTGCAACGCTTCATGGCCCCGTAGGGAGCTCCACCGAAGGCCCCAGCGGCAGGATCCACATGGCGGCGCCGCCCCATTTTGGCGCACCCCTCAGACGGTTCGTGGTCCCATAGGGTGCTCCACCGAAGGCCCCAGTGGCGAGGTCCACATGTCGGCGCTGCCCCATTTTGGCACACCCCTCACACTGTTCGTGGTCCCGTAGGGAGCTCCGCCGAAGGCCCCAGCGGCGCCGCGTCATCTTGGCGCACCCCTCACACGGTTCGTGGCCCCATGGGGAGCTCCACCCACCGAAGGTCCCAGTGGCGGGGTTCGCATGGCGGTGCCGCCCCATTTTGGCGCGCACCTCAGACGGTTCGTGGCCCCACTGGGAGCTCCACCGAAAGCTTTGTCGCAGCAATGGATTCACAGCAGCGTGTGACTGGGCCATTCGCCAGGATAATTCTTCAGGCGCCTTCCAGTTTACCTGCACGGAGGGCGCGTCGCCTGTCCAGCCCCTCAAAAATGCCAGGTTTTGTGCAACTCGGGGCCTTCCTGCACGCTTTCACGGGGCCCAGTGCTGCACGAGTAGGCGGCGGGGGAGGGGAGGGGGGCAAGCCACGTGCAAGTCAGCTTGCCCGAGCCTGCTCGACCACACGATCCGATGATGAGGTGGAGGAGGCGCAGACGGGATGAGGAGTAGGAGGAGGAGGAGGAGGAGGAGGAGGAGGAGGAGGAGGAGGAGGAGGAGGAGGAGGAGGAGGAGGAGGAGGAGGAGGAGGAGAGTTGGAGGCGTAAGACGAGTAGAGCATTACCGTGCAACGCTGGGTCGGCGCGACATCGGGATGGCTGCTCCCTGTGGCGTGAGCAGCAGTTTGGCCTGGAGGCGTGCCGTGCCAGACCGGGTGTGATCAGGCTGGAGATGGCCAGGCGGAGGCGCGAGGCTGGAGAGCCAGCATGGCCTTGCTAGGCCTCTGGTCGCTGGCCCCGGTCTTGACGCGGCAAGGGGTCGCCAGACCTGTTCGAAAGGGGGCGAGCGAGGGGAGGATTTGAAAGAGCTTAGGCAGAGGAAGAAAATAAGCATTACCCCTGTGCGACCCTACCTAGAAGTTTGAGCCCCTAGGAAAGCAGCATTAGTTGCTATGCTATGCTGTGCTATGCCATGCTATGCTGCGCTATGCTATGCAATGCTATGCTATGCTGCACTATGATATGCTATGCTATGCTATGCCATGCGATGCTAAGCTATGATATGTCATGTTGCACTGTGCTATGCTAAGCTATGTTATGATATGTTATGATATGCTAAGCTGCGCTGTGCTATGCTATGCTATGCTATGCTATGCTGCGCTATGCTATGCTATGTTATGCTTGGCTATGCTATGCGATGCTATGTTGTGCAAATGCAGCGCTGTGCTATGCTAAGCTAAGCTAAGCTAAGCTAACCCTCTAGGCAGAGCCTAGATAGGGAATTACACATTGCTTTTGCATGGCCTTTACTTTGCTTTGCTTTTGCCTTTGCTTTGCTTTGCTTTGTGTTGCTTGTGCTTTGCTTTTTGCTGTCGCTGCTGTTGCTTTGCCTTTGCTTTGCTGCTATGCTCTGCTATGCTATGCTATGCTATGCTATGCTATGCTGCGCTGTGCTATGCTGTGCTGTGCTGTGCTGTGCTGCGCTATGCTATGCTATGCTATGCTTTGCTGCGCTATGCTATGCTATGCTGGGCTATGCTATGATATGATATGATGTGCTGCGCTATGCTATGCTACGCTCTGCTCTGCTATGCTGTGCTCTGCTATGCTAAAGCTCAGCGAAGCTAAGATGAAGGCAAGCTAAGCTAGGATAAGCCTGAGCTAAGATGAAGCTAAGCGAAGCTAATATTAAATAAGCTAAGCTAAGGTGAGATAAGCAACGCTAAGCTAAGGGGGCGTAACTGGGGGAACCGCGGGGCGGAAATCCGGGGAACCGCCCGGGGCGATCTGCACTGCCCGGCCCCTTTAAGCTCAGAGAGTAAGAACGCTTCTAGGCAGAGCCTAGGTAGGGAATCAAAACATACAAAGAGTTTAGGCAGAGGGAGTGGGTGCGGGTACCTCCCGCAGGTGCGGTGCCTTCCACACCCTGTCGAAGCGGGCCGGAGGCCGCACGTCGGGGCTGTTCTCTGCCGTGCCGGGCCCACGAGCGAAGCCGGGCTCGGCGGAAGCGAGGCGCCACTTTCGCGCGAGTCCGCGGGAGGGGAGAGAGCGCACGCCCACCACCTGCCTCTGGTACAGCGACAGGGGGTGACCGCGTGCTCTTCGCCTCGAGCCCACGTGAAGCTGTGTCTGTGACTTCGAGCGCCTGGGGCACTGTGTGCGGCAGGGAGACGTGGCGGGGCCATGCAGACCAGAAGCGCTCGTAGGTGTGATAAGCAAGGGGGAGGGAGCATCCAAAGGATGGGTGGACCACCCTCACTTGGCGGACCCTGCAGCAGCAGACTTGGCCACAAGAAATCACGGACTTGGCTGCTATCGTTGACCTGCCAAGGGCGCCCCGAATCTGAACAGAGCCTGCTTCGAATCTATGCCAGGGCTTCCTACCATTGGGCCCCAGCCCTACGAGTTTACAGGCACGCACGCCGCAGGATTCAGGCCTGGCCGTCCCCGATGTGTTGTGACGCCGACCAGCTTCCCGAGGCACGGGCAGCTCATGCTCTTGGGACGCTTCCGCTCGCCCGGGTAGATGTCGCAGGCCTAGAGGCTGACACCAACTCCAATACCGGCGGTGTGCCTCCACCGAGGGAAGAAGATCCCGATCTCAGTGATGGTGGTGATATTCTGGCTTCCAAGGTGACCGAAATATCACCACCAACGCCGACATCTAGGATCATCTTCTCCCCGTGGAGGCAGCCCCCTGTGTTGGTGTTGGCGCCCATTTCCAGGCCTCCAAGGATGGTGGGGCACCGCTGTCGGGGCTCGAGAGACGCGGGTCCCTGCAAACGGGGGTCAGTCAGAGCGCCGGATCTTGCAGGATCCTGCGGGGCCAGGGGGGGGGGCACTGACCCGGGCTGGGGTGCAGGATCCTGCAGGCTCTGGCGAGCTCCTGCAGCGCCTGGTCGACCCGCCGAGTCTGGACTGACCCGGACCCGTAGCCCCCCCACGCCTGCGGACACGGCGCCGGCTCGCCGCGCACGACGAGCCCTGCCGCGGGGAGCCCCCTCCGAGGCGTGGCGCCCCCGCCGAGGCCGAAGAGCTCCTCGGCGCAGGGCCGACGCCCTGCTCGGGCCCGCGGGCCGTGCTCCCTGGGGAGGGGGGGGGGGGGCAGCCACGGCAGTGCCCCGGGTGAGGGTGGAGCGTCCTTGGCAGGGCAGGGAGCGGCTTGAGCCAAAACGGCGACTGGAGGGGGAGGAGGAGGGAGAGGAGAGAGGGGGGGGGGGGGGCAAGCCAGGTGCGCTCGCGTCACATCTGACGTCCTACCCATCCCTCCCATCCCTTCCCATGGCGTAGAGCTCCTCTATATTCGCGCAGTTGGATGCCGAACAGGGCAATGATCCCGAGAGGATGTGCGATGCATCGTGGAGCACGGCATAGCAGGGCGTAGAAGAGCACGGCAGAGCGTAGTATGTCATAGCATGGCGTGGCCTGGTGTAGTGAAGAATTGCATCACAAAGCGTTACAACGCAAATCATGGCATCGCACAGCGGCACATAACATAACATGACATAGCATGGCGTTGGAGGTCAAATCGTAGCATGGCATAGCATGGCTTGGCACTGCGTAGTCAAACACAGCATGCCCTAGCATTGCAGCTGAAGGCATGACATCGCACACTGGAACACCACATAGCATTGCATTGCATGCCGTGGCATGGCTCTGGGAACACGATTCGGAACGAGCGGAAGCGCGGAAATGAGGCCAGCGCTGCCGCGGGAGCACGATTCGGAACGAGCGGAAGCCCGAAAATGAGGGCAGCGCTTCCGAGGAAGCAACATTGTGAAAATAACCCAAGCGAGAACCCAATTCCCAGGAATCCTTTGTGTAAAAAACGGTACGCGGAGGGGGAGCGAGCATCTTCCGTCAGGGAGAGAGGAGAGTAGTATTCATATTGCGTAATTGTGGAGGGAGAAGGGCCGCCCATGTCTCAACCGACCCTCTTCCGTTTAGAGTTTCGGGGCACGCGTCGTGAAATAATCGCGAGGCGCGGCGCGGATTCTTCCGTCGATCAGGGCCGAGGCCGACGAACGGGATCTCTGAGGTGGTCAGCCAGTTTGGTCTGTGCCTCCCACGGCATCCAGACTTCTAGCGTCTTGAAAGTCAGCATGGCGTATTTTCACCGTTTTGTGCCGCACAACAACAACAGCAACAACACCAACAACAACTACAACAATAACAATAACAACAACAGCTACTACTACTACTACTACTACTACTACTACTACTACTACTACTACTACTACCACTACTACTACTACTACTACTACTACTACTACTACTACTACTACTACTACTACTACTACTACTACTACTACTACTACTACTACTACTACTTTTCGGCTCCAGGGCCGTCAAAACACTGGACCGTTTGTCCCCAGGAAGGGGGTCGAGAGGTCCGAGGAGCACGCCCTGAAGACCACGACGCCAGCGGTCTGCTCCTGCTCTCTCTCCGAAGGCATCTCGGGCTCGGGGTCGGGGCGCGCTGGAGGGAGCACACGCCCACTGGAGGAGAAGGAGGAAGAGAAAAGAATAAGGACAAGGACTAGGAAGACTGGGTGAAGATGTTGGGCCTGGACTTCCTCCTCGGATCCCTGCCTCTCTCTCTCTCTTTCTCTCTGAAGGCATCTCGGGCTCCGGGTCCGAGCCCGCTGGAGGGATCACACGCCCCACCCGGCTCTCATCTCAGCCAGAGTCTCGACTCAAGCTTACCTTCCCGCGCCGAGCCCCTGGATGGCCAGGAGGTCCGAGGGCGGCGGCATGGCGTCCACCGACATGCGCGCGGTTCAGGCGAACCTGAACAGCCAGAAGGTGCCGGAGGGAGGCAGGGGACAGGAGGGCGGGGACCCGAACAAGAAGGCCTCGTTCACCTACAACGCAGAGCGGGTGCTGGGCAGCGGTTCCTTCGGGATCGTGTACCAGGCTCAGGTGGTCGAGACCGGGGAGTCCGTGGCCATCAAGAAGGTGTTCCAGGACAAGCGGTACAAGAACCGCGAGCTTCAGATCATGAAGGAGCTGCGCCACCCCAACGTGGTGGAGCTGAAGCACGCTTTCTACACCTCAGGTGACAAGCCGGGCGAGACTTATCTGAACGTGGTGATGGAGTACTGCAGCGACACGGTTTACCGTGTCATGAAGCATTACAACAAGATGAAGCAACCGGTGCCGCACATCTTCGTGCAGCTGTACTCCTACCAGATGAGCCGCGCCTGTGCGTACATCCACGCTGTGGGGATCTGCCACCGCGACATCAAGCCGCAGAACCTCCTCGTGGACGGCCACACGCACGCGTTGAAGTTGTGCGACTTCGGCTCGGCCAAGCGGCTTGTGAAGGGGGAGCCCAACGTCGCGTACATCTGCTCTCGCTACTACCGAGCGCCAGAGTTGATTTTTGGAGCCACGGACTACACGACAGTCATCGATATCTGGTCGACCGCGTGTGTGACCGCCGAGCTCATCCTGGGGCAGCCCATCTTCCCCGGGGAGAGCGGTGTGGACCAGCTGGTGGAGATCATCAAGGTGTTGGGCACGCCCACGCGCGAGGAGCTCACAGCGATGAACCCCAACTACACGGAGTTCAAGTTTCCCCAGATCAAGCCTCACCCCTGGCACAAGGTCTTCCGCACGAAGACGTCTCCCGAAGCCATCGACTATGTCGCGAAGCTCCTGGTCTACGACCCCAAGACACGCCCCTCGGGGCTGGAGTGCTGCATGCACGGGCTCTTCGACGGCCTCCGGGATCCGAACACCCGCATCAGCAGCACCAAGCCGCTGCCGCCCAACCTGTTCACGTTCTCCCGGGAGGAGATGGCGATCATGGACGCCGACCAGAAGGCCAAGCTCGTTCCCGAGGGGGCCAAGTAGAAGAGCGGTTAACGGCTTTTCCATCACTCCTCGGGCCCCTTCAGAGTACGGTCGGGAGCTCTTAGGCAGCGTGTCGCTCCGCCGGTTCTGGCCCACCGTGCTCCGGAGCGACACGCTATCCACTTTCTGGTCCCGATGCGTCAGCGTCCCGCCTTCCCGAGCCTCCCGCCCCGCCGAGAGGAGCGACACGCAATCCGCTCGCAGGGCATGGCGTGTCGCGGGGGCCGCCGCGGCGACACGCTGTCCAAAGGATCCTGACCGTAGAGGCCGCGATTGTCTCCCGGGGTCCCCAATGCTCGACTGGCCGACCGAAGGAGCAAAGCGGCGCTAATATAGTCAACACGGACAGTAAGGATGAACGACTTTCCAAGGTTGCCCTCGCATTCTTGCCCTTCGGCCCGTCCTTGGCTAGTTTCGCTGGCCGCACTCCGCGCGCAAGGGGTCGACATGGCCTTCCAAGGCCCCCTACCGTGCATCCTTACTATACGCGTTGACTTTACTCGTTCCTACTGTAGTGCGTCAGCGCGGCGAGTGCGTAAATGAGTCGGGTGGTCCTTTCCCGCCTTCGCACGCCGAGCGCCCACCATGATCTGTTCCAAGAGGGGCGCAGAAAACATGGCATCTTTCTTCCCCTTTGGCGTGTGTGTGTGTGTGTGTGTGTGTGTGTGTGTGCGTGTGGGTGGGTGGGTGTGGGTGGGTGGGTGGGTGAGGGGGGGGAAAAGAGAGGAACAGGAGGAAAAGGAGGTGAAGGAGGAGGAGGAGGAGGAAGATGTCTGGGGCAAGGGGGTGCTTGCGGGCTTTGCTCAGGGCCGAGTGACACATCGTGCCAAGTGGGTCCCCGTCAAGATGTGGGCCGTTGACCCTTCTGTTCTGCAGGCCCACTGGTGACCTGTTCGTGGGTTTCATGAGCAGTCCGAGGTCAGTCGTGTGACCCTCCTGTTCGCAACGTGAGCCTCTTGGATGAGGAGGAGGAGGAGGAGGAGGTGGAAGCGGAGGAGGGGGAAAAGGAGGAGGAGGAAGAGTCGGAGGCGGAGGGGCGGAGGAGGAGTGGAGCAGAGGGGGGCGGGAGGCGGAGGAGGAGGACGAGTGGAAGCGGAGGTGGAGGAGGAGGGCGGAGGGGAGCGCGGAGGAGGAGGAGGAGGCGGAGGAGGGAGGAGGAGAAGGAGGTGGAATGAGGAGGAAGAGGAGGAGGAGGAGGAGGCGGAGGAGGAGGAGGAGGAGGCGGAGGCGGAGGCGGAGGAGGAGGAGGAGGGGAGGAGGATGAGGAGGAGGAGGAGGGAATGGATGAGGAGGGAGGAGGAGGAGGAGGAGGGGGAGGCGGAGCGGAGGCGGAGGAGGAGGAGGAGGAGGAGGAGGAGGCGGAGGAGGAGGAGGAGGAGAGGAGGAGGAGGAGGCGGAGGAGGAGGAGGGAACGAGGGAAGAGGATATGTGGCAGGAGGAGGAGAAGGAGGAGGCGGAGGCGGAGGCGGGGGTGGAGGCGAAGGCGGAGGCGGAGGCGGAGGCGGGGGAGGAGGAGGAGGAGGAGGAGGAGGAGGAGGAGGAGGAGGAGGAGGAGGAGAAGGAAGCGGAGGAGGATGAGGAGGAGGATGAGGAGGAGGAGGAGGAGGAAGAGGAGGAGGAGGAGGAGGAGGAGAAGGAGGAGGAGGAGGATGGAGGATGGATGATGGAGTTTGACGGATGTGGCGGACGGAGGGGAATGATAAAGTATATGAGGATGGAGGAGGAGGAGGAAGAGACGGATGAGGAGGAGGAAGGATGATGAGGAGGAGGAAGGAGGAGGAGTGAGGAAGAAGAGTAATGATACAGACCAGACTACTGACAATGACAGTACTTCACCTGACAGTAGTATTTCTATTATTCATATTACTAATCAGTTCATTTATATGGGATTATCATGTATACAACACCTACTACTGCTTATAATGCGACTGAGATGAGAAGACGGGGGCGACTAATCAAACTAGTAAGAACGTTAGTACTATTTTTATGAAGCGCAAGACGACGACACCTAGTACGAACACGACGACGAGGCATACTACTGATGATACAGCGGATTAGTAGTACTGCTAAGAAGAACGCGGCCAGTACTAGTAACACTAATAATGATAGAGTTACTACTCAGCGTAACAAGAAGAGTATTACGAACACTAATAGTAGTAACATTGTTAACAGCAATAATAACAAGACGAAGGCCACTGATAATACGAATCAGAAAACTAAGGAGGATGATGAGGATGAGGAGGAGGAGGAGGAGGAGGTGGAGGAGGAGGTGGGGGAGGTAGGAGGATATGGCGTTGCGTGTGACAAGTAGAAGTGCCGCCCCAGGTCCAGACCCCTGGAGGTCCCCAGAGGTTACTGCTGGGCCTCGGGTAGCGCCCCAAGCCCACCTGGGGGATCAACAAAAAAGAAAGCGTCCAGTATGCCCGACCCTCGAGGGCACAGTTTAGCGGTTGTATCCGAGTGGGGCATCCGAGTGGGGTGGTGTAGTCTTTCCAGACATGTGGCCGCCGAGATTCTCTCAGAACTTGGCCACCCAGACCTCTCGACCTCTTCCCCGGGGCCGGCTAGGTTATGGCCCCGCGGCCCGACCCCCAACGGCCGAAATCGCCAGAGCCCCGCCGTCGCGACGTTTCCGCGGCGCGAGGGAGGTCTGGAAAGGAAGCCGAGGCTCCAGCGCCAGCCTCGTCGTTGAGGGCCCCCGGGTCGGAGCCCGGGGCGCCCTGGGCCGAGCTGGCAGGCACCACCGCCGACTGGCGGGCGGCAGGGCGCCGGCCCACGGGGGCCCAAGGCGGCGAGGAGAGGAGGCAGAGTCTGCCACCGCCTCGCGGGCCCTCACGCACTTTGCGCTTCCGTCGCAGCGGCCCCCGTCTGCATCCTCTGCACGGTGAGCGCCTGCCCCGCAGACCTTTCGTCTCCTCCTCCTCCTCCTCCTCCTCCTCCTCCTCCTCCTCCGCCTCGCCGCAACCGCCCGCACTGGCCGCGCGATGGCGCGGCACTTGCCTCTGCCCGCGCTCTGCATCCGAAGACGCCGCCGCCGCAGCCGAGGTGCCCCCCCACGAACCGAGGAAGCGCTGCCCAGGAGCTGCCTGGGCGCTGGCCACGAGCCCAGAGGTTCGCGAACTTACGAAGCATTGCACAGGAGTTGCACACGCGCTGTCCACGAGCACCGCCTGGCGCGCGCCAGCGCGGCATGGGGCGAGCGCCAGGGGCCGTCGGCGCGCGACGGCGGCTGGGGCGGGAGCAGCGACGGGCACTAGCGTTCCGCGGGAAGGCCACGAGCCTTCTGCGAGACGGCGGCGGCGGCGACGGCGGCGGCGGCGATGACGGCGGCGACGACGGCGGCGGCGGCGGCGACTGCGGCGGGGTTGATGGATGTGGCGGACGGGGGAAGATGATAATGATAACCAGGATGGAGGAGGAGGAGGAGGAGGAGGAAGAGGAGGAGGAGGAGGAGGAGAGGCGGAGGAAGTGGAGGAGGAGGAGAGGGGAGGAGGAGGAGGAGGAGGGAGGAGGAGGAAGGAGGAGGGGGAGGAGGGAGGAGGAGGAGGAGGAGGAGGAGGAGGAGGGGAGGAGGAGGAGGAGGAGCGGAGGAGGAGGAGAGAGAGGAGGAGGAGGAGGATGAGGAGGAGGAGGAGGAGGAGGAGGAGGAGGAGGAGGAGGAGGAGGGGGCGGGAGGGAGGAGGAGTAGGAGGAGGAGGAGAGAGGAGGAGGAGGAGAGGAGGAGGAGGAGGAGGAGGAGTTGGAGGAGGAGGAGGAGGAGGAGGAGGAGGAGGAGGAGCGAGGAGGAGGAGGATGAAGGAGGCGGAGGCGGATGCGGAGCGGAGGAGGAGGACGGCCGGGCCGGGAGGCGGGGCGGCAGGTCGGAGGCGGAGCGGAGGCTGGAGGCGGGGAGGCGGAGGAGGAGGAGAGGAGGAGGAGGAAGGAGGAGGAGGAGGAGGAGGAGGAGGAGGAGGAGGAAAAGGAGGAGGAGGAGGTGGAGGAGGAGGAGGAGGAGGAGGAAAGGAGGAGGAGGAGGAGGAGGAGGAGGAGGAGGGGGAGGAAGGAGGAGGAGGAGGAGGAGGAGGAGGACTGGAGGAGGAGGAGGAGGAGGAAGAGAGGAGGAGGAGGAGGGAGGAGGAGGGAGGAGGAGGAGGAGGAGGAGGAGGGAGGAGGAGGAGGAGGAGAGGAGGAGAGGAGGAGGCAGGAGGAGGAGAGAGGAGGAGGAGGGCGGAAGGAGGAGGAGAGGAGGAGGAGGAGGAGGAGGAGGGGAGGAGGAGGAGGAGGAGGAGGGGAGGATGAGGAGGAGGAGGAGGAGGAGGAGAGTAGGAGGAGGAGGGGCGGAGGAGGAGGAGGAGGAGGAGGAGGAGGAGGAGGAGATGGAGGAGAGGGAGGAGAGGGAGGAGAGGGAGGTGAAGGAGGAGAGGAGAGAGAGGGAGGAGAGGGAGGAGAGGGAGGAGAGGGAGGAGTGGGAGGAGAGGGAGGAGAGGGAGGAGAGGGATTTTTGACATGCACCGCAGCAAAGCACCTCCCTCCACCAGTCAAAACAGGCTGAGCGGCGAGGCGCGAGGAGCTCACACTCCTGAGTCGCGCAAGCGAGGCCAGGAGCAGCGAGCAGGCGACAGAGCCAGCAGCGAAACCACACGGCTTCCGCACGCCGAGGGGGGGACCATCACGCCAAAGAGCGATTGGCCCAACCGTCCCCCCCAGAGCTCACGGGCACAGAGCAGCCATCGTGCTGGACAGAATAGTCACCCTGGGCCGCTTCGGATGGCGGCCAGATAATAGCTTGGCCCAGGCGTCGGGTGTACTGGGCAGGCCATCCTTGTTGACAGGAGGGCCAGTGCAACGACTCGCGAGGTGAGCGAGCCGCAGTCCTGAGGTGTAGCACTTGCACACCTGGCAGAAGCAGATAAAAGAATCGTCGCTGCAATCCACTACCCAGCACCTGTGGCCGAGTTGCATCAGACGAGCGACGTTGACGCGGCAATGGTGGGAGCAGACCCCAGGAGGCGGCTCCGCCGCAGAGCGCCTCGCGCGCAGACATTGAGTTGCGTGCACTGCCAGAGAAAGCCCACCCTCGCCCAAGGATGGCCCGAACGGGCCTCGGCAGCAGGACGCGGCGGGACGATCAAAGGCACCCCCTTGAGCTCTAAGCGAGTCCAAAGCGGGAGGAGGTGAGCAGACAGACGCGCAACCGCTTTGGCAATATTAATGTCACGGCCGACGGACTCTTGCAGCTCTGGCGAGGCCTCGGGATGCTGGAGAGCGCCTCGCTTCGCAGCCTGATCGGCCGCATGGTTGCCCAAGCGGTGGGAAGCCTCCAGGGGAGGCAGATCAGCTTCAAAACTCTGGTGAGCCTTAACCTTGGTTAAGCTGCGGACCAAGGAGGCGTGAGAAAGTGCTTGCATGACCATCCCGCTGTAGACCAGCTTATAGCTGATCTGATTGTAATAACCAGGGGCGTGATACTGTTTGTGCACATTCAAGCAATCAGTATAGAAATCACTGGGCCCTCCCGTCAAGAAAACGGAGCCTCCGAAGGCCGAGTACTCACCTCCCTGGCTCGTCTGGGGCGTGGGGCTCCATACGGGGGCCGAAGCCGTACAGAGAGGTGACGTGGCTTCCTGATTTCAAAAAAAACAGAAATCCCCCACCCCGCTCTCGAGAGTTCACGCACTGGATGCTTAAAACACGAGCCATCGAGGAAGACGTGACCTTCGAATCCTCCACCCCGACGCTCGGGGTCATCGTGCCATTGGATGTCCACTCCAGCGTCCGAGAGCGGGGGGGGATAAAGGTCCCCTGGGTGTCGGAGAAAAACTTCTGGTGAACAGAAGGAGTTCCACATTGGGGTCCTGCGAGGCTTCTAACAACCAGGGGTCCACAAGAGAGGCTCTAAGCTCCGAGCACACACTGCACCTCCAGAGCCTATGATACAAAGAGTCGGGCTCCCCACAAAGCACACACTTAGGACAACATTGATAACCTAAGCGGATGGCCTTATCACGGGTCCACGTAGCCCCACAGAGCACAGCCTTGATGGAGCCCCTTTGGATCTAATCGAACTTAGAAGACCGAGTAGCGGATACCATCACGTCGAAGCACAGGCGCTGAGGGGCCCCCAAGGTATTGCTGGCAGATCTCTCCAGAGACCGCAGCACTCCTTCACGCAACAGCTTCTTCAAGAGGGCAGGATACGTGACTGGCAACGATATTTCCTGCTGCAGGTAATTGATCATAGTGAAGGGGTCCTTCATCTGCCAGTCGATCCTGCACAAAGACAAATTCATGGCGCCCACGGGGCCGCCGCAGGACCTCCACGAGAGATTCTTGCCAAACGAGGCGCCCCACGCTGAGCGCAGTGCAGCAGAAGAGAGAGAAAGGGTCGTGATCTTGCTGGCGGTGATCCACACCTCCTTGCCCCCACGGACAGCCGGTGCAACTGCCGAAAGCCATGCTGGGTCATTTTCCGAAATCATGAGAATCGAAAGTGATCAGCTCCCTGCTGAAGGCTGCATAGTACGACCGATCGACCGGCGTAGGTGAAGGACCTCCCCATCATTGCAGCCATGGACTTCGGCTCCGTACAATCGGCCAGGCATGGGCCCAGCTGTACATATCAACTTGCATCTCTTGCCCAAGTCAGGCTTGAGCTTGGTCACCCTCTTGACCCTTCGGTTAAATATCGCAATTCGCTTCTTGGCGGTAGCTCCACGACCCGAAGAACGACGAGGTTTCCCTTGCGGGTCATCGATCCCCAGGTTGGCGACACCCGTCGTAATAGGCCCTGCTAGGCCTCCCAAGATACCACGAAGACGATGAGCGACTTGCGAAGAAGACGAAATAAGACAAGCCTTGTCTGCCGTGACCCCCGTGTTGCGATCGATCCACATCGAACACTTGCAATCTAAGGTGAGGGCGCGGTGCAAAGCCCGAGACGACGAGGCCAGATCTCTGACAACAGTCTCGACGGAGCCGACGCAATTGAGAGAACAGTCGTCGATATAAGCATCTAACGTGACTGAACGTGGCGGTGTCGGACGATCCAGATCCAGGACTAGGTAGATGCGCACGAAGGTGGTTGCGATGGAACACCCTGCGATAACCCCCATTGACTGCCAACCAAAGTCCACTGACACTGCCATTCGTCAGAACAAAGCGAACACACTGGTAGGCGAACGCGCACAGGCGCGAAACCTGCAGAGAGAAGCCGACGCGCCTGCACCTGTCCAAAAGCAGCTCCAGGTCAAACGATTCATAGAACGTATACATGTCCCAGAGAACGCTTGCCGAAACTTCTTGACTGGAAACCGACTCTTCAGACCTTAGAGTTTGC
>CAUYUJ010004712.1:0-31100 GCA_963575745.1 Prorocentrum cordatum | reverse complement strand
GAGGATGATGATGATGAGGAGGAGGAGGAACTGGAGGAGGAGGAGGAGGAGGAGGAGGAGGAGGAGGAGGAGGAGGAGGAGGAGGAGGAGGAGGAGGAGGAGGAGGCGGCCCACCCTGTCTAGGTTGTAGGTGAGATGCCTCGTGGATGCCTGTGGGGAACTCTTGGGATGCCTCTAGGATGCCTCTTGGAAGCGATCTTGGTTGTGTCTTGGTGCCTCTCGGGACCTCTTGGGGACCTCCTGGGGCCTGATTTGGGCTTCTTGGGGGCCTCCTGTGGCTTTGGGTGGCGCCTCGGGGGCCTGCTTGCGGTCTGGGCGCAAAAGATCAGTTCAAGTTCCCCCTCTTAGGGGCCCTCTTGGGTCCCTCTTGGTTCCCTCTTGGGCAGTTTAGGGTGCCTCTTGGACCGACTTTGGCTCCTCCCGGGCCGTCTGGATGCCCTCTTGGGGGCCTATTGGAACCCTCTTGGGGCTTCGTGGGAGCCTCTCGGGTTGGCTGGAGGGCGTCGGGCGCAGTCTTGGGGCCTTTGGGGGCCGTCTCGGGGCGCTCTCGTATCCTCTTGGGCGTTTCTCAGGAGACGCTTGGGGCTCTTCGGGTCGTTTTGGGCGTGGGGGCCGTCCTGGCCGACGCGGTACCTGGAGCGCCCAAGAGCGCCCAGGAGCGCCTGGAGACTCTTCTGGAAAAAACGCGGTCCGGGCGTCTAAGAAGTCTACAACCCACCAAGCTCGCACACCTGCGTTGACCCTGGGGCACCCCTCTCCCTGCTGAAGGCACGCTGGCGGACCACAATGCAAACGGAGTTAAGATGAACTGTCGGAGGCCCGCAATGATATCCTGGGCCAGCTCTGGGCACTGCTCTGGGCTCTGCTCTGGCCTTCCCTCCCCGCGCCACTTGCTGCGCAACAAATCAGTGTACCTCCGAATGTTTGTGCTTATGTCTGCCGTTCTTCGCTATCTAGGAGCAGCAGGCCGAGGAGTTGCTCTGTCCTAGCTCCGTCTCGTCCAACGCCTCAGCATCGGCTTTCAGATTCCGCCCTCATCGGCCGACCCGCCCACCGACAGGAGGAGGAGGAGAAGGAGGAAGAGAAAAAGAAGAAGGACAAGGACTGGGAAGACTGGGTGAAGATGTTGGGCCTGGACTTCCTCCTCGGATTCCTGCCTCTCTCTCTCTCTTTCTCTCTGAAGGCATCTCGGGCTCCGGGTCCGAGCCCGCTGGAGGGATCACACGCCCCACCCGGCTCTCATCTCAGCCAGAGTCTCGACTCAAGCTTACCTTCCCGCGCCGAGCCCCTGGATGGCCAGGAGGTCCGAGGGCGGCGGCATGGCGTCCACCGACATGCGCGCGGTTCAGGCGAATCTGAACAGCCAGAAGGTGCCGGAGGGAGGCAGGGGACAGGAGGGCGGGGACCCGAACAAGAAGGCCTCGTTCACTTACAACGCAGAGCGGGTGCTGGGCAGCGGGTCCTTCGGGATCGTGTACCAGGCTCAGGTGGTCGAGACCGGGGAGTCCGTGGCCATCAAGAAGGTGTTCCAGGACAAGCGGTACAAGAACCGCGAGCTTCAGATCATGAAGGAGCTGCGCCACCCCAACGTGGTGGAGCTGAAGCACGCTTTCTACACCTCAGGTGACAAGCCGGGCGAGACTTATCTGAACGTGGTGATGGAGTACTGCAGCGACACGGTTTACCGTGTCATGAAGCATTACATCAAGATGAAGCAACCGGTGCCGCACATCTTCGTGCAGCTGTACTCCTACCAGATGAGCCGCGCCTGTGCGTACATCCACGCTGTGGGGATCTGCCACCGCGACATCAAGCCGCAGAACCTCCTCGTGGACGGCCACACGCACGCGTTGAAGTTGTGCGACTTCGGCTCGGCCAAGCGGCTTGTGAAGGGGGAGCCCAACGTCGCGTACATCTGCTCTCGCTACTACCGAGCGCCAGAGTTGATTTTTGGAGCCACGGACTACACGACAGTCATCGACATCTGGTCGACCGCGTGTGTGACCGCCGAGCTCATCCTGGGGCAGCCCATCTTCCCCGGGGAGAGCGGTGTGGACCAGCTGGTGGAGATCATCAAGGTGTTGGGCACGCCCACGCGCGAGGAGCTCACGGCGATGAACCCCAACTACACGGAGTTCAAGTTTCCCCAGATCAAGCCTCACCCCTGGCACAAGGTCTTCCGCACGAAGACGTCTCCCGAAGCCATCGACTATGTCGCGAAGCTCCTGGTCTACGACCCCAAGACACGCCCCTCGGGGCTGGAGTGCTGCATGCACGGGCTCTTCGACGGCCTCCGGGATCCGAACACCCGCATCAGCAGCACCAAGCCGCTGCCGCCCAACCTGTTCACGTTCTCCCGGGAGGAGATGGCGATCATGGACGCCGACCAGAAGGCCAAGCTCGTTCCCGAGGGGGCCAAGTAGAAGAGCGGCGCTAATATTAAGTCGGGCGTGTCCCTCTACAGGAGGAGTTTTCAAAACTAGTCAAACAATAGTATGGGGACGACATTTGAATTATTTTTTTTTGATATTTTTTTTGATTCTTTGTTGGGGTATTTTTAATTCTTCGTCCAAGCTCCCCCTGTAGGACATGCCCGACCTAATGCTAATACTTCGTTGCTGCTGTAGTGCGGCAGCGCGGCGGTTGGCTTCCTTTTTTTGCTCCTCTCATGTCTCCTGTTGCTGCTACCTCCACTGCTCCACAGACTCAGTTCCTTCATTGTCGGGGGCCCCAAACGGGGTGGTGACCACACCGCGCGGTGAGTCGGTGGGGATTCGGGGTCACCGCACGGTTTTGGGACTCGGGTCGTTCTCCGAGGACGTCTCGGGCGGCTGGGGCATCCGAGGTCCCAAAACCGTGCGCTGACGGACCGTGCGGTGAGGTCTTGGGGGATTTCGAGGTCACCGCACGGTCTGTCACCGCACTGTTTCGGGACTCCAAACAAATCCGAAACTCGGTGCGATAACACGTCTGGGCCCATCTCGGACTCGACGTTTCCTCATCCCACTCCTGTCCCTTTGCCAGCGCTCGTTTTTGACGGGGCGCATGCGCACCGTCCAGATTGCTGCCGGTCTCATGTCTCGCTTGCTGGGGCTCCTGCTCGTATCCGAGCGCTGCCCCTGTTCTTCGGCGGCGAGCCCAGGGGGCAGTGACAGGGTGCAGGGGGCAGGTCTCCCGGCTTCTCGGCAGCCCTCGCGCCTTCTGAGAAGCCCTGCAAGCCTTCTGATGTTCCAACCTGCCTTAGCCTTGACCGCCAGGCAGGTCTTCGAGCACCCAGAAAGTGCACGAAACTCAAACTCTACCGACGCTGCTTCGACACCGCTTCGACACTCTGCTGGGTGCTCGAGATTATCTCTGGGGCGTGGTCCTCGAGCACGCTGGGAGCATCCTGGTGCAAGCTCTCGCCGAAGCCGCAGAGGCCTTCTCGGCTGCCGCGGCGGCCGCGTGACCAGCCCCGCCGTCCTTCGGGAGGGCCTGCGCCCTCTCGCCTCTCCCTTGAGGTCGGGCGTGCCCCTCGACGGGAGGAGTAGTCGAAGCTAGTCAGACGATAGCCTGGGGACGATCTTTAAACTGTTTAATATTGTTAATTCGACTTAACTGTTAAATGTTTAAGGGGACGACAGTAATGTTAATTCGACTTAACTGTTAAATGTTAATGTTCGATCTTAAAAATGTTAAATATTTAGAACGTTAAATGTTTAAGGGGAATATCTTAAACTATTGCTCGACCATGTTTGCATATTTTCGCATTCTTCAAAACATATTTGTTCCTCCAAGATCCCCCTGTAGGAGGACACGCCCGACCTACCACTTTCCCCCACTTGGCGCGCCGCCGCTCCCCGACGAGCGCTCCTCCAATAGGGGGCCACATGCGAACCCTACCCCTGCCCCCCACGATCTCCGAGGGGGGCAGGGGTAGGGCTCGCGCGCATTTTTCTTGCCAAATCCCCCTCTAGGAGGACACGCCCGACCTGCCACTTTCCCCCCCTGGGCGCGCCGCCGCTCCCCGACGAGCGCTCCTCCGGGCGGCACGCTCCGCCCTCTTTCCCGGACGTCCGGCGTCGTGCGCCTCCTTCGCGGCGTGGGCCCTCCTCGTCGGAGCTCTCTCGGCCGAGAAGCCGCTTTTCTCCGTCGCGGGGCTGCCTCCCCCGGTGGCCCCCCGGGCCCGGCCCGGGAACGCCCCCCCCCCCCCCTCCCCCCCCCAGGGTTATGCTGCTCCGCCCTACTTTAGCCTTGCTCACCAGGAAGAATCTCGAGCGCCAGAAAATAAGTTCCGAAGCTCGAGGGTTTTCACGTGTCGGGCCCTGGGGAGACACTCGCCCGACACTCTTTCGACACTCTTTTGACACTGTTTCCGGGTGCTCGAAATTCTTTCTGGGATGTGGTCTGTAAGTCGGGTGGGAACTGCATAACCCCAGGGCTCATTTCGATTCCTCCGATCCTGTTCGATTCGATTTCGGTGGCCTCCGATTCCGATTCGATTCGGCTTCAGATTCTGATTCAGGTGCCGGTTCCTCAAATTGAGGCCCGCTGGCCTGCCGATGTCTGCCGATTCGACGTCTCCCGACTTGGCTGCCGATTTCCGCCGATCCGATCCGTCTCGATCGCCGATCCGACGTATCGATTCGATTCTGGGCCCGCCCCCCCCCCGCGCAGGCCAGAGCGACGAGCAAACAAACGCCCGTCGTGTTTTTCGCGACGTCGGAGGTCTGGGTCTCCCTCTTTCTCTTCCTCTCTCCCTCCCCCTTTCTTTGTTTTGTGTTCTCTCTCTCTCTCTCTCTCCCTTTTCATCGTTATGTGTACAGTTACACAATCTGAACCTGATTCTCCTCTCTCCTTCGAACATGTGCTAAGAATGTTCGCCACTCTCCGCGTCCTCGCTATTTTTACGCACAAGTTTTGGGCGAATCGGCTTCTCATACGTATGGGCTTTTACAAACCGATTGTTCACAGCTTCTCTCAACGATTGTGCTCTCGCTGCAGCGTGGGCCTCATTTTCGGATCGGCGCTGTGCTTCCGTCATTCACAATGGCGCTCCCGCCCCAGCGTGGGCCACTTTTCCAGATCCCGCAGGTCTCGCAGACCCGACAGGTCCCACAGGTGTCGCAGGTCTCGCATGCCCCACAGGTCCCACAGATCCGACAGGTCCCGCAGGTCCCGCAGGTACTGGAGGTGTCTCAGGTTTCATAGGTCTCCCAGGTCCCACTGGGCCCGCATTTCCCGGCCGTGCCACGGATCCCACAGGTCTCGCAGGTCGCAAAGGTCCCACAGTTCCCACAGCTCCCACAGGTCTCACAGGTTCCACAGGTCTCACAGGTGTCCCAGGTCTCGCAGGCCCCACAGGCCACACAAGTCCCCCCATGTCGCACAGGTCCCACACAGGTTTCCCTGTTCCGATTCTGGTTGCGCATAACACGATGGGGTCTGCTGTGGAGTTCCTGGTTGGCTGTGACACGCGTCCGCGGTTAGAGACATCGTCAGCGCAATGGGAAGGGACGGGAGGGATGGATAGGACGTCAGATATGGCGCGAGCGCACCCAGCTTGTCCTCTGTCCCTCTGTCCCTCTCTATCCCTCTCCCTCTCTGCCTCTCTCCCTCTCTCCCTCTCTCCCTCTCTCCCTCTCCCCCTCCCTCTCTCTCTCGCCTTCGCTTTGGCGCATACTTCTCGACCCTCGCTGGCTCCTCGTCCCCTGCGGCGGTCCTGTTGCAGCGTCGCGGTGCGTTGCCACCAGACCTCCAGGCCGCCACAGACCGGGGAAGCACCGTAAAAGGGCATGCACGCACGCGACCACACAACACACATGCATTCAAGACGCACACACACACACACGCACGCGCACCTTGTGTTTTGGCGTCGCGGCCCTGCGCGCGGCGACATGGCGCAGAAGGTCGAAAAACATAGAAGCGTACGTTAATACACACACGCAGCACCCAGTACACACGCACGCACGCAGGCACGCACACGCACGCACGCACGCCCACACGCCCACACATCCACACACCCACACGCCCACACACTCACTAATCCTCACAAACACACACACACACACCTTCACACCCACACACCCTCTAACCCTCACACCCACACGCCCACACACCCCCACACCCAAACACCCAGGCGCCTACACCCACACCCACACCCACACTCACACCCACACGCACGCACGCACGCGCACACGCACACACGCCCAGGCACCCACACACCCACACACCCACACACCAACACACCTTCACACCCACACACCCACTAACCCTCACACCCACACGCCCACACAACCACATACCCACAGACCCAGACGCCCACACGCACAACAACACCCACACCCACACCC
Organism: Prorocentrum cordatum; assembly: GCA_963575745.1. Classification (NCBI taxonomy): domain Eukaryota; class Dinophyceae; order Prorocentrales; family Prorocentraceae; genus Prorocentrum; species Prorocentrum cordatum. The sequence goes on along the minus strand of CAUYUJ010004712.1, from coordinate 24,768 downwards.
ACACCCACACGCACGCACGCGCACACGCACACACACACACACACACGCACACACGCACGCACGCACGCACGCACGCACGCACAAACACAAACGCACACGCACACGCACACGCACACGCAGACAGACACGCACACAGACGCACACAGACACGCACACAGACACGCACACGGACACGCACACGCACGCGCACAGGCACGAACACAGACACGAACACAGACACGCACACGCGAACGCACGCACGCACGCACACGCACGCGCTCACGCACACGCACACGCACACGCACGCGCGCACGCACACGCACTCGCACACGCACACAGACACGCACACAGACACGTACGCCGACACAGACACGCACACGCCACACGCCACACGCCACACGCCAGACGCACACGCCACACGCACACGCCACACGTTCACGCACATTCACACGCCACACGCACATCCCAATCGCACATCCCACACGTAGACGCACACACACACACCCTCAACACGGCGGGGGCGGACAAGACATCGGGGGGAGCACAGGCTTCGGCTCGCCCACTCCTGGCCGACGTGCTTGGACGCCCCACTTCGCCCAGGATTCGCTAGTCGGGGGCGCGTCGCCCACCTGGCAGCGATGTATCGTCGATTCCAGGCGGATGGTCCTCTTGTTAGAGCCAGCCCCCCCCTCCCTTCGGCTCCAGTCAAGGGGGCTCTCTGGGACCTGGTGTTTTAGAGCTTCCGACTGCGTCTCTCGCACGGATTTCGCGACGTGGTTTGTCTCTTGTTGGGCCCGGGCCCCGGTCGCCAGGGGCACAAGCTCAGAGAACGCATGCAAGCTTTTGATGACCAGACGTTAGGGGGTTGGGTCAGCGCCGCTTTCCTTGATGTCCTGGCCAGGGGCGCGCTAGGGCAGTGCATAATCATATTGACACGCGACAAGCGCGTGGCTGCGAAGCACAGGCGGTACAGTTAGATACTGACCAGCCAGCGTGCCGTTTTGAAAGGCGCGCATCCGGGTCCTCGTTTTCCTCTCTGCTTCTCCCTCTCCGTCTCCTCCTCTTCCTCCTCCTCTTCCTCCGCCTCCCACTCCTCCTCCTCCTCCTCCTCCTCTTCCTCATCCCTTTTTTCTTGTCGCCTCTTTCCATTCTCGTTCCCTTCGCCCTTTTCCCCCAGAACGCCCCGGCCCCCCCCCAAGAACCCGCCAGAACCCCTCAGAACCCCCTCTCCCTCTCTCCTCCACTCGCGCCTGCTCCTATCTACTCTCTACTTGTCCTCCTCCTTCCCATTCTCCTCTTCCTCCTCCGACTCCCTCCCCAGAAGCATGTGGACACCATCGGGGTCATTTTCAGATTTTCGGAAATCGGCCCTCCTAATCCGTCCCTCCCCAGTAGGTTCATTGCGGAGCGTCAAGCCAGGGCCCCTTCCTCACCCCTCCCAGCGCCACGTCCCTGTGTCTGTCAAGGGTTCCATGCGGGGAGCAAGAGGAGGAGGAGAAGGAGGAGGAAGAGGAGGAGGAGGACGAGGAGGAAGACGGAGAGAGCAGGAGATTTCGGATCCCCCGAGGATGTCCTGAAATCGCCGAAGGCTTCCCGAGGGAATTGGATGATGCAGGGGCAAGGACCCTGAGGAGTCAGGGAGGGGAAGGGAGGAGGAGAGCAGGCGGATGGAGCAGGCGAGGTGGGCACACACACACACTCACACATACGGCAGCAGTCTCTGCGGGAGGCGGCATTGGCTCCCGTGCCCACTGCGCTGCGATGCCGCTCGTCCGACCAAGATCGCGGACCTGAGCCGCCACCATCCCCGATTCAGCATTTTGATCAGGTGTCCTGGGTTCATCACTTGTGTCGGGGCTGGACAGACCGCCCACCCTGACACGTCGATTCGTGAATTGTCCGTTTTCTGTTCTCGAGAGGGCGCCGAGGCCGTCATTTTCCAGGCTTGCGCCCGCCAAATTTGGGCCCGAGGTCGTTGTCACTAAACCACGTTTTACCAAAGGGGGTTCTGTCCATCCCGGAGTGTCCTCCAGTTCGTGACTCCACCGCGGTCTTGAATCCGAGCCGCCATCCAGGCTCGGTTGCCCCCTTCTTGGTCTGCCGTTGCGACGCCATGCAGCCGGTCATGATGTTGCTCAAGAGCCGCCACCCAGCTCCGACGCACCGTCTGGACGCGGTCATTGTGGAAGTTGCTTTGCTCCTGGATTTCCCGTGTGACGACCCTCCTGATTCGATCAAGATCTTCAGACGAGCCGCGTCCCAGCTCCGGTTCCTTGTGCAGTGCAGCCTGGTCCTCCCTGACCTGTTTTGCGATCAAGCTGAGTCCATCCTTCATCTAGAGTCCGGGCCAACTCCCTGCTCCGATTGAACTCCTGATGTGCTTCCTCCTGTTCCTCCCTTTCCCCATCCTCTCATGCCCTGCGGCGATCGATGCTCGGATCGAGCCTCGGTCTGCATTTTGCAGTCAATCTGGCGTTGTATTCATAACTTGCTGCGCTCTAGTGGGGCCACGTGTTTTGCTGCGCTGAGGCGAAAAAAGTCGTCCGCCTCATCTTCCTCGTGATCCTGTTGCTGCTTATTCTCCTCCGCAGCGGGGGTATACATCCTCCTCTACATTGCCCCGCGTGGCTTTCTTTCTCCAGCCCCCCGATTGGTTGTGGAACGAGTCGACCAGAGTGATACGCCAAGCCTCTCGTTTCCGCAGCGTTTTTGGCTCGAGGCGATGTGGCTCAAGTCGATTGTGGCTCAAGCCATCTCTGCAAAGTATAGCCTTGCCGCTTGAGTTTCTCCGCATTCAAGGCCCAGGTGAGAACCTCGATGAGGCAATGGTCCGGCAGCAAACGTATTTTCAAACTCACAAAGCAATTACCATCCGTGATCTTCGCGTCGGTTGTGCTGCTATTTGTCTTGATTGTTTTTTTTGGTTTTTGCTTATACCCTGTTCTCTTGCATCGTGAGTTGTGAAGGTGACCGACACAGTTCTGTCAACGAGGTTGCGAAACTTGTTATCCAGCCAGCTCTCTTCGAAACGTGAGGGCTGGACGTACACATCGATGCACATGACATGCGATACACTCCAAAGCTCATGCGCACCACAACGATCGAGATGAGATGAACCTGGGCCTCCCTGTAATCGGATGAACACGGTGATCAAATCTTAGATTCCATGTTAGATTCCGCTCATGACACTTTCGATGCCATCCTTGAAACCAATCAAGCTCCTCAGGAGTTGCTCTCACAAAGTGCTTGGACGCTGAATGTCCGATTGCACGCCGCAATCTCCACACCCAAGGTGGAGGTGATTGATCGGGGTGACATTTGTGCATCGCACCTTGGCTTAGATGATTGCCGCTCCTACTCGCTCAGCATTGGGTAGGCATGGCAGGGTAACGCTGGGTTTCATGCTACAGAGTCTGGGTGTATGTTGTGGCCTAGTTGGGTTGCGGAGTTCAAGGCAATCGGAGCATTGTCTCAACTTCATGTCCCGATGGTTTCGAGTGCTACTGCAAGGCATCGCTCCCTCCATCCATTCCTAGGACGGGAACTTGGTACCCGTATGGGGCATCCTGGGAATCTTAGTTTGTGAGTATAGCGGTGATCCTGGTGGCGACCTTTGGCGGGTCCCTGGCGTTCGCGTCGAAAAGATGATTGCATCACATGTTGACCCTTCGCCCACGCGGAGCATGCGCATAGCAACAATGGACATGGGGCCGTGTGTTGAGTATAGAACATGTGAGTGCAACGTCAATCTCGTTCACACAGAGATCAACGACCATCCTCTTGCAGTTGGTACTTCCTCCATGGCTCTATCACCTTCGATCATGAACTTAGTTATGTGGCGGACATTTCAGTGAGATGCGTGCAGCTGCCAATGTGCATTACACCCAAGAAAAACCCAATCAGTGGATGGCTCGCAATTAGTGATCTGGATATTGAGATCGCTTGTGAGATCGATCGTGCGATCGGTAGTGGGATCGATGGAGAGGACGATCGTAAGGTTGATCGTGTGACCGACTGTGAAGTCGATTCATTGAGATCGATGGTGAGATCGATCGTGAGATCGCTCGTGCGATCTGTAGCGAGATCGGTTGAGATCGATAGTGAGATCGGTAGTGAGATCGATCGTGAGATCGATTGAGAGGTGGGTAATGAGATCGATGGTGAGACGGATCGATAAGGCGATCGACCAGGAACCTGGGAACCCGGAAACCCGGGAACCCTGTCGCCCACCGAAATTGGCTGGGAGCCAGCAACTGGGAACCGGGTAACCCTGTACCGGAAATCCGGGAACCCAGCCGCCTACCGTAATCGGCCGCATATTCGTTAAATTTGTCAACATCCGCTAGGACCTCTTCAGTGCAAGCACTGACTGGGGAACAAACCGCATCATTTATCTATCGGGTTGAACCACACGGGGGTCCAGCGACAAGGGGGTGGTGTAATAGATTTGTTTTCGCGTGCAATACGTTACTTACAATACAATACAATACAATTCTCCAGCGCAATAAATTTGCAATACACCTTCCCCAAATCTACTGTACCACCCCCTTTCAGCTGGACCCCTTTTCCGTTGGTCACCCAAAACCTATCAGCGGATGTCGTCGTTGTCACTGGCTTATCAGCAGTCGGGAGTGGTAGACTTGGCACTGCAAGGTTTGGAGGAGGTCCTCGAAGTGACGCGCAGTCGCCGCGTGGCCAGGGTGCAGCTCGTACTTCGCACGCTGTGTAACTTTGAGTCGGGCACGTCTCTCTACAGGAGGAATATCCAAAACTAGTCAAAACATAAGATGGTGACGATTTTGCAACGTTTTTCGTTGTGTATATATACATATATATAGATGAATAAACAAGTCTTTTTTTTTGACTATGTTGAATTTTCCGTCGAAGATCCGACTGTAGGAGAACATACCCGACCTAAGTGTAATTCAGTTTGTTTGGCACCAGGACCTTTGTAATTTGTGCACAGGTTGCAAGATAGTGCATTCAGTTTCGAAGACAGGAGCCATTCATTGGGCTCGCTTGCCAAAGAAGGGCATGAATGATCAGGCTGCGAGACAGCCACACTGCAGTATCGTGACGATAGAAGCTCTAACGAACTACCATCTGGGCCGGAACGATTGGTGCGAGCGGGGAAAACTGTAATCGTGTGGATTGGAAAGGCCATGGAGTTGGTTCTTGCTCGGGGATGAGCTCTGTACCGCTATTGACCATTCAGTTATCTTCAGGGACACACGAATCCGAACGATCCCAAATAACGACGACAAGCTGATATGGTCAGTTGCGTAGTTGACACTCGTGAAAATGATGGAAGGAGTCTACATGTACAGGATCACATGTGGCTCACGCGGAAGGGCTTTCTCTGAAAGCCAAGTTCTTCGGACATGTTGGCAATTGCCCGTCTTTGACCTGAAACACTTAGACATGATTTTGGTCAACATTGTGTAAGTTTGACCCTTGCGAGTTAGCAACTCTCGGTTCAAGATGAGACAGGTGAATTTGGAGGTGTCCGTTTCAGACTGCGCCTTTATTTGTTTCCAAAATTTAAACGTGAAAGATGCGTACCACCCAGCGCGCACTACAACGTTTGAATATATACAGCGGGTATACGGAATGAAAGCCCAGGCCTTGGCTAAAGGGGACTTCGAAGACGTGCAGCTTCGCCTCGTTTCTTCTTCTTATATGATTATTATGTTTATTATGCTTGTTTATATTATGATTACTATAATATTTATGTTTATTCAGGTCAGTATCATTCGTATGATCATTATTCGTATCATCATATGAATATATAGATATATAAGAATATCGGAGGTTGGGGAGTGAGATCGCAGTGGAACGGAGACCCCCAACCAGGAAATCGTTTCGTTTCGTTCGTGTCGTGCGTGCGGGCGAGGCGAAGCTGCGTGGGCGCGCGAGAGGAATGAACCCGCGGTTGCTAGGCCGAAGTCAAAACAACTGATTCTCCCCCGTCCGTCCGTCCGTCCGGCGGTGGCCTGCGGTGTCCCGCGGTGTCCCGTGGTGTCCCGTGGTGTCCCGTGGTGTCCGCCGAGGGCGAAGTCAAGACAAGTGATGCTCCCTCGTTCGGCCGTCCTTCCGGCCTTGGCTCGCAGTGTCCCGCGGTGTCCCGCGGTGTCCCGTGGTGTCCCGTGGTGTCCCGTGGTGTCCCGTGGTGTCCCGAGTGAGATCGATAGTGAGATTGATAGTGTGACCGATAGTGAGATCGATAGTGAGATCGATACTAAGGTCGATGTGGTGCCCCGAGGTGTCCCGTGGTGTCCCAACAAGTGAGATCGATAGTGGGATCGACAGGTGTCCCGTGGTGTCCCGTGGTGTCCCGTGGTGTCCCGTGGTGTCCCGTTGAGTGACATCGATAGTGAGATCGATACTGAGATCGATGTGGTGCCCCGAGGTGTCCCGTGGTGTCCCGTGGTGTCCCAAAAAGGGAGATCTATAGTGAGATCGATAGTGAGATCCAAAGGTGTCCCGTGGTGTCCCGTGGTGTCCCGTGGTGTCCCGTGGTGTCCCGTTGAGTGAGATTGATAGTAAGATCGATAGTGAGATCGATATTGAGATCGATGTGGTGTCCCGAGGTGTCCCGAGGGGTCCCGTGGTGTCCCGTGGTGTCCCGTTGAGTGAGATCGATAATGAGATCGATTGAGTCAGATGTTGGTTCCCCGCCCTCTCCCCCCCCCCACAACCTCCTCATTACCTGAAGGGTGGTCGTATAGATATATCTATGTAGGTGTATCAATCGGGTTATCTGCAGCATCTACATTAGTTGTGTAACTGCTGGCGCGCTATTTGCAACCCCACGCCAGGCAGTTCAATGAAACCTTTGTTTGTGCAGTCACCTGCAGCAGCTGAACTCGCACAATATCTCTCTCCATCTGCGAGGCCAGAGCGACAGTGAGTCTGATCAGTCTGCTTCTGGCCGACTCTTAACACACGGCGGACTCGCTTTTACGAAGACGAGGTTCTCGTTTCCAGCGTTCGAGCGTTTGCGCCGCAAGGGCCGCGAGGAGCTCTGCCGAAGTCGGCAGCGGGCATCTGAGGGTGCAAACACGTGACGCCTTCCAAGACCTCCGACCTTTTGTTTTTTTGTGTCTTTGTCGTCGCCGGTAGTTCGCTGATGGCCGAGAGAGGAGGTGGAGTGTGGCAGAGGAGGGGGAATGTGACAGGGGAAGAGGAGGAGGAGGAGGAGGAGGAGGAGGAGGAGGAGGAGGAGAAGGAGGAGGAGGAGGAGGAGGAGGAGGAGGAGGAGGAGGAGGAGAGGAGGAGGAGGAGGAGGAGGAGGAGGAGGAGGAGGAGGAGGACGACGAGAAGGAGGAGGAGCAAGTGTAGGAGGAGCAGGAGGAGGATGGTCTTCTCCTGAGGTCTCTGGAAGCCGATTGATGCCCTTCACGGAGGCCTCTGGAAAGTGCAAGAATTTTCCCAGACTCGACGACGGCAAAGGCGACAGCGGCGACGACGATTGCGATGACGACAAAGGACCTGACGACAACGACAACGACGCAGACTATAGCGACGGTGGCGGCGAAGGCGGCGACCGCGACGGCACGTCCCCCAAACTCGCTCTTCGGACGTATCCTGGGATGCGTTTTGATCCGGCCGTGGCCACAAGAGGCCCAACCCCCCAGTGCAGTTGGCAGTGCGGCGGGCAGCGTCTTGGCGGCGGACCTTGGACACGACATCTTTGATAAGGATGAACGGATGTGAGTTGCAGATGATGAGTCAGCGGTGAGAACAAATAACCTGGTGGCACAAAAGAGGCGAGAGATGCCCCGTCATCTAGTTTCAGCTGGCCGCCTCGCCCCTCCTCAACCTTCCTTGATAGTTCGACCCGTGAGGAAAATCTGTGCGAGTAGAGCGCGTGATCAATTCAGTTTGGCTTTTCGGCGGCGAGCGAGGGGGGGTAGTGAGAAGGAGAAGGGCCTTCTCAGTAGGCTCGGAAATCTCCCGGTCTTTGGGAAGTTTCCGAAACCTTCCCCGAATACACAAATAACTCCTCAGAAGGTGCGAGGGCTTTCGAAGAGTCCCGCCGCCTTCTGATAAGGCCTTCTCCTTGTTACTTCCCCCCCTCGCTCGCCGCCGCGCTCTGGCCATTGGGTCAATCATTGCCTGGCCTTGGTGCTACCGCTTGGTTACCACCGGGATCTCCTCCCCGCCCTCGTCCTCCTCCCGCCGCCCCCTGCCGTCGAAGAAGCGCTTCCTCAAACCTCGAGCCTTGAGCCGATCACGACGACGGCGACGACGACGACGACGGCGACGACGACGACGACGACGACGATGACGACGACGACGGCGGCGGCGGCGGCGGCGGCGCTGGCGCTGGCGGCGGCGGCGGCGGCGGCGGTGGCTCGCGGAAGCGAGGCCCCCGCGCTCGACCGCGAAGGGTGGTGCCCGCGGGAGCACGCGGACGCGCCCGCGGCTGGGGCGGAGGAGGAAGCGGAGGAGGTGGAGGAGGAGGAGGTGGAGGAGGAGGAGGAGGAGGAGGAGGAGGAGGAGGAGGAGGAGGAGAAGGAGGAGGAGGAGGAGGAGGAGGAGGAGGAGGAGGAGGAGGAGGCGGCGGCGGCGGCGGCGGTGACGGGGGGAGTCTCTCTTCCTATTTATTTTGTTCTCTCTCTCTCTCGCGTTCTCCCTCTCTTGCATCGGTGCTGCGCACTCCTCGGCCTCGGCATCCGCCCCTACGGAGGCGGAGGAGGAGGAGGAGGAGGAGGCGGAGGAGGAGGAGGAGGAGGAGGAGGAGGAGGAGGAGGAGGAGGAGGAGGAGGAGGAGGAGGAGGAGGAGGGGGAGGAGTGGGAGAGGACCTGCGCACGGTGGGTGAGGGGTCGCTGAGTGCACCCCGCAAGGGGGCCCGCGCTGCCGCTCCCAACCGTTGGGCTGGTCAGTGCCACCGCGCCCCCGCTTCCCCCCCCCCCCCCAACGCGCTGCTTCCTGCCACCGGGCCCCGCCCCCCCGCCCCACCAAGGCCAGGGTCGGAGAAAGGCAGAAAGGGGGAACAGGAAGAAGAACACGCACAGAGGAAGGTAGCAGGAGGGCGGAGGAAGGAGGGAGGCAGGAGAGGGCGAAATGGGAGGGAGGAGGGGGGGGTAATCTGAGTGCCCGCGCTCGGGGGACGCGGGGCCCAGCGCTCGGAGGAGGCAGGGGGGCCGAGGGCCTTCGTGCCACCCGGCAGGGGGCCGGCAGCCGACTGATCGCGGCGCCACGTGCTGATCGGAGGAGCGCCCGCACCCAGCACCGCATGGCGACCAGCTGCCAGCGTCAGGGGCCGCGAGGCATCCCTCCCCGCCAGCGCTCAGGCACCCACCCAGCGCGCCAACCTTCTGCCTGCGCCCCTCCGCCAGACCGACAGGCCCCCCATCGTGCCCGAGAGGGCCCGGGCCCTGGCACCACGGGCTTCCCGCCCCGGTGCGAGCAGAGGGGCCGCCCTCCGAGGGTGCCTCCAGGCCTGCACCCGCTCCCACAGGGCGGCGCGCCGGTGCCGGCCCCTCTTCACCCCCCCCCGCCCTCCTCCTCCTCCTCCTCCTCCTCCTCCTCCTCCTTATCCTCCTCCTCCTGCTCCTGCTCCTCCTCCTCCTGCTCCTCCTCCTCCTCCTTCCCCCCACGCCCCGCGGACCGCGCGGGCCATTGGCGCCCAAGCCGTGGTCTGCCCGAGGAGGGCCGCTGCGGGGAGCGACCCGTGGCGGCGCCTCTCTGCGATGGGCGCCGAGGGGCGCGTGCCAAGCCGCGGTGGAAGTTGGCGCGCCCCTGCGAGCGGTGGCGCGGACGGGCCCCCGGTGGGCTTCATCGCCGCTGGCCGTTTCTTGTTTCCGGCCGGGGGCACTTTGGTCCGCGTCAGGGGGAGGCCGTCCCACCCGCTCAGGGGTCGTATTTCCCCCCCCCCCCCCGCCCCCGTGCCGTGTGCAAGATCTCGTTCTCACGTTTGTTTCGTTTTTCAATATCTTGTTGTCTTTTCTCTTTTTTTCCCCCCCCTCTCTCTCTTTGCCTCTCTGTCTTCTTTGTCTCCCTTTTAATATTTATCCCTTTCTCTCTGTATCTCTTCTCTCTGTCTCCCTTTAAATATTTCTATATTTCTCTCTGTCTCTCTGTCTGTCTGTCTGTCTGTCTGTCTGTCTGTCTGTCTGTCTGTCTGTCTGTCTGTCTGTCTGTCTGTCTGTCTCTCTCTTCATCTCTGTCTTTTTGGCTTTCTCCCGCTCCTCTTCTGCTTCTCCGCGAAAAACCATTTTGAGAATACCTATCAGAAGATCTCTTTTCCGATAGGCTCCACTGAATCAGGCCCTTCGCAGAGAAGCTCTTTTCAGAGGACGCGCCTCAGAGACGCTCCCTGCATTTATTCAGAATCTTTCTGGGGTGTGTAGACCGTTGTACACATCCGAAAGAATGGTGGTGCCGCTTAGCGCCTTCGACAGCACTCGAGCCTTCTGGATCAGTCTGTAGCTTTCTAAAGCCGTTTTCTCGAGCTCTCTCGGAGGGGTGCTCTTAGAACATTCTAGAGCCCCCGCGAAAGCATCCTAAAACACTCTGGGGCGCCCCCGCGCAGTCTAGAACCCCGTGGAGCACCCCGGAGCCTCTTTAGGCTTTCCCGCCCAATCTAAGCCGCTCCTTCGCCCCAGCCGAGGAGTTCGCGAGAACCCTCTGAGGCCTCTTCGGGGCCTTCCAGCACCATTCTCGAAGCCAGTGCAGCCCTCTGCTGTCCCTCCGGAAGCATCCCCCCATTCTTTCGATCCCCGTTAGAGGGCTTTACTGGATCCCCGTTCGAGGGCTTTCCTGGATCCCCGTTGTAGGGCTTTACTGGGTCCCCGTTGTTGAACCCCCGTTCGCGCATCCCCCTCCTGAATCCCCGTTCGAAGGCTTTTACTTTCTTGGGGGCCTTCCAGCACCACCTCAAGCCATGGAGGACGCTTGAGTGCCGCTGAAATCCGCCCCGGGCCTTCTGGAGCATCCCACAATCCTCTTCAGTCGTCCTGGACCTTCCAGGAGCCTTCTGTCTTGAACCCAATCGCCTTTCGACACTATTCGGCGCCCTCCAAATCCGCCCTAGGCCTTCTAGAACATTATACAATCCTCGTGAGCCGTCCTGGGCCGTCTAGGAGCCCTCTGTCTTGAACCCTCTAGACCTTCGACATCATCCGACCCCCTACAGAATTCACAAATCTCCTGGGAGCCGTTGCGGAGGCACCTCGCAGGGAGGCTCTTCTCAGAGGGCCCACCTCGTAAAAAAGGCTCCTCACAGTGGAGCTGCCCCCTGCGTGTTTCCGCAGAGCCCTTCCAAGCTTTGTAGAACCAGCCTGGTGCCTTCGAGGGCACTGTGGCCTTCGCGAGCGTTCTGAGACTCCCAGGAGGTCTCGACAAAACGCAGGTTTGGGGGGCTCATTAGTGCTATCGAGTGGGGCAGTCTAGAACCCGTCAGCAGTATCTTAGAAATCGTGCTGGAGCGCTCCGCCCTCCTCCGCCCTCCTCCGCCCTCCTAATCCCTCCTCCTCCTCCTCCTCCGCCTCCTCCTCCCCCGCCTCCTCCTCCTCCTCCTCCTCCTCCTCCTCCTCCTCCGCCTCCGCCTCCTCTATTCGGCTGAGTACTCCAGAGCCTCCGACGGCGCCCTCCTGCGCACACGTGCCCATTGTTGTTCCGCTCACCGCGAGCACTCTAGCGCCGGGCCTTCTCCAGCCCCCTGGTGCCCACCCCTCCTCCTCCTCCTCCTCCTCCTCCTCCTCCTCCTCCGCCTCCGCCTCCGCCTCCGCCTCCGCCTCCTCTATTCGGTCGAGTATTCCAGACCCTCCGACGGCGCCCTCCTGCGCACGCGTGCCCATTGGTTCCGCTCACCGCGAGCACTCTGGAACCGTGCCATCCCCAGCCTCTTTCGAACAGTGTTGATTCACGAGAGCCCCCTGTCTGGACGCCCGAAATGGGTACGGAAAGAATGGGTGCACTGCCCAACAGCAGTTCCTGTTCAATTTGAACAGGACTCGCTGTCGGTGTCGCCGCGGCCTGTGTCCATTTGAGACAGAAGGCCGCCTGCCCAACAGCGGCCGCTGTTGGTTTGGGACAACATTGGTTGGGCAATGTACCCATGTTTTCCGTACCCATTTCGGGCGTCCAAATTCTTGATTCACAAGAGCCCCCTGGTGCCCACCCCCCTGAAAACATGTCCTCACGACTTCTGGAGCCATCCAGAACTCTGTGCGGAAGATTCTGGAGCCTTCGGGCATTCGGGCGCCGCCTACATACGTCCAGGGCTTGATCGAGTTTTTTCCAATCCTTTAGAGCCAGCCTACAGGATCATTCTGGAAGCCTTCTGAAGGCTGCCTTTGTCCCTCTAGACGATCGAATATATTGCGATGCTCTCTAATAGCCTCAAGAGTATCCGAGCCTTCCCACTCGTTCTAGAAGGCATTCTAGAGATCCCCTACAGAGCACTGCAGAACCCACTGGGGCGTTCGACAAGCATTCAGTCTAGAGACTTTTAGAACACTCTGGAGAATCCACTCGAGCCGCTGGCACCCCCCAGAATGGTTTCTCAACTCTTAGTTCTCTAAAGGCATCGAACGAGCCCATGAGCATCCAAGCGCTTTTAGATCCCTTTTAGAACCCTGTGGAGCCCTGTGGAGCATACAACCTTTCCAGCTAGAGTTCTTGAGAGCCTTAGAGGGCACACAGATGCTTTCTCGATCAGCCTAGAGCCTGCCAGAACATTTTCGAATCCTCTGGAATCGCCCAGAACATTGCCCAGAGCTGTCCAACCCAACCCCAGAAGGGGTGCATCCGCGACGAACCGCCCTGCTCCGGAGGGTGTAGTCGCCCTGTTCCGGAGGGTATAACCTATGTGGAAGGAGGAGGAGGAGGAGGAGGAGGAGGAGGAGGAGGAGGAGGAGGAGGAGGATAAGGAGGAGCACGGGGAGGAGGAGGGGCGAGAGGCGCGAGTCACGAAACTACTTATGAAAGCCGCGTTCACACTTAGTTTTGTGGCTAAAGGAGGAGGAGGAGGAGGAGGAGGAGGAGGAGGAGGAGGAGGAGGAGGAGGAGGATTCCTTTCTCGGCTAAGATGCTGAATGCTTCTGCGCCCCACGGCTCTGCAACGAGGCCCTCGCTAATGACTTGAGCACCTGTGCGACACTAGCGAGCCAGAGCCTAAACCGTTACGGACAGGACCACGATTGGATACAGCAGGCGCGATGGGAGACAGAGAGCTATATAGATAAGGCAAGAGAAAGATAATGAGACAGACAAGGGAACGAAAGACATTGGACAATTGCGCGGCAAGATTCAAAACAAGGCGAACTGTGGACCGCGCTGGGGTGGACAACTCTTGCCCCCCTGGACAGACAACGATAGCGACAGCGGTGCAACACTTGAGCGGAGAGATACCTGGGCATCACGGCGCCACGGGTGTCGACCATCCTCCTCATCCTCCTCTCGTGCCCTACCCCGGCCCCTTCGGAAACATCACGCCTGCCACACCTAGTTGTGAAGTCCGCGTCTCCTGCGAGGGCCCAAGCCGGCCCGTCCAGCTCTCGTTCCCACGTCCTTGTCCCTGTGTGATACTATGTTGTGTTATTTCCCTTCGCTGTTCGCACTAATCATGGACTTGGCGCCCTCCGGGCGCTCGAAAGAGGAAGACAGAGGAAGAGCAGGAGGACGTTGTTGGAGAGGAGGAGGAGGAGGAGGAGGAGGAGGAGGAGGAGGAGGAGGAGGAGGAGGAGGAGGAGGAGGAGGAGGAGGAGGGGGAGCAGGAGCAGGAGCAGGAGCAGGAGCAGGAAGAGGAGGAGGAATGGGAGGAGGAAGCGGAGGAGGAGGCGGAGGAGGAGGAGGAGGAGGAGGAGGAGGAGGAGGAGGAGGAGGAGGAGGAGAGGGGCGATGGGCCGGCATGCCTCCGATCCCAAGGCCGCCGCGAGAGATTGATTGAAACTACCCCAAGGTGTACGGTTCTCACGACTGCTCGTCGCGCCAGCCAGGAGGGAGGCGGGACGGGAGCATGAGTGAAATAAGCGAGGGACTGGAGAAAGAGGTGAGAAATGCACTGGGCTTGGGGAAGCAGGAAATTTGCGAGAGCCAGCCGCTCTCTTGGGTAAGCCCTCAACGCAGCAGTAAAGAATTCGGCGATGCTCGTCCCAGGCGTCTTGAAACGCATCTTCAGGCCAACCCACGTGCCAAGGCTGCAACGAATCCGACGGTAGAGCCATCACGTGTGCGGCCTCTCCACACGAAAGTCACGCACTGAGCCTGCAATCGGAGATTCGGCCGCCGGGCGCATGCGAGCCCAAGTCTCCAATGCCCCGACAGTGGACGCCGTGGCAAAATTAAACTCAGCGGAATCCGTGAGCGTGATGGGAACACCGACGCTTTTTCCGATCGCCTCGAGCATGCGAGCCTCGCGCTAGTGCACCGTGTGTGCTTTCGCCTATGCCGTCAACTGGTACACAAACGGATTCTGCGAATCCGTGCACGGAACGCCTAGTATGAAACCAGCGGCGGCCGCGCAGCATACGACAATGACGACGAATCTGACAGAACATGCAGTGCCTCCTGACTGTGGATGGGCAGGCGCAGGAGGAGGAGCAGCAGCAGGCAAAACATAAATCTCGTAGTCCTTGCCTGCGGCACCTTCCTCCTCCCACGATGTGTCGGACTCTGCCTGGGTCGGGGCTCAGTTCATGTGGCCGACCTGCGTGAAGAGCAGCCGCACCCGCGCGTCCTCGGAGCGTGGCAGCTGGATGTTCGGGAAGTGGCGCTTGAAGATGTTCGTGACTGCTTGCACCACCGCCTTGTCGCCCATCTTGGAAACGATTGCTGTGAAGAATTTCTCCTCCTCACCGCTCTTGAGCTTGACCTTGTGCTGCAGCTCCGCCTCCAGCCAGCGCAACTTGTCTTTGGACAGGAACGCAACTGGCGTGACGGACCCATCTCTGCCACCAGCCCCGCCCGCTGCCGCCGCAAGCTGGCCTGGCGGCGCCGGCGGCGCCCCGCCTGCTGCCGCCGAAGGTTGGCCCAGCGGCGCCTGCTGGAAGACTGGGGCTGGCATTGCGGCCTTCGCAGCCTCCTCGAGCTTGCCCGCGAGCGCCTCCGCAAGTAGTTCCCCCTGCTCCTGCACGGCGCGGTCCCGCTCCTGGCGTTCCCATTGTCCTCCACGTACTTCTGGTGCCCGGGTGATGCCGCCCGGAGGATCGACATTGCCTTGGCGATCCTCCTCCTCTCGCGTTTCTCCTGGGATCCCTGTGACGGCGATGGCAAGGTACGCGAACGACGGCGACGGTGGGGCTCCCTGTCCCACTGCCCATGCCGATCGTCCCGACTCTCAGCGCGGCCCGAGTGCCCATCGCGATGCTGCTGACCGCCGGCGGCGCCGCGCCAGCCATGTGGCTGCCGAGAGGCAGGCGGACGCCCGCGCTGGCGATCGTCGCGCCATGGCGCGGGCAGCGAACCAGAGGTGCAGTGTCTTGCAGCACGCGTGGGCTGCAGGGTTCGACTTCGGCAGACTGTGCACAAGAGTCCGAAGGATGCTTCGGGGGTAGGGGAGGATGTGGAGCTCCAGGAAACGTTCAATAAGATAGATGGTTGTGAACTCTCTGCCAAGTCCCAATTGCTCACACCGCGCCCGACGGCCTACAATGATACCTCGCAGACGTGCGAAGCTCCTCGGCAGGCGACCCGGCCAGGGGACAGACGGTGACGAGACCTGCCGCTGTTCGTCAAGGTGCTGTCCAAGCCGATGCAAGAAATGACGGTTCACAGTCTTGGGGAGTGCCAGCACATCTTGCCCTACAGTCGGGGAGGGGCTCCGCGTTCCTTAAGTGTTTCGCAGCTTGCCCCAGGTTTTCCTCAGGTTTTCGATCGGAAGGCGAAGTTTAACTTGTGGAGAAAAGGGGCCTCGTTCCTTATTTTGGGTTCCTTAGGTCAACGCCCCGACGGCGCTGCCCGCAATGCCACATCCACCCATGGAACGCTGGTGCCCGGGGCATCAGACCGGCCGGCGACGGACAGAGCCTCCCGAAACGACTCTTTGGACGAAAGCAAGGAATGCACGAGCAACGCCAACATCTTCAGGAGAGGAAAAAACACACAGACACAATTAATCGTCGACTCCCCAGAAAATATGGGAAATATGGGAAGTGGGGGAAGACAAAAACCCAGAACATATGGGAACATATGGGAATCTTTTTATTTGTGTGTATTTATTTGTGTGTCCCAGGGCCCCTTCACATCTGCTTGCTGCCAAGATGTCATCGACATATCGGCGCCACGAGGTGCAAGATTTGACAGGCCGCCCCGAAAAATCACATCCAAGTCTGCTGTGCTTGGCCTGGTCCTGGAAAAACACGGAGCTCCTGATGCCCGAGCACAATTGCGACGCATGCGGTGCTGAGCACGCCCCCGATAGGCATGCCCGAACAAACGAAAACCATCGTCCCAAGACACGTGCGACGCCAAGGAGAAGGGGAAGAGAGCCCGCGCCAATTCCAATAATGAGAAGGCCCATCATCCGTGGCCATATCCAGATTGTGCCGTGCTGACGTCGTTCTTGTTGCCCTTCCCGACCACAATGCGTTCGCCTTAAGTTGACTGATATGATGCAGCGAACTCCCTCCATGCAGGTAACACTTTCGGTGTACAGCAAGCCTCAAACGCCTTGTCAGCATCGAGAACTCCTAGGGGCACGCGGCCATACAGCGGAACACCACGCCGAACACAATCGCAACCTGGCGGGCGTTCCAAGCCTCCGAGCAGCTCGCTCAAGGCACCGCGCACAGCCCGAAGGCAGAATGCCTCTTGGGGACATCCGCGATCACTCGACGACGGCCCGTGCGCCGTGGGCCACGCACCGCCACGAACTCTGCAACGGAGTCCCTGAGAAGTATCAGTCACCCGCCTCCAGCACGAGTGCAAGGGCTTGGTGCATCTTCGCACGCCCGAGGAGGAGGAGGAGGAGGAGGAGGAGGAGGAGGAGGAGGAGGAGGAGGAGGAGGAGGAGGAGTGGTCGTCGAAACAGTTCGATTTTACCAGAAATGGAACATCGATGGCACCGCTCGGTCCGCCGACCGGCGCTGCTGTCGGAGGCGCCGCGGCATGCCCCACTGCGAGCGAGCCCCAAAAGAACGCTTCGACACCATGCCCTGGCAATTTCGTGAGCTTCCATGCTGGGTCCTGCAGTGCAGCTTGCAAGAGGTGCAAACATACTTCTGGAGGTTTGGCTGTCCGCGCTCTGTTTTTATCCCGATCTCCGCCGCGAATGAGATTCCCGCTGGAGCACGTCTCCTCCATGCTGCGTTCGACCTGTCGCCGCTGGCTCGGCGGAGACGAACGCTCGTTACGGCTGGACGCTGGCTGCGCGCCCCGCCGAGCGTGCTTGGCAGCGCGAGGAGGGAGCCGCGCCTGCCGAGCCCGCGCGTTCATCCGAGACAAGAGATGTCCGGCTGTCGGCCAGACCGGCAAACGCCACTCCCCGCCCGCAGCTTTCAGGGATGGTGCATTCGCCGCTTTCCCCAAAGCTCCCCATGAGAAGTCCGCAAAATCACTCGCCGTCATGGTGCGCAGCGATGCGTTAGCGTCGAACTTGTCCTGCCACAGCGGCGCCCGACTGGTCGCGACCGAAAGCGATCGCTGCAACCGCCTCCTGGCAGGAACGCAGCGGATTGGAAGCAAAGCTCGCGATGTCACTCTCCCCAATGGCCCCGGGAGCCGAGCTGCGCCCGTTTCGATCGGCAGAGGGGGGGCCCGGGGAGTTGGGCATCTAAGAAACCGCAGATGCTTGTCGATCTACGAGCGCACTGCAAGGCGGACAGGACTCCCCGGACAAAGCTTCTCAAGCAGACTCGCACACGCGCACAACTAATCGGCGGGCTCCCAGCGCCGCCAGTCTTTTGGAAGCGAAGCTGGCGGTCGTCTCGCCGACAGATGCGCCAAGAACAGAAGCTCGTAGCCTTCCTGGAGCAGGTTCAGAGGACCGTGCTGCCCCGCGCGGGCCACGCTCTCCCTCACGAGTTCAACCTACAGACGGGAGATCGGGATCCACACATACGCGGCCCCAGCATTACGAAGGTTGTCACGGCCAGCCGCAAAGATCCGCTGCGTGACTGGCGACTCCTACACACTTGCTGTGGGAGGAGCTCGAGGTCTGAAACGAGGAACGGGGCGGCGGCGCGGTTGGGAACGAGGCCGAATGCGTTGAGGAAGACCTCAGCGTCGAGCGTGGGCCTTTGCCTCCACCACATTGCACCGCGGAGCTGTCGTGCGAATCAGCAACGTTTCCGCCGCCGCGCATGCCACCGGCGAGCATCGAAGAACAAGTGGCAGGAAACAAACTGACGCCAGACTCCTGCGCAGCATCACATACCGTGGACGGGAACCGACAACTGTGGAGCCTGGGCGGATGAGCATGCGAAGATGTTCGACAAGGCGCCCCTGCAGTCCTGGACCGCGATGTCTTTGGAGACGAGCCTTCCTAAATACAGGCCAGTTTTACCCGAGAGCGCATGCGCCGCACCCGCTTCATTTGGGGCCTTCGCCAGATGCCAGACGACGCCAACGGAGCTCGATTGGCGAACCCTGCTGCAAGATCGCCGCGGCCATTCTTGGATCCCTCAGGCGTAGACCCCGGCGCAACCATCTTTCAAGAGGGGGAAAAAACACACGGACACAATTAATCGTCGACTGCCGGGAAAATATGGAAAATATGGGGCTTGGGAGGGAAGACGAAAACCTAGAAAATATGGGAAAATAGGGCGAATCCTTTTTATTTGTGTCTATTTATTTGTGTGTCCCAAGGGCCCTTCAATCTTGTCGGGCGAGGATGCCGCAGCGCCCAGCGAAGCCGTGCTGCGCTGAGCGCCAGGCACAAGTGGAGGAGGAGTTGGGCCATGTGCGGCGAGCTGCGTCCCCATGGCATCCCAGGCGGACACAACGCCAGGAGGAGGAGGAGGTGGAGGAGGAGGAGGAGGAGGAGGAGGAGGAGGAGAGGAGGCAGGGAGGAGGCAGGGAGGAGGAGGAGGAGGAGGAGAAAGAGAGGGGAGGGGGGTCTCTTCCAGGCTATCTTGGAGGGCCTGGGGGGTCTGGGGACGATGCTTCGGAGGGTTCTCCCACGGGGGAGGTCCGAAATGGCTTGTCTTGGAGGGTCCAGACCCCCTCCCTTTTATTACGAAATCTGGAGTACAGCGATCGCCGCCATGAGAGCGGACGTGTCATGGACCGCGACGCGCCGCCAAGCCCACTCCACAACGAATGGCACGGCGTCCGGCCCCGGACATCCCAACAACGGACCGACGGGGCCCAAGACTTCCGCTCGTCGACGTCCTCGGAGGTCTGGGTCGGGCCATCTCTTCACCAATGTAGCGTAGCTTCCAAGTAAGAATATAGAGGAGACGGGAAGGAAAAGTACATGGAACCACGAAACGAAACGGAATCGCGGGTGTATACTGCACTCGCCGTGGCTGAAGGCCGGTTCAAAGTACAGACGAAGGGGAATTAGTTTCTCGGCTAAGATGTTGAATGCTTCTGCGCCCCACGGCTCTGCAACGAGGCCCTCGCTAATGACTTGAGCGCCTGTGCGACACCATCGAGCCAGAGCCTAAACCGTTACGGACAGGACCACGATTGGATATAACAGGCGCGATGGGAGACAGAGAGCTATATAGATAAGGCAAGAGAAAGATAATGAGACAGACAACGGAACGAACGACATTGGACAATTGCGCGGCAAGATTCAAAACAAGGCGAACTGTGGACCGCGCTGGGGTGGACAACTCTTGCCCCCCTGGACAGACAACGATAGCGACAGCGGTGCAAAACTTGAGCGGAGAGATACCTGGGCATCACGGCGCCACGGCTGTCGACCATCCTCCTCATCCTCCTCTCGTGCCCTACCCCGGCCCTTTCGGAAACATCACGCCTGCCACACCTAGTTGCGAAGTCCGCGTCTCCCGCAAGGGCCCAAGCCGGACCGTCCAGCTCTCGTTCCCACGTCCCTGTCCTTGTGTGATACTATGTTGTGTTATTTCCCTTCGCTGTTCGCAAGGAGGAGAAGGAGGAGGAGGAGGTGGAGGAGGAGGAGGAGGAGGAGGAGGAGGAGGAGCGAGAGGCGTAAATCACAAAACTAAGTGTAAGCGTCGATTTAACAACTAGTTTTCTGACCAACTGAGAGGAGGAGGAGGAGGAGGAGGAGGAGGAGGAGGAGGAGGAGGAGGAGGAGGAGGAGGAGGAGGAGGAGGAGGAGGAGGAGGAGGAGGAGGGGAAGGAGGATGAGGAGGAGGGGCGAGAGGCGCTACTCACATAACAAAGTGTGAACGCCGCGTTGGCAATCAGTTTTTTGACCAACGGAGGAGAAGGAGGAGGGGAGTGGTGATGGCGGTGGTGGTGGGGAGAGAGGGGCGGAGAGAAAGTTATCCCCCCCACACACACACCACCACCGCCACCACCAGCACCACCACTTGAATGGAACTTCGCTGCGATGGAGGTCTTAGGCACTGCACTGCACCCAGTGGTGCCCCAAGGAGTCTTACAGGATTTCAGAGGAAATCTAAAGTCTTTCTTCAGGCGGTGCGGGGCTCCCTTGAGGAAGCTTGCTGGTTTCGAACGTAGTCCGATGGTTTTCGTAAATATCCCTCACGACTTCCGAAGGAAACTGCAGGAAGGGCGTAATGAACTTATGATTTTCGCAGGGGGGGATTCGACCCCCGAACCCATCCCACCACCCCTGTTCAGTATGGGGCGCCCCCCGGTTTGTGAGGCGGGTCCGTTGAGCACGCGCGGTTTAGGGGCCCAGACTGTGACACCGTCCGAAGTGGTGCGCTCGCTTTTTTTACCCCTCCCCCCCTGCCCTCCCTGTCTCCCTTCCCCTTCCCTCCCCCTCTCCCTCCCGACTTCTCCCTCCCCCCCCTTCTGCTCCCGCCCGCTTCTGCCGCCCCTCTCGTTCGCGCCAGCTGAATGGTATCGCAAATGTTTTCAACAGTGCGGACGGGCTCCCCACGACTCTGCTTACCGTGGGCGTGGCCTCGGCTGCTTAGCGCCCTGAACCCTAAATGTTGCCACATGTTTCTGTGCACCGGCGCATCGACGGGCATCTTTCGCCCAGGGATGCTGGGGATGCTGAAACCTCCACCTACCCCTGCCTACCAACCTGAAGCGGTGCACACTCTGTCAGAACACTCCAAGAGTCATCCCCAGGGTGTCTGTTCATGCCTGTTATAACGTGTACAACATGCTTGGAGGAAAGCTTAAAGGAAATCCCGACTTTGCCGAGACCGCCTCCGCTACCCCACTTCTGCTCTACTCTCCTGAAGACGCTCCTGAATTTAGCGCTTTCCCACTCCTTGTAATAGGGAAGCACCAGAAACGACTTCGCACTAGAGCTCCTGCCTCTGTTGGAAAACTGGGGATGGCAACTCTCGTAAACATCGCTGGTATGATGTATTCCGTCACGGACTCTCACGCCAGAAAAGAATGTATCGATACAAGCTGCTGCAGACTTCTTGGTGCAACACAGTCTCCTGAATCTCCTCACCATGGCCGCCGGCCATGCGAGGTGAACGTGCACGGGGTGAGCAGAAGATAGGGAAAGAGGAGTATAGATCGAGGTCGGCTTGACGAAGCAGTAATGAGACAATCTGCCTGTGCGCCTCCATTCGTCATCTTTCCTCAATTCCACGTCAAGCATGACAGCCGATTCCACTCTCAAGCTTTCGACTTTGAGCTTGAAGAACTGGCTCCGTATCCGCATCTCTCTTACGAAGGCGCCCCACTGCGTAGCGTGAGCGGCCCCGTCCAAAATGATAAAGATATCATCCTTGAATCTTCCGTAAAATTTGACGCCGTATTGTCGCTGCACCCCAGCGTCTGTTGCGAAGTTCTCCTCAACCATATAATGGAAGGCTGTGTCGCTGACGTCCCCCGAGCAAAGCAGACCCATACCAGTGCCCCACTGTACTGTCCATAATCTATCGGCTACCCCCTCCACGGAGACGAGCTGATTACGGAGTATCGCGGCCAGGATGGTTTTGTACGCTTGCCGCGACGCAGGGCACTCTATCGCCTGAGAAGAATGATGGATTAGCTGATGATGCTCCCCACTCATGAAATAGTCCTTGATATCTATCTTGAGGAAGCGGTCGTTCTCAAGAACGGCAATACCCCGTAATTGATGTAGCAAGTCCTGGCTGTCTCGTAGAATGTGGGGTTGCCTTGCGAGAAATGGACGGAGGAGAGAAGACACATAGCGCATGCCACCGGTCAGTGGACTGCCCGTGCTAGCATGTATGGCTCGTAATTCGACCTCTCCTGCAGGCTTGTGCGTTTTCACCGTGCATTTCAAACGAGATATCATTTTAAGGTTGCCTTCGCGACCCCAGGATAGAAGCGCGTGGACAAGGCGGAGATCATCAAGTTGCTTCCCAGCTTCCTTGACAGCCAGAGCGTAATCATCGAAAAACTCATCTGCTGCATCTGTGGGATTTCGGACCTCTCGATACCGTGTGGTCTGTACAATATTCAGGCTCTCTGCGACTAATGTTGCCTTAGGAATCAAACAGTAACCTCCATCTTTGTCGGTGGGTAACACACCTATGCCCCCATACCTGAAAATATCCATTGCCAAAGACACGATCCCAGATAGATTGGAGATGGCCCCCCTGTTGCCCATGTGGCGGCCTCGTGCTCTTCGGCACTCGTGCCACACCCCGTCCACTATTTCTCTGCATGCCTGGTCAAACGACGGTGGCACCGCGGCAGGGCACGGAGGTGTTATCGCCGGCTTGGGTCGGAATCTTCTCCATGGGTTATCTTCGCGATCGTCCTGTTGGGAAGCTGTGTATCTCCACATTTGTTTGTTATACCAACTGTTCAAGGCGATGCTGATGTCGCTCATCTTCGGAGCGCAACGGCGGCGAAATACGTGCTTGCGATGATGTTTCGCAAGCGAAAACTCAATTGGCCATGCAATCATGCCCGGCGGTGGCTGGACAGCTTCTCTCTTATCATTGTCAAATATGTACATGTCTGGAACGTCTTTTCCACACTCCAGTAAATGGCGGAAGTCCGCCACGGTCATGCCTTTCACCATCCTCCAGAAGAGCCTTTCGGCCTGCCTTTCGGTCGGCCCTTGCTCTTGCCTTTGGTTTTCCCGCCTGGTCCACTCTTTGACCCTTTGGCGCCGCCTTTCCCATCTCGATCTGGCGCCGTCGGTCTCCAGGTCGGCCTCGAAGTCGGACTTGTTGTAAACTGCGTTGTGGTAGTAAACGCTTTCCCCTTCCCCTTGTTGTCCTTGCCTTTTCCTGCGTTGACCTTGCCCTTGGATTTGCCCTTTCCTTTGCCTTTTCCCTTGGCCCCTTTCGAATCCTGACTTTTCCCCTTGCCAGAACTTTTTCCCCCAGATTTGGCCCCTGGGGGCGGGGCCTGGTCGTTTTTTGGTCTCAAGGCGTTCTCCGCGTCGGCCTCGGTCACGCCGAAGTTCTGGAAAGATGACGTCATAAGGGTTACGGGGTTCGTCTCCACGCCGGCCCTCGCTTCCAGCAGCTGCAGCTTAGTGTAAGAATCTTTCTTGCCGCCCTGCTTCTGGAGCTGCTCTTTGACCTTGCGCGCAATTGTTAGTTCGACATACTCTTCTGGAGATTTGCTGACAAGTTCATTCACCAACTGCTTCTTGCTTTCGGCCTTACTTTGTTCTTTTAATCGCTTCGCCTCTTGGCTAGCCGCTGCTTTGTCTACAATCTTCTTGTACAAGGTGTTGATGTGTGCCTCGAAATCTTTGGTGTTAAGTGTGGCAAGCTCCTTGTCCTCTTCTTCGAGGTCCAAGTCCAATTCTTCCCACACGGTGGTCTGGCGTTCGTGCCCGGACATGCACTTGGTCACGAACGTGCTTCTCTTCGTGATCGTGCGGAGGTTGACGCGCTGCTGCTCCAGAATCTTCAGATCAAGCTGCTTTTGCATCAACAAGTACTGCCTGTGAATGTGTT
The DNA here is from genome assembly GCA_963575745.1 of Prorocentrum cordatum. Classification (NCBI taxonomy): domain Eukaryota; class Dinophyceae; order Prorocentrales; family Prorocentraceae; genus Prorocentrum; species Prorocentrum cordatum. The sequence goes on along the minus strand of CAUYUJ010004712.1, from coordinate 855 downwards.
CCTTGGCCTGCCGCACAGTCATGTTGTCAGTAATGGCAATAACCTTCCGGTCAGGCTCGCACATCACCGAATCCAATAGCGTCGTCTCGAAATGGATGGGGACGTTTCGCAAATGATACCCGTTAGGTAACTTGTCCCCCGGCTCGCTCAACGCTTGGATCAAGTCTTTTGCTGATGTAATCGATGCGTTTGTGTTCTGCAAAGATTGTATTTTAGCCACCAATTCACTGGCCTGTCGCTTGACGTGTTTTGCTGTGTCTGCCGTAACGTACCCCCCCAGGCGCTCCTCGACGAGCTTCCTGACTTCGCCTGTGATCTCAGACGTTGGGTCACCAGTGTGTGGGGCTAGTGCTTGAACTTGCTGTGGCCCGCGCCGCGGGCTGCGTTCACGTGCGTCTTCCTCTCTCCGAGCTGCTGCTTCTGCTGCATGCGGATCCACTTGAAGAAGTGGCCTGCGAGGTTGTCCCTGTGACCCCTGTCCGCGCCCCGCGGTCAGAAGTGCGCCCTGGCTAGCTCCGCCAGTCGCTCCGGAACGTTCTCCACTGTCGCCCATTGCGAATAGAAGATGCGAGACTAAGCTGAATGGTATCGCAAATGTTTTCAACAGTGCGGACGGGCTCCCCACGACTCTGCTTACCGTGGGCGTGGCCTCGGCTGCTTAGCGCCCTGAACCCTAATGTTGCCACATGTTTCTGTGCACCGGCGCATCGACGGGCATCTTTCGCCCAGGGATGCTGGGGATGCTGGGGATGCTGGGGATGCTGGGGATGCTGGGGATGCTGGGGATGCTGGGGATGCTGGGGATGCTGGGGATGCTGGGGATGCTGGGGATGCTGGGGATGCTGGGGATGCTGG
>CAUYUJ010004711.1:55702-67471 GCA_963575745.1 Prorocentrum cordatum | reverse complement strand
ACTACTACTACTACTACTACTACTACTACTACTACTATTACTACTACTACTACTACTACTACTACTACTACTAATACCACTACGACGACTACTACTACTACTACTACTACTAGTGCTACGAATGCATTGTGTATGGCACTACGTGGACACATCTGCAGCCCGTGAGCAATCGCACTCCGTGCGTGCAATGACGAGATAAAAGTAGCGACTCACATGCGGGATTCAACCGAACAAATGAAAGACAAGTAAGCCGTCACTAACGACCATCCATCCAAACAAACATGACATGCTTGATTCTAGCTCCGCCATCGCGTCGAAGGTGGGGTGCTGGGGGGTGCTAGCATATATATACTAGAACCACGCGCGCGCTTCGCGCGCGCTTAGGTTCTGTCGAGTCACAGACCCAGGAATCGTTGCGAGAAGAAATTGGTGACGCGAAGCGTCTTGGGGGCGTCCTTGGACGTCTGGGGTCTCCTGGGGCCTCTTGAGGGGCCTCCTTGGGGCCTTCTTGGGCTCCATCTGGAAGCCAAGATGGATGCAACAAGAGGGTGCTTGGGCTCTCCGTGAGCTATCCTCTGGTTTTCATTCCCCTGGAGAGGAGAAGGAGGAGGAGGAGGAGGAGGAGGAGGAAGAGGATGAGAAGGAGGAGGAGGAGGAGGAAGATGCAGAGGAGGGAGGAGGAGGAAGGAGAGGAGATATTGGGGCGCTCTTGGGGCCCTCTTGGGCTCTCTTGGGGCTCGTCGGGGCCCTCGTGGGGCCACCTTGGGCTCCTCTCGGAGCTCCAAGAGGAGCCCACAGAGGGGCCCAACATCGGTCACGCGAGAGCTCTTTCGCGTGACCGATGTTGGGGCCCTCTTGGGGCCCTATTGGGCCTCCTTGGGCCCTCTTGGGGTCTCGACGGGGCCCTCGTGGGGCCATCTGGGCTCCTCTCGGAGCACCAAGAGGAGCCCAAAGAGGGGGCCCAACATCGGTCACGCGAGAGCTCTTCCGCGTGACCGATGTTGGGGCCATCTTGGGGTTCCTTGGGCCTCCTTGGGCCCACGTGGGGCTCCCTCGGGGCCCTCGTGGGGCCATCTTGGGCCCCTCTTGGAGCTCCAAGAGGAGCCCAAAGAGGGGCTCAACATCGGTCACGCGAGGGCTCTTCCGCGTGACCTATGCTGGGGCTCTCTTGGGTCCCTCTTGGGCCTGCTTGGGTCCTCTTGGGGTCTCGTCGGGGCCCTCGTGGGGCCATCTTTGGCTCCTCTCGGAGCTCCAAGAGGAGCCCACAGAGGGGCCCAACATCGGTCACGCGAGAGCTCTTCCGCGTGACCGATGTTGGGGCTCTCTTGGGGCTCTCTTGGGTCCCTCTTGGGCCTCCTTGGGCCCACGTGGGGTCCCCTCTGGGCCCCCTCTTGGGCCCGTCTTGGGGCCCTCTTGGGCCATCTTGGGCGCCTCTTGGGCCGTCTTGGGGCCCACTTGGGCTGTCCTGGGGCCCTCTTGGAAGCTTCTTGGGCCGTCTTGGGGCGGTCTTGGGCGCCTCTTGGGCCGTCCTGTAACGTCGGAAAGCCCAAAAGACAACTTTGTTGAAAATGTACGTTTTACGAAGGGAATGGGCCAAATTTTGCGTCTAGGGGCCCTCTTGGGACGCATGTTGGAGGCTTCTTGGGGCCTCTTGGGGGCGTCCTTGGACGTCTGGGGTCTCCTGGGGCCTCTTGAGGGGCCTCCTGGGGGCCTCCTTGCGGCCTCTTGGGGCGGAAGGCTCGAGCTTGCGGTTCGTGGTCCCCCTCTGGGCCCCCTCTTGGGCCCGTCTTGGGGCCCTCTTGGGCCATCTTGGGCGCCTCTTGGGCCGTCTTGGGGCCCTCTTGGGCTGACCTGGGGCCCTCTGGGAAGCTTCTTGGGCCGTCTTGGGGCGGTCTTGGGCGCCTCTTGGGCCGTCCTGTAACGTCGGAAAGCCCAAAAGACAACTTTGTTGAAAATGTACGTTTTACGAAGGGAATGGGCCAATTTTGCGTCTAGGGGCCCTCTTGGGACGCATGTTGGAGGCTTCTTGGGGCCTCTTGGGGGCGTCCTTGGACGTCTGGGGTCTCCTGGGGCCTCTTGAGGGGCCTCCTGGGGGCCTCCTGGCGGCCTCTTTGGGCGGAAGGCTCGAGCTTGCGGTTCGTGGTCCCCCTCTGGGCCCCCTCTTGGGCCCGTCTTGGGGCCCTCTTGGGCCATCTTGGGCGCCTCTTGGGCCGTCTTGGGGCCCTCTTGGGCTGTCCTGGGCCCTCTGGGAAGCTTCTTGGGCCGTCTTGGGGCGGTCTTGGGCGCCTCTTGGGCCGTCCTGTAACGTCGGATAGCCCAAAAGGCGACTTTGTTGAAAATGTACGTTTTACGAAGGGAATGGGCCAATTTTTGCGTCTAGGGGCCCTCTTGGGACGCATGTTGGAGGCTTCTTGGGGCCTCTTGGGGGCGTCCTTGGACGTCTGGAGGCCATCTTCAGCATCTCGGAGCCCTCTTGGAGGCCTCTTGGAAGTTTCTTGGGCCGTCTTGGGCGCTTCTTGGGCCGTCTGTCTGACTGGGGAGGCCTCCGGCAAGCCCCGACGAGCCGTCCGGCCCCCTCGGGGTGCACCATTTGCGGTCGAGTCCCGGCCCCAGGGCCCCCGAACCCGCTCCGTTAATGTTGTGGGTATATAATATATAAATATATTTATTATATATATAATATATTATATATATATGTGGTCGCCCCACCCCCCAAGATCATACCTTTTCGTCTCCTCATCCTCGACTGCTTCTTTTCCTTTTTCTCTCTCTCTCTCTCTTTCTCTCTCTCTCTCTCTCTCTCTCTCTCTCTCTCTCTATATATATATATAGGTCCCTGAACCCACCATGAACCCTGCTTTCCTCGTGGAAGTTCAAAGGGGAAAACAGGGTCGGTGGGTCGTCGTGCTGGAGTGCGCGCGCGTGTACAAGAGGAAGATGAGAAAGAGTCAAAGAGGTAGAGACACTCGCAAGTCAAACTGTGAGAGAGGAGGAGATGTATGTCAGCTTGGGGAGGGAGCCTGTAGAGTATCGGGATGTGTGTTGAAGACGGGTGGAGTGGAGTAGACGGAAGGTGTGGAGTGGACGGGGGGTGTGGAGTAGAATGGGGTTTTCAAGTTCAGCTTGGGGAGGGAGCCTGTTGAGTATCGGGATGTGTGTTGGAGACGGGTGGAGTGGAGTAGACGGAAGGTGTGGAGTGGACGGAGGGTGTGGAGTAGCATGGGGTTTTCAAGTTCTGCTTGGGGAGGGAGCCTGTTGAGTATCGGAAAGTGTGTTGGAGACGGGTGGAGTGGAGTAGACGGAAGGTGTGGAGTGGACAGAGGGTGTGGAGTAGCATAGATTTTCAAGTTCAACTTGGGGAGGGAGCCTGTTCAGTATCGGAAGGTGTGTTGGAGACGGGTGGAGCGGAGTAGACGGAAGGTGTGGAGTGGACGGAGGGTGTGGAGTAGAATGGGGTTTCAAGTTCTGCTTGGGGAGGGAGCCTGTTGAGTATCGGAAAGTGTGTTGGAGACGGGTGGAGTGGAGTAGACGGACGGTGTGGAGTGGACGGAGGGTGTGGAGTAGCATGGGATTTTCAAGTTCAGCTTGGGGAGGGAGCCTGTTGAGTATCGGGAGGTGTGTTGGAGACGGGTGGAGTGGAGCAGACGGAAGGTGTGGAGTGGACGGAGGGTGTGGAGTAGAATGGGGTTTTCAAGTTCTGCTTGGGGAGGGAGCCTGTTGAGTATCGGGAGGTGGCGGCGGCGATGACCATGGTGATGATGATCATGATAAGGATGATGAGTATCCCAGATGATGATAGTGATGATGATGATGATGATGATGATGATGATGATGATGATGATGGTGAAGTACACAAGATAATGATGAGGTGATGGTGATGACGAGTACACATGATGGTGATGATGGTGATGACGTGGGAACGGCTTGGGGGGGCTTCTGGGGAGGTCCCGCCGGGGCTCTCCGAAAATGCAGGGAAACTATAGTAATTCATATAGGTTTTGAGGTATGAAGGGTTCATGGTGGGTTCAGCGGGCTATATATATATATATATATATATATATACACATATATATATACACATATATGCATATATGTATATATATGCATATATTCCTCTCTCTCTCTCTCTCTCTACGCAATGTTTGGCGCCACCGATGCAAGGAAACGCTGTGTATTTTTGTTTTTTTTGTTTTTCCCAACCATCCTGTGGTGTTGGGTCCTCGTTTTGAAGAGACGGTGCCCGCGTCCTCTCCTCTCCTCCTCTTCCCCCTCCTCCCTCCTCCCCCTCCTTGCCTCTGCTCTCGGCACACTTCTCACGCGTTTCGTAGCCCCATAGGGAGCTCCACCGAAGGCCCCAGTGGGGGTGTTCGCATGCGGTTCCCCCACCCAGGGCAGCGTTTCGTGGCCCCATAGGGAGCTCCACCGAAGGCCCCAGTGGGGGTGTTCGCATGCGGTTCCCCCACCAGGGCAGCGTTTCGTAGCCCCATAGGGAGTTCCACCGAAGGCCCCAGTGGGGGTGTTCGCATGCGGTTCCCCCACCCAGGGCAGCGTTTCGTGGCCCCATAGGGAGCTCCACCGAAGGCCCCAGTTGGGGTGTTCGCATGCGGTTCCCCCACCCAGGGCAGCGTTTCGTAGCCCCATAGGGAGCTCCACCGAAGGCCCCAGTGGGGGTGTTCGCATGCGGTTCCCACACCCAGGGCAGCGTTTCGTGGCCCCATAGGGAGCTCCACCGAAGGCCCCAGTGGGGGTGTTCGCATGCGGTTCCCCCACCCAGGGCAGCGTTTCGTAGCCCCATAGGGAATTCCAACGAAGGCCCCAGTGGTGGTGTCCACATGCGGTTCCCCCACCCAGGGCAGCGTTTCGTGGCCCCATAGGGAGCTCCACCGAAGGCCCCAGTGGGGGTGTCCACATGCGGTTCCCCCACCCAGGGCAACGTTTCGTGGCCCCATAGGGAGCTCCACCGAAGGCCCCAGTGGGGGTGTCCACATGCGGTTCCCCCACCCAGGGCAGCGTTTCGTGGCCCCATAGGGAGCTCCACCGAAGGCCCCAGTGGGGGTGTCCACATGCGGTTCCCCCACCCAGGGCAGCGTTTCGTGGCCCCATAGGGAGCTCCACCGAAGGCACCAGTGGGGGTGTCCACATGCGGTTCCCCCACCCAGGGCAGCGTTTCGTAGCCCCATAGGGAGCTCCACCGAATGCACCAGTGGGGGTGTCCACATGCGGTTCCCCCACCCAGGGCAGCGTTTCCGTAGCCCCATGGGGGGCCCCATAGGGGGCTCCACCGAAGGCCCCAGTGGGGGTGTTCGCATGCGGTTCCCCACCCAGGGCAGCGTTTCGTGGCCCCATAGGGAGCTCCACCGAAGGCCCCAGTGGGGGTGTCCACATGCAGTTCCCCCACCCAGGGCAGCGTTTCGTAGCCCCAGAGGGAGCTCCACCGAAGGCCCCAGTGGGGGTGTCCACATGCGGTTCCCCCACCCAGGGCAGCGTTTCGTAGCCCCAGAGGGAGCTCCACCGAAGGCCCCAGTGGGGGTGTCCACATGCGGATCCCCCACCCAGGGCAGCGTCTCGTAGCCCCATAGGGAGCTCCACCGTAGGCCCCAGTGGGGCTGCCCTCATGCGGTTCCCCCACCCAGGGCAGCGTTTCGTAGCCCCAGAGGGAGCTCCACCGTAGGCCCCAGTGGGGGTGCCCGCATGCGGTTCCCCCACTCAGGGCAGCGTTTCGTGGCCCCACAGGAAGCTCCACCGAAGGCCCCAGTGGGGCTGCCTGCATGCGGTTCCCCCACCCAGGGCATCGTTTCATAGCCCCATAGGGAGCTCCACCGAAGGCCCCAGTGGGGGTGTTCGCATGCGTCTCCACTACCCAGAGGTAGCGCCGCCGAAAACGATATTCACACTTGCGGTATTCACAGTTGCATATGGTTGGGTCCTTCGCCAGGCTAATTTTCTCTGCGAAGCCACGAAACACTGTGTATGTATTTCCCAACCATCCTGTGGTGTTGGGTCCTCGTTTTGAAGAGACGGTGCCCCGCGTTTTCCTTCCTTCCTCCCGCTGCCTCCTCCCCCCTCCCATCATCATCATCATCAACACCCATTTCGGCACACCCCTCACACGTTTCGTGGCTCCATAGGGAGCTCCACCGAAGGCCCCAGTGCCCTCGGCCGCATGCGTCCCCCACACCCATTTCGGCACACCCCTCACACGTTTCGTGGCTCCACAGGGAGCTCCACCGAAGGCCCCAGTGCCCGCGGCCGCATGCGTCCCCCACACCCATTTCGGCACACCCCTCACACGTTTCGTGGCTCCAGAGGGAGCTCCACGGAAGGCCCCAGTGCCCGCGGCCGCATGCGTCCCCACACCCATTTCGGCACACCCCTCACACGTTTCGTGGCTCCATAGGGAGCTCCACCGAAGGCCCCAGTGCCCGCGGCCGCATGCGTCCCCCACACCCACTTCGGCACACCCCTCAACTACGATACGTTGTCCATAGGGTAGCCTCCACCGAAGCCCCAGAGCCCGCGGCCGCATGCGACCCACACCCCTCATCACGTTTTCGTGGCTCCCATAGGGAGCTCCACCGAAGGCCCCAGTGCCCGCGGCCGCAAGGCGTCCCCCGCGGTTCCACACCGATTTCGCACACCCCTCACACGTTTCGTGGCTCCATAGGGAGCTCCACCGAGGCCCCCATTGCCCGCGCCGCTGTGTCCCCCCACACCCTTTCGGCCACAACTCCCCTCACACGCTTCGTGGCTCCATCGTGAGCCCAACCGAAGCCCCAGTGCCCGCGGCCGCATAGCGTCCCCCACCCCCATTTCGGCACACCCTCACACGTTCCGAGCTCCATAGGTACCCCTACCGAACCCCAGTGCCCCGCGGCCGCATGCGTCCCCCACATCCATTTCGCACACCCCCTCACCACGCCTCGTGGCTCAGAGAGTCATAGGGAGCTCCACCGAAGGCCCCAGTGCCCGCGGCCGCATGCGTCCCCCACACCAATTTCGGCACACCCCTCACACGTTTCGTTGCTCCATAGGGAGCTCCACCGAAGGCCCAGTGCCCGCGGCCGCATGCGTCCCCCACACCCATTTCGGCACACCCCTCACACGTTTCGTGGCTCCATAGGGAGCTCCACCGAAGGCCCCAGCGCCCGCGGCCGCATGCGTCCCCCACACCCATTTCGGCACACCCCTCACACGTTTCGTGGCTCCATAGGGAGCTCCACCGAAGGCCCCAGTGCCAGCGGCCGCATGCGTCCCCCACACCCATTTCGGCACACCCCTCACACGTTTCGTGGCTCCATAGGGAGCTCCACCGAAGGCCACAGCGCCGCCGCCCGCATGCGTCACCCCCACCCATTTCGGCACACCCCCCGCATTTCTCGCACGGCAGGGTCATCACCACGGTGGCGTGCCAGGGGCGCACCGTGCGCGAAGGCGACGGGGCGGGGGAACGGCGCTCCGGGGGCGGCCAGACCTCCGGGGCGCGAGCATTCCGCGGCCAGACCATCTCTCGGTCCTGTGGACTCTCGCCCTGGGCCGTCGGCTGCCCGGCGCGCTGCTCCCTCGGTCGACGTCGCCCAGGCGTGATCCTGGATAGCGGCCGCCACGAGGTAGGGAACGGCAAGAAGGAGGACGACGACTGGTGGCTGGAGCTCTACGTGCTGCTCTCGCGCGCCACGCGCCACGAGGACCTCCTGCTCATGCGGGCGCCGCGTATCGAGTTCTTCCTGGCAGGGCCGCCGCGGGGCTTGCGGAAGCAGCTGGAGCAGTTTGCGGCGCGCACGAAGCGGTGCAGGAGGGAAGCGACGGCCCTCGCCAGGGAGCTCGGCTTCACCGAGTTCATCCGCGAGGCCTGACCTGAGGAGCGTCTCCCACGAGCCGCGCCTTCTCTCGACTGCCCGACTAATTGTTTGGCCTCGCGCCGCGGACGACCCGCGCGCGTCGCTGGGACCCTCTCGGGGCGACCAGCGCGCGTCGCGGGAACTCCGTGCTGCGGGGGCCCGGCGCCTCGTTCGCCCGTCGTCGCTCTGCCCAGCGGTGCTTCGCGCAGCGGACGACCCGCGCGCGTCGCTGGGACCCCGCCCGGGGCGACCAGCGCGCGTCGCGGGGACTCCGCGCTGCGCTGCGCCCGCAGCCTTGGATTTTGGAGTGCGCGGGAAAAGAGGAAGGAAAAGAAGAGCCGAAAGCGGGCGCGATCCTCGCAAGAGGCGTGCCGACATGGGCGTCGCGACGTGCGGGCGCTGCCGTCGGGGTTCCCGCGGAAGCTGCCTGCGGCGGCCACGCCCAGTGTCACGTGTGTTCGGACAGGCATGCTCGACACTTACACTAGGCGGTTCCATGATCGCATTCATGCGAATATATTCACTCGCGCGCAGACCCATTCATACTCAGATTCCCTCGCGCTCTGACTCACCCGCGTTCTTTCTCTCGTAATCAGATCTATCGTATTATTTTGCGTTGTGTACCCCGCCACATTTCGGCACACCCCTCATGCGGTTCGTGGCCCCATAGGGAGCGCCACCGAAGAAGATACTCACAATTGCGATACTCACAATTGCATATGTTTGGGTCCTTCGCCAGGATAATTTTGTTTTTTTTCGTTTTGAGAGGCAGAGAGAGGGGTGCTGGGAGGGAGGCAACGGCGGGCACGGGGGCTTGCAAACAACAAAAAAAAACAAAAAACAAAAAACGCAATGTTGCGTGGCTTCGCAGACAAAAAAAAACAAAAAAAACAAAAATACACAGCGTTTCCGTGCATCGGTGGCGCCAAACACGGTGCACGCGCGCGTTCTGTCTTGATTCGGGAGGCACAGAGACAGGTGTTGGGGGGGGGAGGCGGCAGGGGAGCAACGAGCTCTCTCCCTAAGCTGAGCTTGAAAATAACCTACTACTCAACTCCCTCCGTCTCCAACACACCACCAGATACTCAACCGGATCCCTCCCCAAGCTGAACTTGAAAATGATATTCTACTCAACTCCTTCCGTCTCCAGCACACCATCCAGTACTCAACACCCTCCGTCTCCAACACGCCAACCGATACTCAACAGGCTCCCTCCCCAAGCTGAAATTGATAATGATCCCAGAGGAGCCCCGAGAAGTTGAAACCCCGAGGAGTGCAATATTTGTAGTAACGGTAAACGCCGTCCTCCTCCTTCTCCTCATCGTCGCAATTGTAGCAGTAGCGGTGGTAGTAGTAGTAGTAGTAGTAGTAGTAGTAGTAGTAGTAGTAGTAGTAGTAGTAGTAATAGTAGTAGTAGTAGTAGTAGTAGGTGTAGTAGTAGTGGTAGAAGTAGTAGTAGCAGTAGTAGTAGTAGTAGTAGTAGTAGTAGTAAGAGCAGTAGTAGTAGTGGTAGTAGTAGTAGTAGTAGTAGAAGTAGTAGTAGTAGTAGTAGAAGTAGTAGTAGTAGGTGTAGTAGTAGTGGTAAAATTAATAGTAGCAGTAGTAGTAGTAGGAGTAGTAGTAGTAGTAGTAGTCGTAGTAAAAGTAGTTGTAGTCGTAGTCGTAGTAGTAGTAGTAGTAGGAGTAGGAGTAGGAGTAGGAGTAGGAGTAGGAGTAGTAGTAGTAGTAGTAGCAATTCTATGCTGCGCTATGCTATGATATGCTGCGCTATGCTATGCTATGCTATGCTATGATATGCGATGCGATGCTGCGAGGTGCTATGCTAAGCTAAGCTAAGCTATGCTATAGTATGCTTCGCTATGCTATGCTATGCTATGCTATGCTATGCTGCGCTATGCTATGCTATGCTATGCTGCGCTATGCTATGCTATGCTATGCTAATGCTGCGCTGCGCTAAGCTAAGTTGAGCTAAGACGAAATGTATGATCTTGGGGGGGGCAATATATATATATATATATATATATATATATATATATATCGGCGGTGCCCGGTGCGGAGCGAAGCGCCCCCGGATCCCTCATCCTGGGGGGTTCGTCCTTGAAGCACCGCCGGTGCGGGCCAGCAAAAACCCCAAGGATGCACAGAATCCCCCGGGACGCACCGCTGGTGCAGACCGCGATACGACATCCCCCGGGATGCCCCCCAACCTCCAGGCCAGAAGCGTGTGGGAGCGCCCAGGCAGCGCGTGCCAGCGTCCGGTGGCGGCGTTGGCGGCGGCGTCGGCGGAAGCAGCGACGACGGCGACGACGTCAGCCAGAGAGCTCCAGAGGCCCCTGGAACCCCAATGAATCCCAGAGGTACCAAACTGTATGTTCGTGTTCCCCCTCTTGGGCCCTTCGTGGGGCCGTGTTGGGGCCCTCTTGGGCGATCTCATGTTTTTGCTGGGCAGCCACTGAAAGTGGTGCAAAGTGGCACAAGCCATGCACAGAAGTCTCAAAGCCCTGTAAAAGAGACAGCCTGAGAGTGGTGCTAGTTGGCGCGAGCCTTGCACAGAAATCTCAGAAGCCCTGGGCAACGGACAGCTACTGAAAATGATGCAGATTGGCGCGAGCTGCGCACAGAAGTATCAAAAGCCCTGCTCAGCAGAGAGCCATTGACAGAAGTGCGAATTGGTCGAGCCCAGCACAGAAGTTTCAGAACCTTAGGGGGCCACATGCGAACCCTACCCTTACACCCCACGATTTCTGAGGGGGGGGTGGGGTTCACTTCGCTCGGGGGCTCCCGAATGAAGTGAACCCCACCCTCCCCCTCAGAAATCGTGGGGGGTAGGGGTAGAGTTCGCATGTGGCCCCCTAAACCTGCTGTCGTTCCGTCTTCCGACTCCCTGTAAAAAACCTGAACGGCGCACCTGAGCCTGCGCCTCTCGCCCACGGCCAACTCATGCCCCTCGGTCCGACAAGCGAGGAACATAGGGAAACGGACAAAACGGGAACCGACTGAGGAGGAGGCGGAGGATAGGGAGGGTGAGGGAGGGCGGAGGAAGCAAGCCCCCCTGGTCTCAGCCCCTTGAAGCTAGGGAACGACCGTCCAGGGAAGCAGCCATCTTTTGTCAGCCGTTGCAGGTCGGAGCAGGACGGCTGTCAAGGATGCCAGCTCGATTCGGCGAGCAACGGGAGCATGTGACAGCGCGGAGTGGCAACAAACTGCTGCCAGGCAGCCGCTGAGATTGGTGCAAAGTGGCACGAACCATGCACAGAAGTCTCAGAGGCCCTGTAAAAGAGACAGCCCTCCTAAGCACAATGGAAAACACTGCCGCATGCGTCGCCCGAAAGGGCGCACTTGTCATATGCCTACTTCTCAAGCATCCCTCGTGGTCACGCAAAGGTTGCGGTTGCAACTGGCGACTCGGGGGAAGGAGCCTGGCCACTCGTCACCACTTCTTGCAAAGAGGTGCGCTTGGTACAAGACGCTGGGGGAGTCATCACCTCTTTGTGGTCGTCTTCCCCCAGCAAGCCTCCGACGGCAAACCCTGATCGCCCCAAATGCTTCACGTGCAAATTCAAATACCAGATGCCACTCTCTGTGCGTCCATGGACGACTTTCAGCTCGACCGGACCAACAGCAACCCACTGCGGAATCGTCGCGGAGCTTTGCCGTCCGCTGCAGTGATACCCTCCGGCTTGCTTAGCCTCTGCCCAAGAGCCTGTAATGTTCAGTTCTTTGAGGTACATATCCGAACAACTTCCACCCGATCGGCGCGCATCGGCCTGCACATGAAGCAATGCGTCATCAGCGCTCACTCCTCGAGGGATGTTTATCAGAACATGTTTGCCCGGCTTCATTAAATCGAACCGCTCGCCGTGAACGTTTTGAAGGTGCGGATCGCCGGTGGCAGCCACGCCTCCGGCGGCTCCGCCCGCCATGGGAGCTG
>CAUYUJ010004711.1:18202-35702 GCA_963575745.1 Prorocentrum cordatum | reverse complement strand
AGTACAGGACATACCAGAGAATCCACGTTAACTTGGAGATCCAATCGGTCACCGTTAAGTGTTTGCTTGAGTTCCAAGGACAACCTGGCGACTTTCCTATTCCAAACACTGCAGAACACTCTACGTAAGCACGCCAGCGAGTGACCATGGTCACCCCTAAAACCGCGTGAACACTGTGGTGATGACGAACATTATGATGCTGAGGACGACTTCCCCAGCCACATCCTCAGACCTCCTCCCAAACATCATCCTCCCCAGGGGGGGCCTCTGGCGAAGCCTCCCTGGGGAGGTGGGTGCAGCAGAATCCCTGAGAATGCATGGTATGGCGATACCCTGCTCCATCTGGCGGGGCCCCTTGGGGAGGTGGGCGTGGTACAATTTATAAGCATTCGCATGGTATTGCGACACCCTGCTCCCGTTGGCGAGGCCTCCCTGGAGAGGTGGGTGTGGCACAGTTCCTGAGAGTTGCATTGCAATGCGACACCCTGCTCCCTCTGGCGGGGCCTCCCTGAAAAGGTGGGTGCAATAGAATTCCTACGATGTTGCATGGTATTGCGATGCCCTGATCCTTCTGGCGAAGCGTCCCTAGAGAGGTGGGTGTGGTAGAGCGCGTAAGATTTTGAATGGTATTGCGATACATTGCTCCCTTTGGCGACGACGACAAACGACGTACGATGACGAACGCCGATGAACGACGACGACGACGACGACGACGACGAATTACGGATGCCCCATGGGGGGGCGCGCCAGGCCTGGCGACGACGACGACCGGCGACGGCGGGGACGACAACGACGACCCACCGACGGAACTGCGGATGTCGCATTGGGGGGGGGGGACGGTTGGCGAGGAGTGGTTGGGTGCGGAATGTCCGAATTTCTGCTGGCCCGCGGAAGGAGGATGGGTATCGAAAAAAATGATGCTGACCAAAACGAAAGCATTGTCCGCATTTCTCTGGCCCCGCGGACGGAGGGCGGGCGCTGAAAAATATCATGGAACGTTTCCCCGCGAGCCGCGCTGGCCGCAGAATGGGCGGGCAAATTATATACACATCTAAATAAAATTGTATGGATGCATGCATTTGCATATACCTCTACATATACATATGCACTTAACTGTACATATATATATATATACATTCATATATACATATACCTATACATATAAATATACATATACATATACATATACATATACATATACATATACATATACATATACATATACATATACATATACATATACATAACCACAAACATATACATACACATACACATATAGATATACATATACATATACATATACATATACATATACATATACATATACATATACATATACATATACACGTGCATATATACCCGCATGTACATATACGAATATGTATAAATACGCATACAGATACACATATACACATGCATATACATATTCACATATCTGACCATATACATATATATATGCATATATATATACATGTATATACATATACCTATATTTAAACAAATACACATACAGATACATGTACAGATACATATGCATGTACATTTACATACACACATATATATACAAATAAATGTACACCTACATATACATATACATATACATATACATATACATATACATATACACGTACATATGCATATACATATGCATAAGCATAACCAAAACATATGCAAAAATTTATACATGTACGTATACATGTACGTATACATATACACATACATATACATGTACAAATGCATATAAATCTACATATACAGATACATGTCCATATACATATACATGTACCTATACCTCTACCTATGCCTAGACCTATACCTATACATATGCATATACGTATACATATGCATACACATATACATTTACATATACATATACCTATGCAGATATTTATATACATACATACATACATACATACATACAAAGCCTGGCCTGGGGGGGTCCCCCGAACGCCTCTATTTGAAGACTCTATTCGTCCAAGGAGCTGTGGCGACGCCTCTATCCCGCTGACGCCCGGCGAAGCTGGTGACGCCGCTATACGTCCTGACGCCTCTAGTCCCCTGAAGCCTGGTGAAGCTCGTGACGCTTCTATTCGGCCTGAGGCCTCTATTCCCCTGACGCCCGGTGAAACTCGTGACGCCTCTATTCGGTCTACGACGCGTCTGTTGAAGTTGCGGCGCACTGATGGGGTGGCGACCCTTGACGCCTCTGTCCGGCCTGGCGTTTCTATTCCACTGACGCCCGGTGAAGCTCGTGACGCCTCTATTCGTCCTGAAACCTCTTTTCCTTTGACGCCCAATGAAGCCCGTGACGCCTCTATTATGCCTAACGCCGCTATTCCCCTGACGCCCGGTGAAGCTCGTAACGCCTCTGTACGGCCTGACGCTTCTATTCCTCTGACGCCCGGTGAAGCTCGTGACGCCTCTATTCGGCCTGACGCCCCTATTCCCTTGACGCCTGGTGAAGCTCGTGACGTCTCCATTCGGTCTGACGCCTCTATTCTCCTGGCGCCCGGTGAAGCTAAGCTCGTGACGCCTCTATTCGGCGTGACGCTTCTATTTCGCCTCGGCCCATTTGGAGAGCAAGCAGGCAAGCCACACACGTCATGCATTCAATACAAAACACACGAACAAGCCGTGAAATTCCAATGAATTCGGACAAGCCGTGCAAATCATAGTCATAAAACGCATAATACACGCTGAGCAACTCATACGAAATAAAATGCCATCTATGCAAACAGAGGTAGGCCAGGGTGAACCTGTGTATGCCTGAAAAGGCCGATGATAGGCCTAGCCTCCGTGACAGGTAAGGTTTGGTCGGCTTGAGTAAGCCTCAGTAAGCCTTAGAAAGGCCTCTGATAAGCCTATAGCCGAAAGTCAAGCCTAGCTTCGCCAGGGATGTTTAAGTCAGGCAAGGCTGGCTTAGGAAAACACCAGGTAAGCCTGAATAAAATCAGAAAGCCTTAGGTCTGTCTGAGTAAACATAAAAAAACGGCCAGGGCATACCCAACCATAAGGTATCGGCTCGCCTAGGGGACGCCTAAGGGACGCCTAGCCTCGCGTAGGCCTGGGTAGGCTTAGGCATGCCTAAACCAATGTAGGAAGGACTGAGGGTGAGCCTAGCCTATGGTAGCCCTAGGTAAGCCTTAGACAGACTAGGGTAGGGCAAAGCAAGCTTAAGAAAGCCTGGGGAACTTCTAAGTATGTAGGCCAAAGCAGCTTAGTATAAGCCTTGGTAAGCCTGATGGAAGTCTAGTGTGGCCTAAGTAAGTCTAGCCAAGGCTCGGCCTAGGTAGGCCGAAAGTAACCTCAAGCAAAGCTAAGGAAGACTCAGCGTACGCTTGAGTAGCCATAGGGAAGCTAAGCTTGGGTAAGCCGAGGGAGAGCCCCCGGGTAGCCGTAAAGCAAGCAAGCCTACAAACAGTGGATGATTTGACGGGTTGACGGTTTGCCGACTTGCCGACTACGCCTTGACGACTTGACGCTCCGACGCCCTGACGATATGACGACTTGACGCTTTGTCGACTCGACGACTTGAGGACTTGACGACGTGACAACTGGACGACTACGCCTTGACGACCTGACGACTTGACGACGTGACAACCTGACGACTTGACGACTACGCCTTGACGACTCGACGGCCGCACGCCTGGACGACACGAAGACTTGGCTGCTTGGCGACTCGACGAGTCGACGACGCGACGCCTCGACGCCTTGACGCCTTGACGACTGGACGACTCGAGGACTTGAGGACTTGAGGACTTGCGACTCGTCGCCTTGACGACTTGACGACTTGACGACGTGACGATTCGACGACTCGACGACTCGACGACGCGACGCCGCGACGCCTTGACGACTTGACGACATGACGACTTGAGGACTTGAGAAGGCTGGGCTGGCTGGCAGAGCCCTGTTCCCAGACATCCGACGCAGTTCTTGAAATCGGGGGCCCCCACAGGCCGCGGCGACGAGGCAGCCCAGTAGAGGTGGACGACAGATCGAGGCAAGGGCGCCGAGAGAGCCGGGCTCTCGCGGGGCCTCCTGGGGACCTGGTTCGAAAGCTTTGGGGGGGCTTGAGGGGGTCTCCTGGGAGACCGAGCGGCGCGTGGAAAACGAAGAAGCGAATGCTGCTGCTTGTCCTCAGGTTTCGAAGGTTTCGGGTTCCGGGGGGTGCCGAGGAAGCGTTTTGGGAGCCTCTTGGGGTCCTCTTGGGGCCTCATGGCGCCTCCTGTGCGTTTTTGGGGCTGGCTTTGGGGACCATCGCGGTTCCTCTTGGGGCCCGCTTGGGGCCTCTTGGGGTCGGCTTGGCCGCCTCCTGCGCTGTATTGGGCCACTCTGAGGCAGGCTTGAAGCCCTCTTGGGGCCCTCTTGGGCGCCTCTTGAACCGTCCTGGGACTCTCTTGGGCCGTCTTTGGACCCTCTTGTGGGCCTCTTCACTCGTCTGGGGGCGGTCTTGGGGGCCTCTGGACGCTGCGACACCCTGAGAATCGTATATCCTGAAATTGTATGCTTAGGAACGGAACGATTTTTGCCTCTTCGGGCTCCCTTGGGGGGCCTCATGGAGCCCTCTTGGTGCGTCATGGGGCTGATTTGCTCTTGTTAGTTCATCTTAGCGTAGCTTGGAGCGCTGCTGGGGCGTCTTGGGCAGTCTCGAGCCTGTCCTGGCGACCTCTGGAGCCGTCCAAGAGCCCTCGGGGCCCCTCCTGGAAGCCCGTGGGCCCCCCGGACCCGCCATGCCAACCCGAGGTCCCGGTCCGGGCCCGCCCCCCCAGCCTAATCCGATCATATATATATATATATATATATACACACACACATGTACATCACAAGTGGCACGTGCGTGCCGAGGTTCAAACGAAAAAAATGTGCGAGCTGTGCGTGTAGTGGTGTGTGCGGTGGGTGTATTGTGTGCTTGCGTTGTGTGCCCTGCGTGAGATCTGTGTGTTCGGCGTGTTAATGTGTTGTATGCGTGTTGCATGTGTGTTGTATGCCTTCTGTGTGATGGGTGTGTGTGTGTGTTGTGTTGGTGATACGTGTTGTGTGTGCATGCTGACGGTGATGTGAGTGTGGGTATTGTGTGCTCTGTGTGTTGTAGGTCTTGTGTGTTCTGTATGTGTTCTGTGTGTTGTGTGTGGTGTGTGCTCTGTGTGTTATGTGTGCTATGTGTGGGTTCTCTGTGTTTTGTGTCTGTGTGTTGTGTAATGCGTGTGTTCTGTGTGTTGCGTGTTTAGCGTTCTGTGTGTATGTTTGTGTGTTGTACGTCGGGGCTCGGTTTTGGGAAGATGTCTCAGGCGAAACAGCATGATTCTAAGAATCGTTGCAAACTCATGTAGCAAATCCCGTGTGTTTGTTGGACCCTGACGCCGCGATCTGCGTGAGAGGTGCAATAGGATTTCAGAATTGTGAGGATGTCCCTGGCGAAACGGCAAGACAACCATGGACGGGACAGGACAGGACGGCTTCAATTAATCGCCTCTGAGCTCTACTCCTACGGGGAGGCGCATATATATATATATATATATATATATGCCAGAACCATCGCGCGCGCTTCGCGTGCGCTCAAGTTCTAGCTACCTTGAAGGATAGCGCGTAGCGGAGGGAAGAAGAGACGTCAGTAGTGGCAGGCAACCTGGTCCTTCGTCCGTCTTCTGTCGTCGTCGCCACCCTCGTCGCCGTCGTCTGCGTCGTCGTCTGTCGTCCGAGGCGCTCTTCGTGGCCAAGGCTGGCTTCGTCTCGAAATTCTTGTCCAAACGCCCCCTGGGCATCGCAGTTTTTTGTTTGCATCTTGGGCTGCCTGGGAAGCCTTTTGGGCGTCTCGGGAGCGTCGGGGGGGGGTCTTGCGAATTACTGAAGGGGCCCCAGGACACACAAATTAATTCACACAAATAAAATGATTCCCCATATTTTCCAATTTTTTTTTAATTTTTGTCTTCCCCCCCACTTCCCATATTTTCCCATATTTTCCTTGGAGTGGACGAGTAATTGTGTCTGTGTGTTTTTTCCCCTCCTGAATTACGTGGGGCTTCCTGTTGGGCTTCCGGGAGCCCAGGGCTGGATCCCTTCGGCCCCCGCCCTGGACCGCTGGGCTCGTGGGTGCCTCTGTCTGGCCTCCCGGGTGCTGCTTGGGGCCGGTTGGGGTCCTCTTGGGGGGCCTCGTCGGAGCATCCGGAACTGCTTCCTGAAGTCGTCATGGGACCTTCTTGGCATGTCTTCGGGGGCGGGGGCCTCTTAGAAGGCGTTTTGAAGCCTTTTGAGTGCCGTTTTAGGGCCTCTTGGAGCCTCTTTTGGGGTTTCTTGGGGGGCCTTTTGGGGCCTCTTGGGGGCCTCTTGGGGACCTCTTGGGGCCTCTAAGGGGCATCTTGGGGCGGAGACCTTGATTTTTCAATTCGCGTTCCCTCTCTTGGGCCCCTCTTGGGGACTTCTTGGGGTCCACTTGCGCCGTCTTGGGCGGCTCTGGGGCCGTCTCGGGGCTCTCCTTGGGCCGCCTTGGAGCTCTCTTGGGGGCCTCTTGGGCCGTCTTGGAGCGGTCTTGGGAGCCTCCTGGGTGGTGCTTTAGCGCCGGAAACACGAAACAGCGAGAACGCAAAAAGCATGTTTAAAAAAAACCCTGAAAATCAACGAGTTTGCCCTCTCGTGGCGGTCTCGGGCGGAATCTTAAAGGCCTCTTGGGGCGTCTTGGGGGCCTCTGGGGCAGTTTAAAACGCATCGTGCGTCGCAAGAGACCCCTGGAGGGCGTTTTGGGGGTGTCTCGAGACCGTCTGGGGCCGCCAGGATTGCTGTCTGAGGGCTCCCGGGGGCGATTCTCAGAGGCGGGCCCGGGCCCCTGCACACACACACACACACACACACACACACACGGTTGTGGTAGAGGTCGCGGCCCGGGGGGGCCGGGCCCCTGGGCGCCGTTATATGTATACATGGCTGCCCCCCCCCAAGATCAGATATCTCGTCTTGAATCGCATTCATCTTCATCTCCCTCCTATTCATCTTTACAACGTATATCTCCATTATGTCTGCGCATCATCCTTCTCCTCGTTCACCCTGTCGTGCGACTCCTCTGTCGTGCCCCCTGCTGTCCCCTCGTGTCCCTCGTGTCCCCTGCTGTCTCCTCGTGTCCACCTCGTGTCCCCTGCTGTCCCCTCGTGTCCCCTGCTGTCCCCTCGTACGCTCTTGTGTCCCCCTCGTGTCCCCTGCTGTCCCCTCGTGTCCCTCTCGTGTCCCCTGCTGTCCCCTCGTGTCCCCTGCAGCCCCATCGTGTCCCTCTCGTGTCCCCTGCTGTCCCCTCGTGTCCCCTGCAGCCCCTCGTGTCCCTCTCGTGTCCCTCTCGTGTCCCCTGCTGTCCCCTCGTGTCCCCTGCTGCCCCATCGTGTCCCTCGTGTCCCCTGCTGTCCCCTCGTGTCCCCTGCAGCCCCATCGTGTCCGTCTCATGTCCCTCTCGTGTCCCCTGCTGTCCCCGCGTGTCCCCTGCTGCTCCCTCGGGTCCCCCTCGTGTCCCCTGCTGTCCCCATCGTCTCCACGTCGCGTCCTTGATAACGATGGTTCTGATGATGATGACGATTATGCAGTTGACGAGGATGAGGAGGCAGAGGATGACGACGACGACCACGATGATGATGTTGATGATGACGATGACGATGGTTATAATGATGATGATGATGGTGACGATGACGATGTTGATGATGGGACGAGGATGACGACGACGATGATGATTTTGATGATGATGATGATGATGATGATGATGATGATGATGATCATCATCATGATGATGCGGGTGACCTCTCCTCTGATGCTGATGATCCTGATGCTGCTGGTGTTGTTGAAGATGCTGTCGAGGATGACATTGGCAATAATAATGCTGATGTTGTCGCTGATAATGATGATGGTGGTGATGCTGATTATGATGATAATGCTCATTGTGGCGCTCACAATGTTGATGACGATCGCGTTGATGATGATGATGATGATGATGATGTTGAGGAGGATGATGAGGATGATGATGATGATGCTGATTATGAGGAGGGGAATGATGACGATGATGATGATGATGATGATGACGATGCTGCTGATGATGATAGTGGTGCTGATGCCGATACCGATGACAAGTATGATGATTATAATGCTGCTGCTGCTGTTGCTGATGATGATGATAAGATGGGGAAGATCACTTCACCCAACGACTTCACCATCCAGTTCCTCGACAGGTTCAACGACTACGTCACTCAACTACGCCCCTACCACCATCCCCCCCACTGTGCGAAGCCGCACGAGGTGCCAACGCGCCCGACGCCGAACACAGATACTACAACCACCTCACCCACACATCCAATTAAGGTCATGCGCAACAACCACCCCTCCGACCTCACATACTCCACCTAGGGGGGTTTGAACTGTGGTCGGTCTGTTGTGCAAGAGTAGACTCGGGGCCAAACTTGAAAAAAAGGAACTGTGGGATTCCCATTTTTTTCCAGTTCCTCGGCGCTGTTTTGTTAGCCAGGCCCCGCGGGTTTTGTTAGCCAGGCCCCTCAGGGGTGTGGGATCTTCCGGACCCCCTGGGGGATCTGGAGGCCTCTTGGAGGCCTGGAGGGCCAGCGGAACGGTGTCTCGGGCTGCGCGTGACCCTGTTGGGCCGTTCTTCACGTTCTGGGGGCTCCTTGGGGTCGTCTTGGGCTGTCCTTGGGCGTCTCGGGGGCCCCCCGGAAGCGGGGAGGCGCGGTGCCGGCCAGATGTCAGGGGATGTGTGGGATCTCCCGAATAGTCGGCCCACTTTGCAAAAATAAAAAGGAATCCTGGGAACTCCCTTTCTTGGCTCACAACCCTCGATCTTCGAGGGTTGGAAGCGGGAAAACGTGAGAGAAGGCGAAAAACATTACAAAAACCATTGGGGATCGGGGCGGCTCTCGCGGCTCTCTTGGGCTGTTCTTGGAGCCTCGTCGGGGTCATTTTGGGGCCTCTGAGGGATCGGGGAGGTGTTGGGGGCCCCTATTGGAAGCTTGGAAATTGGCACCAACACCAACATCAGCGGTTGCCTCCACGGGAGGAAGATGATCCTGGATTTTGGTGTTGGTGGTAATCTTTCGGCCACCTAGAAAGCCCGAATATTACCACCATCAGCTGGATCGGGATCATCTTCCCTCGGTGGAAGCACGCCGCCGATATTGGTGTTGGTGTCAACCTCTAGGCCTCCGACTCTAGGTGGTCCCGGAGGCCTCTCGGAGATCTATGGAAGCCTCCTGCTCCCGCTCTTGGGCCCCTCTTGGGCTTGCTCTGGGGTGGTCTGGGGCTGTCCTGGGCGCCTCTTCGGCAGTCTTGGAACCCTCTTATGGCCCGTCTTGGGGCCGTCCTGAGGGTCTCTTGGGTGGTCTTGGGGCGGTCTGGGGACCCCCTTCCGCGCTCTTGGACCGTTGGAAGCTCGAAAACGGTAGAAGCCAAAAACATTATAAAAACAATGAAAATCGACGATCTGGGCCTCTTTGGGCCGGCCCGGGACGCCTCTCGGACCTCTCTTTGGGTCTCTTGGAGGCCACCTGGGAGCCTCGAGAGCCGTCGGAAGGCTGACTTGGGCTGCTTGGGAGCGTCTTGGGCCATCCTTTCGCATTCTGGGGGCTCCTGGGAGGCGTCTTGTGCCCTCCTGGAGCGCTGTGGAGGCTCCCGGGAAAGGCCAGGGGAGCGGTACCGGGAGCGCTCCCGAGATGTAGCGGGGAGGTGTGGGACCCGGGGCCGGGGGGGCGGTCCTCATATATATTATATATATATATATATATATATATATATATATATATATATATATATATATATATATATATATATATATATATATATATCTATATATATATATAAATCATACGAACCTCTCCGAGGGAGTAGTTCAGAGGCGATTAATGCGTACGCGCCGCGTCGTTCGCAATGTTTCTGGCCGCTTCGCTAGGGACATCCTCGAAATTCTAAAAATCGGTGGCACCCCTCACACAGATCGTGACGTCAGGGTCCAAAAACACATTGGAATTTCAACATTTTAACATGAAACCTTCAAACACACATTGTGAGTTCAATGATTTTGACCCCGATTCTCAGAGAATGGCGGTTTCGCCTGAGACATCCTCCCAAAATCGAGCCCCGACATACATTTTGGCACCCCAGACCCCGCCGCAGAGCCTCCTGGGGGCCTCCTGGAACCTCCTGGGGCCTCCTGGGGCCTCCTGCGGCCTACTGGAGCCTCTTGGGACCTCCTGGAGCCTCCCGGGGTCTCCTGGGGCCTCCTGAGGCCGCCTGGGGCCTCCTGAGGCCTCCTGGGGCCTCAGAACTACATGCACACAAACACACACACACACACACAGACACAAATCACACCCAACACATCACACGCTAGACAAATATAACACACACACACACACACAATACCTACAACGCACAGAAAACACGCACAACACAGAGCACACATCACACACACACACAACACTCACAATCCTGGGGCCTCCTGGAGCTTTTTCCGGTATCCAAGTCGGGCCTCCTGAGACTTCCTGTGGGGCCCTGGTACACACACCGCAAGGTTGGCAACCCCACTTGCGCTCGAGTGCGACCTCGCTATTGCATTTCACTCCCAGCAGCTATCCTCCTCCTCTCCTCCTCCTTCTCTTTCCCTCCACAAATTCTCTGGTGAAACAAATCGGCCGGTGGGACATCCTGAGACATCCTCGCAACGCTGACCTCGGAGAGGCATTGCCCTCGTCGATCCCCCTGCTCGATCCCCAATCCCTTGGGGGCGCTCTTACTCGATCTTACATTCTTCTGCGTTCACCTCCTGCCTCTTCCCCTTCTCTTAGGCACGCCCTGGCGGCGCCGCCCAAGCTTCCCCTTCTCCATATCCGATCCCGCCGTCATGGTGTCTTCCTGCTTCAAACGCCCTTTCAGTTCTTTGTTGTATGAGCCTGGGCACACACGTGCAACTTGTATATTTATATATATATATATATACTAGAACCCTCGCGCACGCTTCGCGCGCGCTCAGGTTCTAGCACAGGCTGGGGGGGCGCTGGACGATCTTGGACAACGCTATCAAGCACAGGCGCGCAACGGCATCTGAGGAGCTTCTGGGATGTTCCGCATGCTTCGCCAACTGGCTGTTGAAGGCACCTCTTGGGTGCCTCTTGGGGGGGCGTCTGAGGGTCCCTTGGGGGCATCGGTTCTGCAATCTGAAACCGTCATTGGCCGTCTTGGCTGCGTGGAGGCCCGACTTGAGGCCACCTGCGGCCAGATTGAGGCAATCCGGAAGCCTCCCGCGGGCCTCCTGGAAGCAGTTTTGACGCATCGAGGGCTCTTGGACGTCTCCTAGGAGCCTTTGGGGCCCTCGGGAAGCTTTTGGGGTCCTCTTGCGGCCTCCTGCGGGCCTTTTGGGGGGAACGCTCTGCTGCTGGGTCGCGTTCCCCTTCTTGGGCCTCTCTTGGGGTTTTTGGGGCCCTCTCGGGCCGTCTTTGGCGCCTCAAGCACCGTCTGGGGGCCCTCGCGGGCCGTCTTGGGGCCCTCTTGGAGGCCTCTTCCTCTATATTGGAGCGGTATTGGAAGCCTCTTGGGCCGTCTTGGAGCATCCGGATGCCAAAAGGCAGAAAATATTAAAACCCGTCAAAGCCCAGTCATAAAACAATGAGTTGTGCCTCTTGGGGCCACCTTGGGAGATTTCTTGGAACCTCGTCGGCCCTCTTGGGAGCTTCTTGGGGGCCTCTTGGATCCGATTGGGGGCCTCTTGGGACTTCCCGAAAACCTCTCGGGGTAGAAAGCTCGGATTCTCAGTTCGTGTTTCCCTTCTTGGGCCTCTCTTGGGGCCGTCTTGGGCCCTCTCGGGCCTTCTTGGGCGCCTCAGGCACCGCCTTGGGGCCCTCGTGGGCCGCCCAGGGCCCTCTTGGAAGCCTCTTCGGCTATCTTGGAGCTGTCTTGGAGGCCTCTTCCTCCTCCTCGTCCCCCTCCTCCTCCTCCCACTCCAGCTCTCTCTCCTCCTGATCTTCCTCCTCCTCCTGCAGCGTGTTCCGGAAGGCTCCCGCCGGAACATGCTGTGCACAAGTGCTGTCACTGCTCCCGCCACAGTGCCCTGGGTGGTGGGTCAGAGGCCTCATGGGTGTTGGTTTGGATCTCGTGGTTGGCCTGTCGGGGACGTCGTGAAGGCAGTTTCGCAGCTTCTCGGTAGCCGTTTTGGGACCGTTGTGGGGCCTCCTCGGGGCTGTTTTGTAGCCTCTTTAGGCCTCGTTTGGGCCTCCTGGGTGCCTCTTGGGGGCCTCCTGGGGCCTCTTGGGGGCTCCTTGGGGCCTCCTGGGGCACTCTTCAAGCGGGAGGGTCGAATTTTGGAGTCGTGGTCCCCCTCTTGGGCGCATCTTGGGGCCGTCTTGGGGCTCTGTTGGGCTGTCTTGGGCGACTCTGGGGCCGTCTTGGGGCCCTCTTGGGCCGTCTTGGGGCGCTCTTGGGGGCCTATTGAGCCGTCTTGGAACGTCGGACAGCCGAAAGGCTGGAAGGCCAAAATCGTTCGAGAAACTGCGTAAAACTGACGATTTCGGCCTCTTGAAGCGCTCTGGAGAGGCGTCTGGAAGCGTCGTGGAGTGCCTTGGGGGGCCTCTCGGGCCGTCTTGGGCCTATCTTGGGCGTCCTGGAGCGGTCTTTCGGCGACTCGGGGCCCGGTTGGGCCGTCTTGGGAGCCTCTGGAGGCCCTCCTGGACTGTTTTGGACCTCCCCAGCCGCCCCGTCCTCCCACGGGGGGTCGGAGGCGGCGGCCTCCGAGGCCCAGGACGCGAAAACCCTGTTAAAACATAGGGAAAATGAGCCCCGGTGCTCCCATGCCCTGTCGGGGCAGCGGCCCCGGGCGCCCGGGCGTCGTGCACAAGGATACAAGTGGCACGTGTGTGCCCAGGCTCATACAACAAGCTGAAGGGGCGTTTGAAGCAGGAGTGACATGCAACAGCGAAGTCGCACTCGAGCGCAAGTGGGGTTGCCACACCTTGCGATGTGTGTACCAGGGCCCCCCAGGAAGCCTCAGGAGGCCCGACTTGGATACCAGGAGAGGCTCCAGGAGGCCCCAGGATTGTGAGTGTTGTGTGTGTGTGATGTGTGCTTTGTGTGGTGCGTGCTTTTTGCGTGTTGTCGGTGTTGTGTGTGTGTATGTTATGTTTGTCTAGCGTGTGATGTGTTGGGCGTGATTTGTGTCTCTGTGTGTGCATGTAGTTCTGAAGCCCCAGGAGGCCCCAGGAGGCCCCAGGCGGCCTCAGCAGGCCCAGGAGAACTCCAGGAGGCTCCGAGGCGGGGTCTGGGGTACCAGAAGGTCCAGAAAGCCCCAGGAGGCCCCAGGAGGTTCCAGGAGGCCCCCAGGAGGCTCCGAGGAGGGGTCTGGGGCTCGATTTTGGGAGGATGTCTCAGGCGAAACCGCCATTCTCTGAGAATCGGAGTCAAAATCATTGAAATTACCATGTGTTTTTGAAGGTTTTATGATAAAATGTTGAAAATCCTATGTGTTTTTGGACCTCTCCTTCACGATCTGCGTGAGGGGTGCCACCGATTTTCAGAATTTTGAGGATGTCCCTAGCGAAACGGCCGGGAAAATCGAAGACGCACGCACGCACGGACGCACGGACGCATTAATCCCCTCTGAGCTCTACTCCCTCGGAGAGGTGCGTATGAGAATATATATATATATATATATATATTATATATATATATATATATATATATTCCCTATATTTCCCTTTTCTATATTTTTAGAATCCGTGGGGGTGGGAACCCTCCCCCCCCCGGAAAATCAGCCCCCCGGATCTGGCGCTTTTGGGGCCCCCTGGACGCCTTGCAAGGGGTCCCTCGGGCCTTCCGGGCCTCCTGGACGCCCCTGCCGGGCCTTGCCAGCGGGCCCAAAGCGGTCACGAGGGCGGCCAAACGGCCCCGCGAGAGCCCCACGCGGCCCCAGACAGCCCCAAGACGCCCGAAGACGACCCAAAAAAGACCCCCAAGAGGTCCTCCAAGTGCAAAAAAAAAAAAAAACACTTTCCTTTCGTTTTTTTATTGAATTTTTGGACATTCGGTTCTTCGGTATTCCGTGCGTCCGAGTCCGCCGAAGAGGCCCCAAAAATCCTCCCACAACGGTGTCAAAGGGCTTCCAGACAGTCCAAAAGAGCCCCAATATGGTCCAACAGGGCCGCAAGATGGCCCCAAGAGGGCCCCGCTGACAGCCCCAGATGGCCCCAAGACGCCTCCTGAAGCACTCCAAATCGTGACCCGGTCGTTCAGGGAGACCGTGGTTGGTAGCAAGGTGGCCGCAAGAAGCCCCCAGAGGCCCCCAAAGGCGCCCAGGAGGCCCCCAGAGGTCCCCAAAAAGCTTTTGAGAGGGGCCCAAGAACACCTCCAAAGAGGAGCCCCTGCAATTAAAACTGGGGATGAGGACAAGGAGTGGCTCGCAGACAAGGAAGATTACGAGTAGGAGGAGAGGAAGTATAAGGATAGTACATAACATTACTATAACGACGATGGCGCAAACGGCAACAATGAATCATCGCTATATTTGGTTATCCTGCATGCCGAGCTTTAAGAACCAAGGTGCATGGCGCAAAGCGCCAATGCAGTCTTGTACATATATATATATATATATATATATATATATATACCCGGGCGGGTGGGGGACGCAAAGCCTCTCGACCCCCTCGTGTCGCCTGTGGCAGCCGCGCCTCCAGTGCCGCCCGCGGCGGGACCGACAGGCGTCGGGCTGGGCGTCGGGCTGGGCGTCGGGCTGGGCGTCGGGCTGGGCGTCGGGCTGGGCGTCGGGTTCGGCGACAGGTTCGGCGTCGGGTTCGGCGTCGGGTTCGGCGTCGGGCTGGACGTCGGGCTCGGAGTGGGAACGCCGCTTGTGATCACCATATCGTCGACCTTCATGTTAATCCGGGACGAGCAGCTCGATCCGCCGCTCCAGCAGTGGCGGTTGAAGTGGAGCTCCCGGCCGCAGATCGAGCCAACCGCAGCAGTGTGGATTGCTCCATCGAAGTCGAGGGTCCAGGTGGAGGTGCTGCACGGATCGGAGGTCGAAAGCTTGACAGTGTGCCAGGCGCTGTTCCACACGCTGCCCGCGCCCAGCACAGTGGCAGAGGAGGGTCCGAATGTGATTGCCGATTGACCGGAGTGGCCGTGCGATTTCCACAGCAGGGTCACCGAATCAGTCGTGTCGCTTGTCGACGTAAAGCAGAGGAGCCACTCGCCGTGGTAGTATCCTTGGCTCACCAGCGCGAGGTGGAACGAGATCTCGAAGTACTGACCTGACACCTCCGCGCTGTTTATCACTGGGCCTTTCAGCCACGAGTTTGAGCTGTACGCAAAAACTCCTGAAGCGGCGTTAAGATACACTGCCTGTCCGACTACGCCTGCTGCATACGTGGGGCTCCACGAGCTCCCAGACGCAAAGTTTCGCCCATTCCCCGAAGTGTCCGAAAGAGAATTCTCGAAACCGTACTGCGCCCACGTTGCCGATCCCACGTTGTTGGAAACATTTGTCAACGCCTTGAGCGATGCTGCTTCATACGTGATGCTGCAGACAAGTAGCAAAGACGAGCATACAGTCCAGCGTGCCTGCCAGTATGCCATCAGACCACTTAGCGGAGCGAATGGAGACCACTCGCGTAGTGGACGGCTGCGGATAGGAAATAGTAGCGAGAACCGCTGCGGGAGAAAGTTGCAAGATGTACAGTATCTGGACTGGCTGGTCCCTAGGCCGAAATGGGAAGAAACCGACGTCGATGAAGACGAAGACAAAGATGAAGACAAAGATGAAGATGAAGATGAAGATGAAGATGAAGATGAAGATGAAGATGAAGATGAGGATGAAGATGAAGATGAAGATGAAGATGAAGATGATGATGATGATGATGATGATGATGATGATGATGATGATTATGATGATGATGGTCATGCTAATGCTGATGTTGATGATGCTGGTGACTATGGTGATGATGGTGATGATGATGATGATGACGGTGATGATGATGATGATGATGATGATGATCATGATGATGATAATGATGACGCTGATCATGATGATGATGATGCTCATAATAATAGTGATGGTGATGATGACGGTGGTGGTGGTGGTGATGGTGATGGTGATGGTGATGGTGATGGTGATGGTGATGGTGATGGTGATGGTGATGGTGATGGCGATGGTGATGGTGATGGCGATGGCGATGGTGATGGTGATGGTGATGATGGAGGTGATGTTTATAATGATGATGATGATGCTGATGATGACGACGATGGCAACGATGATGATGATGATGATAATGATTATAATCATGATCTTGATGATGAAACTGACGATGATGATGATGATAACCATGATGATGTCGACGACGGCGACGACGATGGTGATGATGATGATAATGTTGATGTTGATGCCAATGCTGATGATGATTCTGATGATGACGCTGATGATGGTGATGCTGATGATGATGGTGTTGATATAACGGATGGTGGTGATGCTGATGCTGATGAATTGTGGCGTTGCTGATGAACGCTGATGCAATGATGATAATCATGGTGTTGATGATGATGATGACGATGATTGTGTTGTTGATGCTGGTGGTGCTGATGATGACAATGGTGATGCTGCCGATGTTGATGATCATGATGATAACGATGATAAAAATGATGACTATGGGTGATGTGGCGATGATGATACTAGTGATGATTATGATGATGCTAATGATGATAAGATGGTGAGGGTGGTGGTGGTGATGGTGGTGATGATGATGATGATGATGATGATGATGATGAGAGGCAGTAACGTTCCTTTGAAATGCGACTCCACTGCCTGCCTGCCCGAGCATGCCCGACTCCGCTTCGTGCGCACCAGCCTCCTCGCGGAGATAGGCGCGCGACAGCCCAGAGGGCAAACACAGAGAGGGGATCCTCCGGGGGAGGGGGCGGGCGCGGCCCTCTGGCAGGAATCCTCGCCCGATCCCGACTCCACCCCACGCCAACACACGGCGCACGCAAGCGGCAGCGGGGCTGAGGGAGAGAGGCTGAGATCCCGAGCCCTAAAAGAGGCTACGCTTAGGTCGGCCATGTCCTCCTACAGGCGGATACTGGACGAAAAACCAAAAATAGTGATTAAAAAATGCCTCAACCAATACTCCAAAATAGTCCAAAAAAACATCGCCCCCTGACTATTTTTGGACTACTTTTGAACATCCCTCCTGTAGTGGGGCACGCTCGACTTAGGGCCACGCATGCCCGCCCACCCGCGGCGCCCCTCGCGGCGCTCCCCGCGACGCTCCCCGCGGCGCTCCCCGTGACGCTCCCCGCGGGGCTCGGCCCTCCGCGGCGCTCCCCGTGACGCCCCTCGGGCACGTGCCGGCAGGGGTGCCTGGAGGCGCCGAGGCCCGGGGGGGCACGGCCGCGCACTGGGGCATCCCCAGCCGCCGCAGTCCTGGTGGGGAGGAGGAGGGGGAGGGAGGAGGAGGAGGAGGAGGAGGAGGAGGAGGAGGAGGAGGAGGAG
>CAUYUJ010004711.1:0-12500 GCA_963575745.1 Prorocentrum cordatum | reverse complement strand
ACTAAAAGGCATATTTCACGAATTTCGCGAGTGCAGCTTTCCCAGCTACTGTGGCTGGGGCAAACTCCTTCTCGAGGTTCCGTGAGCTGCGGACGGCATGGGCGCCGCAGGACACACAAATGAAAGTGCCTTTTGCTAATGACCACCGTCTGGTGTGTCTCATGGACGTAGGAGGCTCCTGTGAAGGCTCGTTCCATCGCGCGGGCGCCAGGGACCGACACGGAGCCACACCAGGGGCCCGCGAGAGCACAAACAGAAGACAGGAAGGCTTGCGCAGGCTTGCTAATGTAAGAGTTAACCGAAACTATAAAGGGGCACCCCCCGCATCGGCCTGCGAGCAGACCCCCCAGCCGCCCGACGCCCAGAGGCCGGGCGCGTGCGCGGGCGCGGCCTTGCGAGGAGCTGGGGCGGGAGCGGGATGGAAAAGAGGAGAGGAGGGGGGAGAAGGAGGAGGAGGAGGAGGAGAGAACATCGAAATCTGTTCCCCTCAGAGGGTATTAGATCATGGGCGCTCTCGGACCTTCAACGCTTGAATTTGTCCCCCTGGGCCAGACCAGGCGCGGCCGCAGCACGCGGCCTGCGCATGGATCTATCGCCGAAGATTTGTTGTTAACATGCACCGCAAATGACGCCGCAACCCTCCTGCATTGAGTCAGGCCTAGGCGCAGAGGGTCCTGCACCAGAGTCGCAGGGCGAAAGCCTGGAGCAGAGAGCGGTGACACAGTCAGCAGCGAGGCCGCACGGCATCCGTACGCACAGGGGGGACCACCAGCCCAACGAGCAGGCCAAGCCGTCCCCCCTAAAGTCACGGACAGAGCGCAGCCATCGTGCTTGACAAAATCGTCACCCGCGACCTCTTAAGATGAAGGCCACGAAGCATACGCGCCCAGGAATCGGGTGTCCTGGGAGTGCCGTCCTTGTTGACAGGAGGGCCACTGCAAGGACTCGCCAGCTTGGCGAGCCTCAGACCAGAAGTGTAGCACTTACACGTCTGGCAAAAGCAAACAAAACAGTCATCGCAACAATCGACCACCCAGCACCTGTGTCCGAGCGAGGCTACCTGAGCGACTTGCACACGCGAGTGATGGGAACAGGCTCCTGGAGGCGGCACCGCCGCAGTGCGCCTCCCGCGCAGGCACAAAGCACATTGCCAAAGGTCCCCGACCCGCACCCAGGAATGACCCGCACGGGCCGCCGCGGCAGGACGCGGCGGGACGATAAGCTGCACCCCCTTGAGGTCTAGGCGGGGCCAGAGAGGCAGGAGGTGCGCCGACAACTTGGCGACTGCTTTGGCAACTGAAACACTACGACTCACAACTTCTTGCATCTCGGGCGCGGCGGCAGGGTGCTGGAGAGCCCCCCTCTTGGCCGCCTGATCTGCCCCATGGTTCCCTAGGCGGTAAAAGGCCTCCTGCGGAGGCAAGTCCAGCTCAAAACTCTGGTGAGCCTTCACCTTGATGAGACTCGAAATCAGCGAAGCGTGAGAGAGGGCCTGCATCATCATACCACTATACACGAGTTTATAGCTGATCTGGTTATAATAACCTGGAGCATGATACTGCTTGTGCACATTCAAGCAGTCCGTATAGAAGTGGCTAGGACCCGCAATCAGAAACACAGAGCCCCCGAAGGCCGAGCACTCCCCCCCCTGACTCGTCTGGGGCGCGGGGCTCCAGACGGGGGCCGAAACCGAACAGAGAGGGGCCGCGGAATCCGAAATTTCAAAAACACATAACCCCCACCCCGCTCTCGACAGCTCACGCACAGGATGTTTAAAGCAAGAGCCGCCCATAAAAATATGGCCCTCGAGTCCGCCACCCAGCCGAGCTGGGTCGTCGTGCCACGCAATATCTACTCCTGTGTCCGAGAGCGGAGGTGGGCACAGGTCCCCCGGGTGCCTGAAAAGGCCCCCGGTGAAAAGAAGGAGGTCCACATTGGGGTCCTTGGAGGCTTCTAGGACCCAGGGGCCCACAAGACTGGCACGGAGCTCAGAGCACTGGCTACACTCCCAAATCCTGTGGAACAAAGAGTCGGGCTCCCCGCAGAGAACGCACTTCAGACAGCACTGATAACCTGAGCTAACGGCCTTGTCACGGGTCCAAGTAGCCCCACAGAGAACCGCTTTCACAGAGCCCCTCTGGATCTTGTCGAACTTAGAAGACCGAGTAGCAGACACCATAACATCGAAGCACAACCAATCAGAGGACCCCAATGCGAGACTGGCCTGTCTCTCCAAAGAACGAAGCACTCCTTCCCTGAGGAGCTTCTTCAACAAGGCAGGTGATGTGACAGGCAGCGAGATCTCTTGCTGGAGGTCATTGGTCAAAGTGAAGGGGTCTTTCATCTGCCAGTCAATCCTGCACAAAGAGAGCTTCATAGCGCCAACTGGTCCACCACACGAGCGCCACGCGATGTCCTTGGAGAACGTGGCAATCCATGCCGAGCGCAGAGCAGCAAACGACCGCGAAAGAGACGTGATCTTGCTCGCCGTGATCCACACCTCCTTCCCCCATCGAACCACTGGTGCTACCGAGGCGAGCCAGGAGGGATCATTCTCAGCGATCATGAGCACAGTGAGCGAGCGACCTCCTGCCGACGGCTGCAACGCACGACCGGGCCCTCGACGAATCCGACGCACCTCCCCGTCACTACATCCATGAACTTCGGCACCGTATAAAATGCCAGGCAGCGGCCCAGCGGTGAATATATGCTTGCATCGCTTGCCAAGGTCGGGCTTCAACCTGGCCAGCCTCTTGGCGCGACGGTTAAACATAGCGACTCGCTTCTTGGCAGTAGCACAACGGCCAGACGATCTTCGAGGCTTACCCTGAGTGTCGTCGATCCCGAGATTAGCTACCCCCGTAGTGGTCGGCCCTGCTAGTCCCCCTAGGATGCCACGAAGGCGACGAGCAACGGCAGGAGAGGGCGAGCTGAGGCAAGCTTTGTCAGCAGTGACCCCCTTGGTGCGATCGATCCACAGCGAGCACTTACAATCAATCGTGAGGATGCGGTGCAGCGCTCGCGACGCGGCAACAAGGTCCCGAACCACAAGCTCGACACTGCCCGTGCAATTCAGGGCGCAGTAGTCGATATACGCATCTAGGGTGACAGGGCGCGGCAGCGTCAACCTACCCAGATCCAGGACGAGGTGTATACGAACGAATGTAGTCGCGATCGAACACCCAGCAATGACCCCCTTGATGGCTAGCCAAGGACCGTTGACGCTGCCATTCATCAAGACAAACCGTGCACACTGGTAGGCGAACACGCACAAGCGGGCCACCTGCAGAGAAAACTAAACGCGCCTGCATCGGTCTAGTAGCAGCTCCAGGTCAAATAGTTCGTGGAACTTATACATGTCCCATAGAACACTAGCGGACACGTCCTTGCTGGAAACAGACTCTTCGATCTAAGAGCTTGCCTCCAAACCACATCCGAGGAAGACTTGAATCGCCCACAGGCGAAGAAACGCCTCTGCCACGCAGCCTCCCACTCCTCAGCTAAACGACGGCGAGCACGCCCCCAGAGTCTGTAAGGAGCAACGAAGAGGCCGATAGGCCTGAAGCCTCCAGAAGCCTTCGACAACATAGCCAGGAAGACCACCCTCAACTGAGTCGGAAAAGCCGAAAGCATCTCCCAGAGCTGGAACATCTTCCCCAGGGCCAGGAGGGCGCCGTCGCTAAGCTGCGCGAAGTGCCTCATGTGAATCCGTCGACAGAGACCGCCGTAAACTTGGAATAGCTGAGGCTGAGATCGCGAAGCACTGGAGGGCTGAGAAACTCCAAAGGCTCCAGGATAACCTCGCGCGCGAAACGGTCAGGCGGCCGAGCCTCCTGATACGTAGTGCCCCGGAGCTCGGCAAACTTGAGAGCTTCCGACTTCAGGGGGCTGAGTGGATCCGAAACCAGGGCACCATCGGAGCTCAGGGTAGTAGTAGGTCTCCAAGATTGGGGGTCTCTCGTGTACTGATGAGCCCTCTTGCCCCCTTTCTCGATGCCCTCCAAGATCCACTGCCTCCAGGAAGCTCTGGATACCTGACGAGTAAAAGCGACGGCCTCCGAAAGGGACTCCTCGAAGTCCTCCAACAAGTGGGTCAAAGATAGCCTCCAATCGTCCAGGGAAAGCTCGTCGACACGTCCCAAGAATAAAACAGCCCGATCGTGAAGCACAGACCACTCCCCCAGATGATCCAAGATACTCTGAGGAGGGCGTCGCATCTGACCTACGATCGACTGCACGGCCGGGTGCTCGACGGGGTCGCCCGCGCCGAGGTGCCCAATCAAAGCGCGCCACTGCATAACAAAGAAATTGACCGACTGCTGCGCTGACGGCGGCGCGGCCCTGGTGTCGATCGTGAGCGGATCGTACCACTCGCACCTGGGCCTGCGTCCGCGAGTACCAAAAACTGGGATGGACGACTGCGTCGAGGCGACAAGTTCGACCTCGCTGAGGTTGGCCCACACTTCGTAGGCAGAGTCCAGCCCAGAGAAAGCTTCCTGCAGCCTCCCAGAGACAGCACTTTCCAGAGTAAAATCCAAAAACTCAAGAGTGCAGGACCAGTCGGGCGGCTGCATCACGGGTCCCATGGCAGGCTCGACGGGGATATTCGGAGGCTTTCGAAACCTGAGGGCCCGTAGAGTGCTGAGGGACTTGTGGAACTCCAGAACCGCCGGCAAGTGAGGGCATGTGGCGGCCTCCTCTACCAGAGAGACATCCTTGACACACATTTGCTCAGACCTCCAGAGACCAAGAAATAGTCGTAGTACTTGGCACCGTCGGGGCCCGTCAAAGACCCTCGATCCCCAGGCGCCGACACCAGTGAGCCTCGCAGAAGCTCAGGAACCCCGTTGTCCAGGAGCACGTCGGGGACCATGTTGAAATCCCCGCCCATCACGAACGGCAAGCCCGAGTGCCCCAGGAACGACATGGCATCAGAGAGGATGGAAACGCTGTCATCGCTCATCTGCTCGCAATCATGCAAGTAGATGCTGGCAACTCAGAACTTCGGCTGTCCCAGCCGCTAAACTACACCTGCCACACACCTGTGCGGAGAAACCTGAGTGACGTCGAGAAGTGGGCGGAATCCAAAAACTGCACGAACTGCCAACGCAACACCAGCAGAAGCACCACCTTCCTCCCCAGAACAACCAGGCTCCCAGAGAATCTTCCAACCGTGGCGGATCCCCCAAGCACTGGCTTGATTGATTCCTTCAAAACTGCGAAGCTTGTGCTCCTGGATAAACGCAATGTGAGCGCGGGTTTGATCCAGTCTCTTACGAGCAGTTCCCCATCCCGACCCGTTGAAAGTCTCCAGAATGAAACCGAACCCATTGCCAGGAAACTCAGAGACCGAGGGAGGAACTACACTGGGCTGGTTAGAGCAGCCCACCGATGAATCAGAACGCCGTGGATGGCCAGGCACCGCAGGCTGCCCCGACCCCTCCGCTAAGAAGCCGCTCCCACCCCTTAACCCTGGGAGCCAACCAGCTTGCGCTGGGAGGCGGGTGGGGGCTGTAGCAGAGGGGTCTGTCGACAAGGTGCCTGGCGATGACGCGGCGCACCCACAGGACGAAGTATGGGCCTCCAGCGGCCTGGTGGGAGGACACAAAGCCCCCTCCCGATAGGCTGTGGTGATATAGGTACGCAACCTGCTTGCCACGGCCTCAACCATCTCCAACCTGCGCTTCTTCTCCTCTGCAGAGGCCAAAGGTCCACACAGAAGGTTGTAGAGGTCGCCGTCCGAGCGGATGTGAGGCCTGGCCGAAGGAGCAGAAGCCGATCTCGTAGATGAACCACGAGCCTTGACGGCCTCCACGGACTTGTTTAGGTGCTCCTTGCCCGACTGCAACGCGCTGCGCATGGCCTCCATCTTGGCCTTGAGGTCCTCGAGGCTCTCCTTCTGCACAGCCTCAGCAGCCTGGCCCAGGAATACGTCCATGGCCGAGAACGTGTCCTTGAACTTGGCGATGTCAACCTCCACCGCAGGGTCTTCATCGGGGGGAGCCACCTTGGCGGAGAGCTCCCGATAGCGAACACGCAGCTGCTCGATCTCCGTGCCAATCTGAGCGGACCTTATACGCAGCTCCTCACCCCACTTACGATGATACTCGATCGAATCCGTAACCTGCAACAGCTCCTTCTCCTTCGAGAGCAGCTGCTTCTGGACTGCAGAGGCTTCCACCCCTGCATTCTGCTTGTCCAACTCCGCCTGCTTGACCGCGCTGGACGAGGCAGCCAGAGCCTGGAGAATGGCGTCGGCTCCAGGGAGGCAGTCGCCGACGCCCTTGAAGTGCTTGGTGAGCGCCTCGAGGTACTCATGCTGATTGCTGGAAGGAGGGGGCGGCACACCAGAACGGCCGAATCCTTTACCAGCACCTTTGACTCCACCATCAGCGCCACGGCGGCGCTTACCTCCGTCAGGCAGTTGGCCATCCCCACCAGCACGAAGACGACCTTTAGCCAGAGGCGATGCCAAGGGGCTGTGGCACGACTTGCACCACTTGTACCACGGCATGTTCTTCTTGCAGCCGCACGTCCCGCAGGGAGCGACGAGCGAGGAGGCCCCGCCGCCCGCCATGGCTGGAACTGCAATGGGACGCGAGCGATACTTGCAACGAAGCGTGCTTTGGCGCACGACGGATAAGATTCAGGGGCCTGTCCCCAGGGAAAGGACACTGAGCCTCCCCTTGAGCCAAAATGGCTTGAGCCAAAATGGCTTGAGCCAAAATGGCTTGATCTATCGCCGAGGAGGAGGAGGAGGAGGAGGAGGAGGAGGAGGAGGGGGAGGGGGGGAGGGGGGGAGGGGGGGAGGTGCATGAGGAGGGGGGCGAAGGAGGAGCCGGGAGGAGGACGAGGACGAGGAGGAGGAGGAGGAGGAGGAGGAGGTGGAGGAGGGGGAGGGAGGAGGAGGCGGAGGAGGAGGAGGAGGAGGAGAGAAAAAAAAACAGGGCTCAGGCATCATCCACCTCAGCAGAGTACAAAATCGGTCGAATGACTGGAAGACAGAACCTCCGTAGCTCCGCTGGATGCTGCGCAAGGCAATCAGCAGAGACATGTACAAGGCACTCCTGTCTGCGACGACCCCACTACTTCCGCCAAGACCACGTCTCCCCTCCCCTCCTCCTCCCCTAGGTAACCCAGCTTCGCGCGGCGCGCCCCTGGATGGTTGACCAAACTTATCTTACCATCAGACTGCCCCTTCCCTTCTCTTTCGACTCCCGCCGCTCGCGAGTACACCAAGAGCCGAGGGCCCCGCTGTCGAGAGGCACTCCTGTGGGGCCCTCGCGGCGCCCTCTGCACGTGGTTGCCCTCACGGGGCAGGAAGAGGGGCGAGGAAGAGGAAGAGAAACGTGGAGGGAGGAGCCTGGAGGGGCTACCATGACGGTCCAGGAGGATTCCGAGGCCTAAGCCCTGCGATGCAAAGAACCCCAGACAGCCCAAGGCTTCTGAGAGGCCCACGAGGCTTCGAGGGGGCCGTCAACAGGCCTGGAGGCCTACGAGGCCCACCAGAGCACCCGAGGGGGGCACGATACGCCCGCAAGGTGGCAGAACTTACCAGTCCAAGCTGGCCCTGGCCGAAGCCCTGGAGGCTTCCAAGAGGGCCGTGGATGTCCACCAGAGCACCGAAGAAGGCCTCATGAGAGGCCCCTTCTGAAGACCTCGAGGGCGGCGCGAAGCTCCCGAAGATGGCCGCAAGCCTCCCCCAGGCAGCCCACTCCGAGATGGTCCCAAGAGGCCCCAGTGGGGGCCCAAGAGAGCTCCAGATTGCCCCTGGAAGACTCCACTGCGGTCCCAAGATAGCCCCAGGACGGCCTGCGACCGCCTCACGAGGGTCCCAATCCGACACGACGAGGCCCTCAACGAGCCCCAAGACGGCCTCCCACTTCCGTCTCCCTCCTCGCCTGCGGGACTCCATCGCAAACGCCACCGAGAGCTGCCGCGTGCAGTGCTGGAAGACCCAGGCGGCCCTCTGACCGAGTGATCTCTTTGACGCACTCCGACCTAAGACGGGATGGAGCGCTCCAGAGCCCTCGATCACACGATTGCAGAGGGGCAGGCGGACGTGGCGTGCGCGTGCCTGGCTTGAAGGAATTGCCAATTGTAGGTTTCCGCCTTTTGTTTGATGTCCAACCGGTCACTAATCGGGGGCGGCCAAGAGGGGGGCGTCCAAGAGGGGGGGCGCAAATCATGGCCGGCGGCATGTGCGCGGCCCAGGGGGGGGGGAACCAGGAACGTAATTAAATAAGAAGAAGCGCCATGAAATCTGAGGAAATATCATGGCCCACGCAATGATATTCACCCCCCCCTAGTCATCACCCCCCTCTTTGCCCCCGAACTAAGGGAGGACACCAGCCACTGCATTCCCGCCGGGCCCCGCCTGGGCCCGCGGCAGGGCGGGGCGGGACCGGCGGCGCGCAGCGCGGGCGTCGGCGAAGCGCGGCCCGCGATCGCCACCTCGACGCGGCGGGTCGGGCGAGGGCCGAGGGGAGGAGGCAGGATCGGGGGTCGAGGGAGGGGCAAGGGTCGAGCAGGAGGGGGAGGAGGAGGAGAAGGAGGAGGAGGAGGAGGAGGAGGAGGGGGAGGAGAAAAAAGGGGATGGAGGCAGGTAAGGGAAGGACAAGGATAGGAGTAGGAGGAGAGGAGGAGGAGGGGAGGAGGAGGAGGAGGAGGAGGAGGAGTAGGAGAGGAGGAGAGAGGAGGAGGAGGAGGAGGGGAGGGGGAGGGGAAGGAGGGGGGGAGGGTGAGGAGGAGAGGAGGGAGGGAGGGAGGAGGAGGATTAGGAGGAGAGAGGGAGGAGAAGGGAGGAGAAGGAGAAAACGAGGGGGGAGGCGGAGGGGAGGAGGAGGAGACGATGAGAAGAGGAGGCTGAGGAGTGGCGGTTCTCTTTCGAGACTTGATCATGCAATCTCAGTGCTACGGACAACGGAGGGGGATCGAGAATCGAGGAGGAGCATCGAGGAGGGGGATCGAGGAGGGTCGAGGAGGAGGAGGATCGAGACGAGAGAATCGGCAAGGATCGAGGAGGATGGAGGATCGAAGGTCGAGGAAGAGGATCAAGGATCGAGGATCGGCAGCACGTGCGAGAGTTAAGGCAGAGGGGGCGGGCCACCTCCGAAGGCCCACAGGACCTTCTGAGATGTTTTCGGCGCCTTCTCCTCCTCCTCATCCTCCCCCTCCTCCTCCTCCTCCTCCTCCTCCTCCTCCTCCTCCTCCTCCTCCGGCTCCTCCTGCGCCTCCTCCCCCTCCTCCTCCTCCTCCTCCCCCTCCTCCTCCTCCTCATCCCCCTCCTCCTCCTTCTCCTCCTCCTCCCCCCCCCGCCTTCTGAGAAAACCTGCCCCATTTCACTTTCCCAATCCGCGCAGCCGAGAGGAGGAGGATCGAGGAGGAGAACGAACCCCCGGGGACATCATCGAGGCCCGAGGAGGCTGGATCGTTCGGCGTCGAATCCGGAAATCGGGTCATGGGCCTACTCTGGGTTTCGTAATAAGCGTGGGGGGGGTAACCCCCCGACGGGGGTCAACCTCGCCTCGTCGTCGTGCCGCGACAGAGGTCGGAGCGCCTTCGGCGCGCGGTGGCTGCCCGCGACGGTCGATGCGGGGCTGTCGGCGAGGGTGACGGACGCACCCCCGACGCTCATTCAGAAACTCGGAGTGGGCAGCCCCAGCTGCGCCCGACCTCTGCAGGCCAGGATCCTGAGACACCTGCGGGGTGCAGAGCACAAAGGATGCCTGCAACCGAAGGAACTCCAGCGGGGGGCTCTGCGTAGCACCCGCAGCGTACATTGGATCAGCAGAGGTAGGACTCGCGAACGATCGAAAATAGGTCACCCGACATTGCGCATCGCGCCCCGCGATGTGCGACACGCGGTGCTCGTGGCGTCTTCGCGACGCCCCGCCACCCCCCGCCTCGGCCGCGACGCGCGAAGCATGATCATCTTCGCGCACCTGCGGGTGCCCTAATCAAGGATCAGTCAGCATCGATTCGGGAAAGCGGATCTGCTCGGAAAGTGCGCCAGATCGTGCTGCATTGGAACGAGGCCAGCGTCAAATCGGACCGGCAGCTCCAGGATGCGCAACAGCGCCCATGCAAGCATCGGCGCGAATCATATCGTCACACTATCGGAATCGAATCGGATCGAGCCGGGCGCAGCCATATCGAATCGGATCTTTCGGGTCGAGGTGGACTGTGGGAGGAGGACGGCCTCCAGAGACCACTGCAGAAGTCAACCTTCGCAGACGCTGGCCTTCCTGGAGGTGGGAGTCTTCTCCTCCTCCCTCCCTGCCTGCCTCCCTCCCTCCCTCACTCTGTCCCTCCCTCCCTCCTTCTGCCGCGGCCAGGGCACCCGCTGATCATTCCAGCGGATGTCCGCCAGGACCAGGCGTGTGAGGGAAGGTCACGCCGGGAAATGTTAAAACCTCCACGAGGCCGCGGGCGACGCGCCCCCGACCCAGACCTCGGGAGGGTCTCGCGCGAAAAGTGACCAGCAGGCGATTGAAGCAAAAGACTTCAAGGTAACGCCCAAACCTGGTCCCGCGGGCGACGGGCCTCTAGGTAACGCCAAGACCGGTCCCACGGGCGCTGGAGTGGATGCCTCACGGCAAAGGCGGAAGGAGGAAGAGGACGACGAAGAACGGGAGGAGGGGAGGAGGAGGTGAGAACTAAACTAGCCAACCGCGGCCTGGGGCATAGGGGTCTGCGCCACCACGCCCCCATTTTAGGCGGAACCGCGGGCCACGTCGGCGCAGGGAAGAGGGGAAGAGGAAGAGGAGGGGCAGGGAAAAGAGGTAAGGTAAAAGAGACCCTCCCTCCCTCCCTCCCTCCCTCCCTCCCTCCCTCCTCCTCCTCCTCCTCCTCCTCCTCCTCCTCCTCCTCCTCATCATCATCATCATCATCAGCAGCAGCATCATCATCATCATCAGCAGAATCAGCATCAGCATCATCATCATCATCTCATAATCATCATCATCATCATCAGCATCATCATCATCATCATCATCATCATCATCATCATCATCAGCATCATCATCATCATCCTCATCATCATCATCATCATCATCATCATCATCATCATCAGCATCATCATCATCATCATCCATCATCATCATCATCATCAT
Source organism: Prorocentrum cordatum (assembly GCA_963575745.1). Taxonomy (NCBI): domain Eukaryota; class Dinophyceae; order Prorocentrales; family Prorocentraceae; genus Prorocentrum; species Prorocentrum cordatum. The sequence continues at coordinate 1,386 of CAUYUJ010004711.1, read as the reverse complement.
CATCATCATAATCAGCATCATCATCATCATCACATCATCATCATCATCATCATCATCATCATCATCATCATCATCGCACGTCATCATCATCATCAATCAGCAGCACAGCAGCTCTCATCATCATCATCATCATCATCATCATCATCAGCATCATCATCATCATCACAGCAGCAGCAGCAGCAGCAGCAGCAGCACAGCATCATCATCATCATCATCATCATCATCATCATCATCATCATCATCATCATCATCATCATCATCATGATCATCATCATCATCATCAGCATCATCATCATAATCAGCAGCAGCAGCATCATCATCATCCTCCGTCGTTCCATGCTTTCCTCCTCCCTCATCCTCCCTCGGTCCTCCTCCGTGCTGCCTCCTCCGCCCTCCCTGGGCCCTCCTCCCTCTTCCCTCCCTCACTCCTCCTCCTCCCTCCCTCCCTCCCTCCCTTCGCGCTGCCTGAGGAGGGCGCCGCGACACCAGCCCCCGGCCGCCCCGAGGGCGCCCGCACCCCTCGAACGGCCCCGCCCGCAGCCGAGGGCGCGGCGGGCGCCCCCCCGGCGGCCTCCACGAACGCCACGGCCGGCGGGAGCTCGTCGGCGGCGCCCCCCTGCGCCGGGCGCGGGCTGACCACTGCAGGCTGCTCCTCGTCCTTGTGCTGCTCTTGTGGCTCCTCCTCGTCCCTGTGCTGCTCTTGTGGCTCCTCCTGCTCCTCCTCCTCCTCCCTCCTCCTCCTCCCTCCTCCTCCTCCTCCTCCTCCTCCTCCTCCTCCTCCTGCTCCTCCTCCTCCTCATCAGCATCATCATCATCAGCATCATCCTCCTCTTTCTCCTCAAAAGAAGTGGTTTTCGCCTGAGCATCCCACACATTCGTCTTAAAAGTTTGCAAGAATTTCACGGGTGAAGTGCGGACGGTCTTCCAAAAGTTATTCTGGCCTAAACGCCCCGCACATTCGTATGAGAAGTTCACAAGAGTGGCACGGATCAAGGGCGGCTCTTCTTCAAACTGCGGTTTTCGCCATAACGCCACGGCCATTCGTCTTCAAAGCTTGGAACCGGTTTAAAGGCTCGTAGGTTGGAACTTAGGATTGTCAGGCTCACATTGATTCGCGGTGTTGCAGTCCCAAGAATGGTGTTTTGGAACGGATTGCGACTGTCAGGACGCGAGCGTCACGTAGCTTCGCGGCGTTGATTATCAGACGGACGGTTGTCTTCCAAAGGGGCACTTCCGACAATGAACATGAACGCTGGTAGGACCTCATGAAGAGGGAACTTGGGCGGACTCGTTGCCCCATCCCTCTTACTCGTCCTGTTCTTCCTCCTCCTCCTTCTCCCCCCCCCTCCTCCTCCTCCTCCTCCTCCTCCTCCTCCTCCTCCTCCT
>CAUYUJ010004710.1:61354-67472 GCA_963575745.1 Prorocentrum cordatum | reverse complement strand
GGAGGAGGAGGAGGCGGAGGAGGAGGAGGAAGAAGAGGAGGAGAAGGAGGAGAGGGAGGAGGACGGGTCGCCTAAGCCCTTCGGAGAAACCTTCCACCCCCGCCGTCCACGCTTACGCCCCCGGTAGCCCATCCACCGTCTCCATGCCCCTCCTCCCCTAACAAGAGGCAACGGTAGGGGGGGACCAGCTGGGGGGGGGAGACGTCGACCTTGAGTCGGCGACACATCGGCGACGTATCGGCGATGGAGTGCCGGTGGCGAATCCGCACGGTCCTGCACGGGGTAGCCCTCAGTCAACCTGTATTCTAAGGGCGCACGATAAGGATGCGGGGGCCTTGCGAGCGGGGCGCGGCCAGCGAAAGCGGCCACGGATGGGCCGAAGGGGAAGGATGCAAGGTTATGAGGAAGATCCTGGAGGCCTCGCGCGGCAACTTGAGACCCGATGTACGTCTGATCTACGTCGGATTTACGTCGGGCTCACATCGGATTACGTCGGAATTACGTTGGATATACGTCGGATATACTTCGGAGCATCGCCGCGCGAACGTCGACCCATAGCTTACGGAGCTGACGTGTCGACTAGATAATGCAACTATTGCACGCCGCGCGAGGCCTCCAGGATTCTTCCTCATAAGCAAGGGCAACCTGGGAAAGTCGCTCATCCTTCTTATGCGGGTTGCCTGCAGGTGTCGGTCAGACCGCCCCTGAGCTCCACCTCCTGGTCCTCCTTGGCGCGTTCAACCGTGGACCCCTTGTTCCCCGCCCGCCTCCGGCGGTCATCGGGAGGCGTTCGCCGGTGATCGGCGGTTTTTGGGCGATCATCGCCAGTGTTTGGCGGTCTTCCTCCCCGGGCGAACTCTGGATGGTAAAGCTTCCTTAACCAAGTGTCCATGATGGAGCCCAACCTCCCGAGAATCGGATTCGGAGGCGGGGCGCGGACGCGGGGAGCGCGCAACACACAGGCACGCTGCTCGAAGAAGAAGGCGCTGCTTGTCATCAGCGTCCGCCTCCCTCCTGCTCCCTCCCAGTTTACGCAGGGTTGTCTCAGGTCCTGTACACATGGATGACTCAGAGGGCGGGGGGGATCCGTTTGACCTCGTTCAGGCGCAAAGCTTTACCCCGCCCGCCCCCCCCCCCCCCAGACTGAACTGGGAACAAGTCGCCTGCAGCTCCCAAGACGTTGCTGTATGAAGGATGCCTCCGAGAGGCACTCTCCATTCCCTACACTGTGCCCTTCGACACTTCTGGCGAGGAACGACGTTTGAAATGGCTTCACCTGGCCATTGACTGACCGTCTGATCGCGGACCTGTGGGAGCTGGTTTTGCCATACGGCGCTATCGTGGAACTCCAGACAGCTCCAAGAGGGTCAAAGACCATGACAAAATGAGCCTGGCGACGTACCCAACCGTTGGCAATGCGGGGCAGGAGTGGCTTGGGAGATTTGACGAGACGGCGGCGACGCGACATGGATGCATATACTTCTGCGAGCGGCATTCGTGAGGCTCGCAGCCCACAAGGATTGCGTGGTCCCGCTCAGATATGCGTGGTGCCACACTCCGCTGGACCCGCCACCAGCCTTCGAAAGTAGCGACGGGTTCGCAGATCGCAGCCACCCAGGGACGACGAGGTCCCGCTCAGATCTGCGCGGTGCCCCACCCCGCTGGACCCACCAGCAGCCCTCGAAAATGGCAACAGTTTCGCAAACCGCAGCCCCCCGGGACGGCGAGGTCCCGCTCAGATCTGCGCGGTCCCTCACTCCGCACGACCCACCAGCAGCCCTCGAAAGTGGTGACAGTTTCGCAGATCGCTATGCTGGCCCCTCAGGCAGCCCTCGAAAGTGGCAACAATTTCGCAGACCGCAGCCCCCCAGGGACGGCGAGGTTCCCCTCAGATCTGCGCGGTGCCTTACTCCGCTGGACCCGCCACCAGCCCTCGAAAGTGGCGACTGTTTCGCAGATCGCAGCCCCCCAGGGACGGCGAAATCACGCTCAGATCTGCGCGGTGCCTCACTCCGCAGGACCCACCAGCAGCCCTGGAAAGTGGTGACGGTTTCGCAGATCGCTATGCTGGCCCCCAAGCAGCCTTCGAAAGTGGCGACAATTTCGCAGATCGCAGCCCCCCAAGGACGGCGAGGTCCCGCTCAGATCTGCGCGGTGCCTCACCCCGCTGGACCCACCAGCAGCCCTCGAAAGTGGCGACGGTTTCGCAGACCGCAGCCCCCCAGGGACGGCGAGGTCTCGCTCAGATCTGCGCGGTGCCTCACTCCGCACGACCCGCCAGCAGCCCTCGAAAGTGGCGACAATTTCGCAGATCGCAGCCCCCCAGGGACGGCGAGGTCCCGCTCAGATCTGCGCGGTGTCTCACTCCGCACGACCCGCCAGCAGCCCTCGAAAGTGGCGACAGATTCGCAGACCGCAGCCACCCAGGGACGGCGAGGTCCCGCTCAGATATGCGCGGTGCCTCACTCTGCTGGACCCGCCACCAGCCCTCGAAAGTTGCGACAATTTCGCAGATCGCAACCCCCCCGGGACGGCGAGGTCCCGCTCAGATCTGCGCGGTGCCTTACTCAGCTGGACCCACCAGCAGCCCTCGAAAGTGGCAACAGTTTCGCAGACCGCAGCCCCCCAGGGACGGCGACGTCCCGCTCAGATCTGCGCGGTGCCTCACTCCGCAGGACCCACCAGCAGCCCTCGAAAGTGGCGACGGTTTCGCAGATCGAAGATCGCAGCCCCCCCCCCTCAGGGACGGCGAAATCGCGCTCAGATCTGCGCGGTGCCTCACTCCGCTGGACCCGCCACCAGCCCTCGAAAGTGGCGACAGTTTCGCAGATCGCAGCCACCATCGACGGCGAAGAGAGGGCAGGAGGGGGCGGGAGGCGGGAGAAGGACGCGACCGTAGTGCTCTATTCAAAACGAATACCCAACCAAGGAGGGTTGGAAAAGATACTAGACGCCTCAAGACCCCGCAAAGACGGCCCCAAGAAGCCTCCAAGAAACGCCCGAAGAGGACTTCAGCCAGGCCTTCAGATACGAAAGACATGAAAAATAGTATGAAACAATGTCGTTTGATTCAGATGCTATTCGGCTTCAGATCGTCTCGCGAGAGCCTCCTAGACCGCCATTACCCCTCAATACGGCCCAAACCTGCCCCAAGAGAGACCCCAAATAGCCTTAAGATCCCAACAGAGCCCCAAGACGGCCCAAGGGCGCGCCACGACGTACCGATGACGGTTCAACCTTCATCATCATCTGCATTAGCATCGCCACTAGCATCGTCATCATCATCATCATCATCATCATCAGCATCAGCATCAGCATCAGCATCAGCATCATCATCATCATCATCATCATCATCATCATCATCATCATCATCATCATCATTATCATCATCACCACCATCATCATCATCATCAGCAGCAGCAGCATCATCATCTGCATCCTCATCTTCATCCTCCTCATCCTCCTCATCATCGTCAGCATCACTATCAACATCATCAGCAGCATCCTCCTCATTATCATCCTCATTATCCCCCGATCCTGATATCCCCCATCATTATACCATATCCGCCCCCACCTACCACCCACCACCACCCACCCCCATACCCCTCCCCTCCTCTCATACTCCACTCCCCAATGCTCGCACCCCTCCATCCCTCCGTTCATCCCTCCATCCTTCCATCCCTTCCCTCGCTCCCCCTACCACCATCACTCCTCTCCCTCCCCTCGCTCCCCTGTCACCCCCGCCACTCCTCCCCTTCCCTCCCTTCGCCTCCTCTAACATCCATGCGCGCTCTTTCCCCCATCTCCCCTCACCTCGAAGCCCCCTCCTCACCTGCTACCCTTCACCGTTCCCTCTCTTTCCCTTGTCCTCGACTCCCCTACCCACCAATTACATCTCGTCCCTTCTCCTCACAATACGTTCCTCCCCTCCTCTCTCCCCTTCCCTCCTTCCCTCCCCCCCAACACCCCCTCTCCTTCCCTCCCGCACCCCGCCTGGGCGGGCAGCAACGGCAACAGGGGGTGGCTCAGACTCCCTCTTGAGCACGAGGCGGCGGCAAGGACCGCGCGAAGAGCGAGGAGGAAGGCAAGGGATCGGGCCGGGATCGGTATTCCGTTCTCGTCCCAAAGGAAAGCTACGAAGGGGAAGGAGGAGAGGCGGCAGAGGGGGACTGGAAGGAGTGGAAGGAGGCCAGGGGGGGCAGAGGAGAAGAGGGGGGAGATCGGGAGAAGGGGGGCCAGAGGCAGCGGCGCAGCAGCAGGAGGGGGGAGCAGGAGATGGAGGAGGAGGGGGGAGGCGAGGAGGGAGCGGGGCGGGGGAAGAGGGCGCCAGGGGGGGGGACTCGGGGGGAAGAGGTGGTGGAAATGGAGGTGGAGGAGGATGAGTAGAGCTAGGACGAGGCAGGAGAGGGGAAAGAGAGATGATGAGGGGGGAGAGGGGGTTACGGCAGTCGAGGTGCGCTCGCGCCTCATCTGACATCCGCTCCCTCGCTCCCAGCCCTTTCCATGGCGCTGATTTCATTTTCCGCGGACGCATGTCATAGCCGACCTGCGATTCCCACAGACAGATCACGTCATGGCATGCGCAATCGGGAAAAAGGAGAGCTGCGTGCACGGGAGGAGGAAGTGGCGGTTGAGCATGAGGATGAGCGGGAGGGCAAGGATCAGGACGAGCAGCAGCAGCAGCAGCAGGAACTAAAGCGGAAGAAGGAGAAGAGAAGGAGGAGCAGGGGACGGCGGATGGGGAGAAATGGGGGGGGGGGCGACAACGATGAAGAGAGACTCGGAGTCAGAGAAGTGGACGAACAGCAGCAGCAGGAACTGGAGTGGAAGAAACGGGAGGAAGAGGAGGACCGTGGAAGGCGGAGGAGGGAAAATGAGGGGGGACCACCATGAAGCTAGACTCGGATTCAGGAAATTGCCACGCGCTGGGGCGAGAGCATCATTCTGGACGACGGGAGCAAACAAAGCGCCGATCTGAAAATAGATTGCGAAAAAACATGTGGACGAAAATGTAATGTAGTTGAGTCGAAGGGAAGCCCCTTCCCTTCGATCCCTTCCCCGCTGGGGGGGGGTCCCGTGAGGGTGCCAGGGGTGGGGTCCCGAGGGAGGTCCCGAGGGGGGGTCCTGGAGGGTGGTCCCAGGGGGGGTCGCCATCCAGATACGACTCTCCCCCGGGCGGTTCGGGGGCCCAGAAAAGCCCCAAGACGCTGCAAAAGTGCCCCAAGATGCCCACAAGACGGTCCTCGAGGGCCCCGAACCGCTGAAGTATCGGTCCAAGTCGCCAAGGTAGCCTCCAGGCGGCTCAAAAAAGCTTTCCAGAACGCCCCAAGAGGCCTCCAAGAGGACTTCCAAGAGGGCCCCAAGGTGACGTAGCGCGTGTGCCCCCCTACAGGCAGATGTTGGACGACACATCAAAAAATAGTTGTTAAAAAAGATGCTCCAAACTACTCAGCAAATAGTCCCCAAATTATGTTGTAAGTATGTCTGAATATTCCCCCTTATAGAGGCACATGCCCGACTTAACCCTGAGAGCAAAAATAATAGATTTCCCTGCGGCTTTTGAAAGATTTCGGCACTCTCGCCTCGTCAGCTTCCCGCCGCTCCAAGACAGGCCAGGAGGCCCCCAAGACCGCCCCAAGATAGCACAAGAGGCCTCCAAGAGGGCCCCAAAACGACCCCCGAGAGCCTCCAAGACCGCCCAGGAGGCCTCCAAGACAACCGAAGAGGCCCCCAACACGGCTCCAGGAGGGAGCCCAGACGGGGCTTGGGGGATTTCGAGCCATCGGCCTGAGCAGCTCCCAGGAGGCTCCCAGGGGCCCCTGAGAAGACCCCAAGAGGCCCCCAGAGGCCCCCAAGAGATCCCCAGGAAAACCCAAGAGGCCCCGACGAGGTCCCCAAGCGGCCCCAAAGAGCCTCCCAAGAGGCCCCCAAACTACCCCAAAGAGGCCCCCAGAGAGCTCCTCGTCGTCGTCGTCGTCGTCGTCGTCGTCGTCGTCGTCGTCGTCGTCGTCGTCGTCGTCGTCGTCGTCGTCGTCGTCGTCGTCGTCGTCCGTCGTCGTCGTCGTCCGTCGTCGTCGTCGTCGTCGTCGTCGTCGTCGTGTCGTCGTCGTCGTCGTCG
>CAUYUJ010004710.1:31354-56354 GCA_963575745.1 Prorocentrum cordatum | reverse complement strand
GGGAAAAAAAGGAAGGCAGGTTACTGAGACCAGCGCGGGAGCGGCGTTCTTTCCTACCGCGGCACTCGCTGGCGAAGGTTCACCTGCAGTCGGTCTTCTCGCTGCACCCGCGGAGCCTGCAGTCTCCTCGTCGAGCCGGCCGGGCCCGGCGGCTTCCGGCTTCGGAGCGGAGAGAGCAGACGCAGGCGGCGAAGGCGTCTTCCAGGATTGCACGTCCCACGCGGTCGACGTGCAAGATGCGGCGGACGAGGAACTGGCTGGCGAAGACGACGGCAAGGAGGTGGGGCCGACTGGCGGCCCGTGCGTCGGGGCAGCCGCAGCGGCCGCGGGCGAACCCGTCGGAATGCACGACGCAGATGTCTGCGACGGCACGGTCTTGGCGCACACGGCGACTGCATTGCCACGTGCCGTGCACGTTCCTTGGGCGGGGAGGCGCAAGCCGTGCGCAGCTCCGCTGGAAAGCGCCCCTTTTGCCTCTCCTTGACGTGGAAGACACGATTGTCAGTTGATTTTTCTCAACCGATCCGACCCCCACCCGCCCTAGCCCTTGCTTGGTATTGTTGTTTTCGTTGGCCTCTGCGTTGGCCTCGCCCGCTGTTGACTGCCACTGCCTGTTCCCATGGACCTCTGCGTAACGACTGGTTCGGGCTCTGACTTGGACGCCGGCCCTTTTTCGTTCGATGTCGCCACTCCGACCGTCCCATGCGCAAGCACGTGGGCCTAGAGAAAAAAACTGGCAGTATAATTTGTTTGGGCTGCAAACACGGCAAAGCTGGAACCAAAATGGTTACGATTGCACTGCATACTGCATGCAAATCCAAGGAATACAAGTCAACGCAAGCATGACACGAAAAAGAATGGGGTAGCCCAGCCACTCGGCCAGGGGAGGTTTCTAAGCTAGCCTTCAAACTACATTGGGCTCAGAAGGGCAACGCCAGGTCAATGCCCAGAACGTTGGTCAAAGTTGCCATGGTAGGGCTCGACGACGGTGTCCGAGGCAGCAAACGCACGGGATATATGTAAGCTCGATATATGATGATTACCAAGAGCTCGTAAGAAGCGCCGCGACGTGCGCAGCGAAGTGTACGCACAGACTTCTGTACGTCGCGGCGCGGCAGAAGCAGTCCGCGATCGCGCACGAGCAACGGGCGCGGAATCACGAATTAGCCCGCGCGCAAGGGAGGAGGAACAGAGGGAGGGGCGGCCGCAGGAGAGGAGGGAACGCGGGGGCGCACTCACGCAGCGGGGCTGCGGGGGGGGGGCAGGGGCGCCGCCAGGCCGGGGTCCAAGCTGACAGCGGCTGCGGGGCGGCGTCGCAGCGCACCCACGGTGGGAGGCCAGCAACCACAGCGCGGGCGTGACCTGGCAAGAAGTGTGGGGGGGGGGGGGGGGGGGCGGCGGCGGCGGCGGCTGAAAACAAGGTGGCCGGCCAAAGGACGTGGGTGGCAGCGGCGCGGGGTCGGCGGCACGGCCGCCCAGCGCTGCAGCAGCTGCAGGAGGCCCAGGGCGGTGGAGGGCGCGGCGGCTCCGCGGAGGGGGCGGCCAGCGTACTCCAGGCGCGGGGCGGGGCGGGGGCGGGGGCGGAGGAGAAGGAGCGCCACTCAATAGTCAGCGCACGGCATCACGTCGGGAGTTTGTGCACAAACACGGAAGAGCAAACATGTCAGCTGCGACAGCTCCACCAAGCCAAGATGCAGAGACTCATGCGCTGCAGATCGAAACTGGAAGCGGCGAGCTAAAAACTTCTCCTTTCCGCCCTTACCAAGGGCTGCGTTGAGATACGACTCGTGACGTGCCATCTCTGCCGCTGTCGTAGAAACCTCGGAGGCCAGATCACCAGGGCCGAGAGTATGACCCGAGACCTCTGAACTGGCAACGTCGCCAGCTCCAAAACCATGGAGCTGCAGTGAGCGGGAGCAGGACCAGCAGGCTCAGGTGGATCGCCTGCGGGTCCTGGTGCTGCCTAGGTGGGCTCTGCGGCCGGGCGTCCCTGGCCGCACCTCTATCAGATGCACCCATGTCCGCCTCGGCGGCTGAAGCATCGCGCGGCATCGTGGCATCGGCAGCCGCTCGCTTGGCAGCACGCAGCGACTCCAACAACTGGGCAGGGTCGTCAGTGCCGGCGTATGGGCTCTGTACATCTGGGGCGCACGGCAAAGGAGAGGGGCCTGGCAGCAGCAGTGGGGCGCACCAGGACGCTGGTCACCGCCGCTGCAACCGCCTTCACCGTTCGCTTGGACTGCTGCACAAAAGACTGCCGCCAGCAAAGCAGCGCCATTCATGGACATGGCTCCTACAGGGGAGGCTGGGGGGGGGACCTACCTAAAGCAATCGCTCGATCCAAAACGTAGTCAACGACAGCATACAGCACGCCCGGGTGAACGCCGAGGGGGCGCCACTACACTGGCAATCTCAAGTCCAAATTGGCTGCATGCCGCGGTGAGCGCCACATGGCGCCACCAGACCAGCGACTGCGGCCCCAATCCAGCTTGGATTGCGAAACGGGAGCGCGCAAGGCTCCCCAGAAACTTGACAGCCAGGAAGCGCCGCGGTGAGCGCCGAATGACGCCATGAGGCCGCCCGTCTCGAGGCAGAAGCGCCGCGGTGAGCGCCGAGTGGCACCACCAGACCAACGACCTTGAGACAGAAGTGAAACCCACGGCACACCACAAAACAGCACACGGCGAAGCCACAGCCTGGGGACGATCACGGCACCCCAGGAGCACACTGACACTGAAAAGCCACAGCACGAAGGACGAACGCGGGAACCCAGGAGCACACGGCGAACCCACAGCACGAGAGACGATCACGGCACCCCAGGAGCCCCCGGCGAAGCCTCAGCACGAGGAACGATCACAGCACCCTGGGAGCGTGGTCGCCACCCTGACATTTTCTATATATCCGCAGAATACATCGGCCCAATGAAAGTTCCTTGAATGTTCGTCATGTCGCTCGCTGGCGGAAACCGACGGAAATAAAACGAGGCGGAAGACGGCGGAAGACCGTTGGAAGACTTGCGGAAAACAGCGGAAGTAAATGACGCCTTGTCCGAACCCCCTACCCCTCGTAGAAGCCTAGCAATGTAGTCTTCTGTGGTGGGCCAGGCGGGACCCCGCCTAACTTACCCCTTTCAATGTTATAAGTTTAGTTCACCCAGACTGAAATCCTACCCATTAAACATAAGGTAAGCAATTATCCCGGGTCGTCCACGGATCCCGCCATGCTGGGATCGTTTTGAAGCAAGATGGGGCTCCGAACTTGCAGCATTCATGGCATGTCTGGGTCGTCTGGAGATCGCGCAACCGTCGTGTTCATTCTGGGGCCACCCTGGGCGCGCGTGGATCCATCCTGTTGCAATCGGGCCATCTCGGCGTCACTCGTGGCTCATGTGTTCGGTCATCTTCGACTCAGCCTGGGACGGTCCAGAATCCATGGCGGGATCGTGTTGGGGTGGCGTCATCCCAGGGTCTTCTGGACGTTACCGTCTGTGGCCTCAGGCCCTCTTGGAACCATTTTACGGCCATGGGGGCGTCTTGGGGTCTCGCGCGCGCGAGCGCGAAGCACGCGCGCGCGACAACTCATGTCGCCGATGGGCGTGCACACATATACTTCTTGTTGTGAGTTTCCAGTGAAATTTCTGTTGGAGCCAAGTAGCAGAAGATCTTTGGGGCCGAAAGGTTAGATCTTTGTGAAGTGCCGGCGCCAAGGGTCAGTAGTGGTCTCCATGAACACGAAGAGCAAACAACTACTGCACGACAGGGGACACCATGGCATCAGCACGCCGATGTGCGGGATGGCACTCGGCGGCGCCGAAGCGCCTGGTGCCTCCGAGGGGGCTGCAGCCCCGCGCGGGGGCCCGAGGGCCCCGACTGTGCACGCAGGGGGCGCGCAGAGCCCCCCGCCAGTATGCAACGAGACGCCCTGGGCGAAGCAGAACAGAACCTCACAACCCTGAAGCACGCAGCTCGGCACAACACATTCAGGAGCGAAAGAAGGACGGACACGTACATGAATCCACGCTGGTTTCGAGAGCACGCATTGCGCAAATGCTCGCATACCGCAGCCAGTCTCGCGGACCGAGGGGCCGTGCTCATGTACATCGCTGGGCGCGTACGTCCTCTGTGGGCTCCCTGCATATGACACCGTCGTCAGCCCGCCCAACACGCCTGTCCCAACCCTCAACAGCTGCCTCCAGGCTTGGGCGAGAAACAGACACGCGGCATCGCCAGTGGCATCGTGGCATCTCCGGTGGCACACACAGCTACGGCAACACCGGCTGCTGGTTTTGCGCCTGGACCCGCAGCACACGCCCAGGCCAGGCCTTGGGCACCGTCGCTCCCTCCCGCTCTCCGCATCTCGCGCACGCGGCGCACCGGGAAGCGACGATGCCGAATGAAGGACATGGCGTCCATATATTGATACATATACATAGATATACACATATTTAGAGACATACAGATATACACACACACACATACATCTACACGTTCTCTGGGACGAGAAAAAGAGTGCAAGCATAGCAAAGACGCGCGCCAGCGGAGGTTCTGGTGCCGCTCCGCTCCTCGCCCTGCTGTAAAGGCGTCGACGCCCTGGCTGAGGACGACAGACCCCACGACCAAAAAGAGAGGACGGACAGCCTCTCGATGCTGTAAGTGAGAGCCTCCCACCCAATCGACAAAACCCTGAACCTCGTTTCTGGGGGTCCGGGATTGGAAGCCGGCCACTCCTACGGCAGAGAGCCAGACGTATGATGCGCTTGATCCACCACGGCTGCTGTTGGTCACCACCACCCGGGATTCGCCAAAATGCAGTGGACACCTCGGCGGCGACGCTTCTATCGGTACCTGGTATTTGTAGAACAGGCCCAGCCTCGTTTCCCAGAGATTGCCCACCATTGTGCCTGGCAGGTCAGTAGGTTAGCTCCTGCGACTGACCAGTGCCCATGACTTATGAGGGCTCCAGCACAGGCTTGCCTCAGAGCGAGCATTTGCCTCAGATGACGGCCATAGTTTCGGCCACGTTCGTAGGACAACCTTGCACTAGAAAACCAAGCCAGAGGGTATTGGGCAACCTATGAAACCAGGCCCCGGTGTATTGGGCAAACTAGAGCGTGGCCGAGGTGCTCATCAAACGAGGTGGCTTGCACTATCAGCCTACGGTGTCCAAGCAAAGGATACCGTCACAAAGCCGAATGCCACGTGTGAAAGCAATCCGACTCTGCGCTGGCTTGAGCAGGGGCGCTCGATATGGTACCTCATCCACACCGTGAGTGGCACCCGATCCTGGTGCTGTTGAGCGAGGTCTTCGTTGTGACGTACGCGCCAGGGGGCGGGGAACCCGACGGCTCGTGTCCTTTGGAAAGCCCCGCGCCAGGCTGTATGGGGGAGGGGCTCCCACAGGCCCCCAACACGCAACGCCATTGCCTGGCTTGACTCCAGCTTGAACCCGTCCTCCTCCCCTCCTCCTCATCCTCCTCTTCCTCCTCATTAGTCGCTGTTATACTGCCCAGGGGAACGAAGCTGACCCCCCTGAGCCTCACGAAGCCCGAAGGGCATGCCCCTCCCTCTCCCCAGGAAACGGAGGCCAGCTAAACAGCAAAGATGCTCCCGAGGGGGGGGGAGGCGCTTACGGGTGATGGCTCGTATCCTTGACCATTCTGTCGAACGGGTTCTGCAGCCTGAATGTAGCCCACACAAGGCCGATCGGCGCAGTAGTGCCGCCGTATTAATGCTCTCGTCAAGCTCTAGCTGGTGAAATGGGCCTCGACCCACAAGGGGGGAAAGAAGACAGCAAAATGGTAAGGGAAGAGTCTGCTTATGAGAAGGAAGGGCCTGGACCAGCAGGACCGCTCGCTAGGCCGAGGGCCTCAGGAGGCCCCCGCTCAGTCCCACGTCGCCTCGGCGAGCCTGCCGACCTGGAAGTCGGCGATCACGCCCTCGATGCGCCCGCCTGGGCAGGTCGTCGCCGGCCGCCGCCCAGTCAACGCCTAGTCCTTGGGTAGCAGCCCTCCTCCCCCCTTGGGCCTCCTCCATCCCAGACCTCCCCGCGCTGCGGACAAACAAATCGCGGCAAAGGGTCTTGGTCCGCGTGGTGCAAGGCCTGAGGTAAAAAACCGGCCGCGGGGAAAGGGTCCAGACCTCTGGGTGGCCATGTAGTGAAAAATCACGACACTGAAAGTCTAGGATTTCTCCCCTCCTCCATCCCTGCCGTCCCCGTCCGTTCCTCACCGCATCCCTTCCCCCCGCCTTCCCTCGCCTCCCCCTCCTCCCCCTCCTCCTCCCCTCCTCCTCCTCCTCCTCCTATCCTCCTCCTCCTCCTCCTCCTCCTCCTCCTCCTCCTCCTCCTCCTCCTCCTCCTCCCAAGCTGGTCCGAAGAGGTCAACCATGGTTCAGGATAGCTTCCTACAGCCTGTCGCCGAGCAGGGCTCACAATACCCTCCAAGTGAACTCAAGAAAGCCTCCGATCGTGTCTGGATAGGCTGGTGGGGGCACGCGAAACGTCAAACGTTGTTTCGTTTGAACAGTCTTTTCGATAGGGAAATGACGACGAAGGTGGTGACGGCGGCGGCGGAAGGCAAGGTGACTCGTTCGGCCACCCTCTCCCTCCCATGGGTTCTGAAGCTACCCGAGACCCCTTAAGGCACGAAACGGTTCCATTGGAAGCGTCGCCCTCGGGGTGGTGGGGAATTCCGCGCACGCAACACAGGAGGCAGGGGCTGAACGACTCGGCGGCGGCGGCGGCAGCGGAGGGTCACTCGTTCGGCCACCCTCTCCCTCTCCATGGATTCGGGATCTCTCCGAACCCCCGAGGGCACGAAACGCTTCCATTTGAAGCGTCGCTCTCGGGGGTTTGGAGAATCCCGCGCCTTCAAAAAAAAGGAAGCAGGGGCCGAACAACTCGGCGGCGGCGGTGGCGGCGGGGGGCAAGGTGGCTCGTTCACTCGCGCTCTGCCTCCTCATGGGTTCGGGGGGCTCCCCGAACCCCCCAAGGCACGAAACGCTTCCATCGGAATCGTCGCACTCGGGGATTTGGGAAATCCCGCGCCTGCAAGACAGGAGGCGGGGACCGACCGGCTCGGCGGCGGCGGCGGCGGAGGGCAGAGCGACACATTCGCCCCCGCTCTGCCCCCCCCCCTTGGGTTCTGGGGCTCACCGAGGCCCCGAGTGCACGAAACGCTTTCACTAGAAGCGTCGCCCTCGGGGCCCCAGAGAACCCCGCGCCCGCAGGAACCCGCAGGAATCCTTCAGGAACCCGCAGGAATGCTTCAGGAATCCTTCTGGAATCCACAAGAATCCTTCCGGAATCCATGAGATGCCTGGGACATCCTTCAGAAACCATGAGAAATCCTTGCCGAAGCCTTCAGGAATCTTCTGGAATTCTCTGGAATCCTTCAGAAATCCGGAATCCTTCAGGAATCCAAAATCCTCCAGAACCCTGCGGAATCCTGATGAATCCGAAGGAATCCTCAGGAATTCTTCGGAGATCCTTCCGAAATCCCTGAAATTCCTCCAGAGAACCTCTGAGGAACCTCTAACGAGCCGGTAAGTGCCTCTAAAGAAGCCTGTAAGAAGCCTCAAAGGAGGCTCTAAGGAGCCTCTAAGGAGCCTCTAAGGAGCCTCTAAGGAACTTGCAATGAACCCCTAAGGAGCTTCCAAACGTCGGACCCCACCCTCTTCCCCCCTTTCCCCCGTCCATCGTCCCGGAATCCCTCCCTCCTCCTTTCCCGATTCGTCGTCTGGGACACCCTCCCCCTTTCACAAGGGGGGGGGGCGTGTTGAACCCCCCCCACTCACTTGGATTTGAAAATCGGACCACCCCACGCCGCCCCCCTGGCTCCGGAACCCTAGCCCCTAATCCTACAGCCCAATTCCCTAACCCTGTCACCCTTACCCTGACACCCGAACGCCAAAACGCCCTAGCACTAGCTCTAACCCCAACACCCAAATCCTGGCACCCTAAACCGAACACTGGGGCCCCAAGCCCTAAGCCCTCACCCTCACACCCTAACCGATCCGAATCCCAACCCTAACACCCTTACCCTGACACCCTGACCCTCATCCGCCCGCCCTAACCCTAGCCTCACTACCCTCACCCTAACACCCTAACCCTAGCCCGCCCGCCCTAACCCTAATCTTACTATCCTTACCCTAACACCCTAACCCTGACACCCTAACCCTACCGCCATAACCCTAACACCCGAACCCTAACACTCTAACCCGAACTTTTACCGCCCTAGCCCGAACATCCTAACCCTGACACCCTACCCCTACCGAGCCCTAACACCCCACTCCGAACCCCAACGACCTAATCCCGAACCCTACCGCACTCACCCCAATACCTCATCTCCAACACCCGGCCCTAAAAGAAACCCTACCGCCAGAAGCCATAAGCCCTAAGCCTTAAGCCCGACCACGAAACCCTAAGCCCTACCACCCTGACCCTACCACCCTACCCTACCGCCCTAACCCTAACCCGACCGTCCTCGCTCTACCACCCTGATCCCAACACCCTAATCCAAACCCTACCCTACCCAAGCCCTACGCCCAAAGCTACAAGCCCTACGTCCTGAGCCCTAAGACTCAAACCCGAAGCTGCAAGCACTAAGCCCTAAGCCCGAAGCACTGAGCCCAAAGCCCAAAAACCCTAACCCCCCAGCTCTAAGCTGTAAACCCCAAGCCCCAATCCCTAAGCATTAAGCCCGAAGCTCTACGCCCTAAGCACTAAGAACTAAAACCTAAGTCCTGAGCCCTAAGTCCTAAGCCTTAAACCCTCGTCTCTAAGCCCTAAGCATTAACCATGAAGCCCGAAACTCCGATGCCCGCAACCCGAAGCCCTTAAGCCCTACGACCTAAAAACCCTGAAACCTAAGGTCCTAAGCTTTAAGCCCTACGCCCTAAGCCCCAAGCTCTAAGACATTAGCCATAAGCCCCATCTACTTTACGCTCAATCCCCAAGCCCTGAGCTCGAAGCACTAAGCCCTAAAGCCTACGTAACCCCCGGAACTCTCCCCAGCGCAAAGGGGGGAGGCTCCGAAATCCTCCCTGAGCTCTACCCCTTAAGGCCGAAGCTCCGACGCCCGAAGCCCGAAGCCCTGAGCCCTGAGATCTAAGCTCTAAGCCTAAGCCCTGAGGCATAGGCCCTAGGCCCTGAGCCCTAAGCCCTATGACCTAAGCCCGAACACCTTGAGCCCTAAGCCTGGAGCCCCAGGCTCGAGGGCCCAATCCCAAAGCCCCGACCCGAAGCTCGACGCCCGCAGCCTTGAGCCCGAAGCCCCAGACTTGAGCCCGACGCCCTAAGCCCGAAGCCCGAAGCCCTAAGCTCTAGGCCTCAAGCCCTACGCCCTACGATCAAAGCCCTAAACCCCAGGCCCTAAACCATGGGCCCTAAGCCCCAAGCCCTAGGCCCTAAGCCCTAAGACCTAAGACCCTAAGTCCTCAGCTTTACGACCCAAGCTCTAACCCCTGAGCTCTAACCTGCAAGCCCGAGGCTCCAAGGCCCAAAACCCGACACCCGAAGCCCTAAGCCATAAGCAAAAGCCCCGAGCCCTAAGCCCTTCTTAGCCCCAAGCCCCAAGCTCTAAACCCTAAGCCCGAAGCCTGAAGTCCTAAGCCAGAAGCCCGAAGCCATAAGCCCTGAGATCTAAGCTCGAAGCCCTAAGCGCTAGCTCCCAAGCCCTAAACCGCGACACCCAAAGCCCACACAGAGGCCCCCCCAACCGGCGCAAAGGGGGGAGGGGTCTGAAATCCTCCCCCCCTCTCCGGCGCCAGGGGGGGGAGGATCGAAACCCGTCCCCCCTTTTTTAAGGGAGGCGGGGGTCGAAAACTCTACCCCACCCTGAGGGAGGGGGTGGGCGAGCACACCGGGAGCGGGGGGGTGCGAGCACACCTCCCCTTTTCAATTGAAAGGGGATCCACCGGCGCTCTTTTTCAATCCACACCCCACACACACTCCCCTCCACCCCCCGCTCCCTGCCCTCCCCATGCCCTCCGCAGTCTACCCATCCCATCCCATTCTCCTCCCTTCCCAGCGCACAGACTCCCAGGTGGCCCCTGGGACGCTCAGGGAACAGTGGGACCGGGAGACGGGGAAGGAGGAAACAGAAACAGGTCGGAGAAAGAAAAGCGCGAAGAGGGCGGAAGGGCAACAAGCAAAGGCAATGAGGGGAAGCCATGGAAGGCCAGTATGGCCTTGCCTCCCCTCTCCCGTCCCCACCTTCCCTCCCCTCCCCTCCCAATCCGCTCCACGCCCCGTCCTCTCCTCTGCCCCTTCCCCTAGCTCTCAGCCTTTCCCCTCCCCTCGTTCCGACTCCCTCTCCCCTCCCCGCTCACTCCTTTTCATCCCTCCCTGCGATCCCTCCGTCCATCCTCCTCCCCTGCCCTCCCCCGCTCCTCCCCTCCCATGCCCCCCCTCCGCCCACTGGCCCCCCCACCACCCTCGCTGCCATCCCCTCGCCTCCCCTCCCTTCCCCCTCACTCCCCAGAGAAGGAAGAGGATGAGGAGGAGGAGGAGGAGGAGGACCTGTAGAAACCAAAGGCGCACCAACTATGTTGCAATAACCCCTCCCTCCAAATTCCCTCTTCTTACTTAGGTCACTACAAGAATCGAAACTCATTGCGGAAGCTGCCCATTAAAGAGAACCGTCTGAGAATTCTCGGTCGTGCCGAAACACCATTCCTGGGATTTTAGCGCCGCGGATCAACGTAACTGCTGCGTCCTGACAACCCTAAATCGTGCCAGAACACTATTCCTGGGACTTCAAGGATACGAGTCCTTGAAACTGTAGCTAACGTATTAAACGAATGTGCGCGGTGCTAAGGCGAGAGCCGTATTTTGACAGGAACTGCCCTGCACCCTTGAAACTGTAACACGCATATAAAGCGAGTGTACGCGGCGCTCAGGCGAGAGCCACAGTTTGAAAAGGAGCCACCCTCCACATCTGAAACTGTTGCAAACTTTTGAAACGAATGTGCGGGGAGCTAGGGCGAGAGCCACACTTTGAAAACTACCAGCCCTCAATCCCTGAAACTGTTACAAAAACTCCAAACTTCAGGGTCATGAATAATGGGAGTCTCAAACGAAGCGCCAGGCCGGCCCTACCGACACGTCTGGGGGTGCGACAGGAAGGAGTTACTGATCAGACGGAAAAGGAAGTAAGAAGAGGAGCAGCAAGAAGAGGGAGAGGTGGAGGAAGGAGGAGCGGACTAGAGGAGCAGGAGCAGGAGCAGGAACAGGAGAAGAGGGAGAGGGAGAGGAAGAAAGAGACGGAGAGGAAGAGGGCGGTGGAGAGGAAGGAGAAGGCTGCATGCTTCGAGGCTGTATTACCAGATTCAGCCCTCCGGAGGAAGATTCGAAAGAGCGGCAGCAGGACAAGAGCCTAGCGGAAAGCAGGCAGAAAGAGGACGATGGGGAAGGAGCGAGAGGCTAGACACCGACTGGCTGTGAAGGAGGACGACGACGACACGACGACCCCAGGAGGAGGATTGAAGACAATGATGGTAACGACGACGACGACGACAACGACAAGAGACACGTGGGAGGACCGCATGGATGTATGCAAAAGAGGTCAGCACAGCCGTACGGACCTTCGACGTTCTCGCCATCGGCCAAGTCCTTGTTGGGTCACTCACTGACCTCCTCCGCCTCTGCCACCTCCTCCTCCTCCTCTTCGCCCTCCTCCTTCTCCTCCTCCTCCCCATCCTCCTCCTCCCTCTACTCCTCCTCATCCTTTTCCTCCCTCTCCTCCTCCTCCTCATCCTCCTCCTTCTGGTCCTCTTCCTCCTCCTCCTCCTGCTCCTCCTCCTCCACGTCAACATCATCATCATCATCATCATCATCATCATCAACATCATCATCATCATCAGCAGCAGCAGCATCATCAGCATCAGCATCATCGACATCAGCATCACCATCAGCATCAGCATCACAGCATTTTCATCATCAGCATCATCATTAACCCCGCCACCACCACCACCATCATCATCATCACCACCACAATCGACGACAACAACAACAAGAACAACAACAACAACAATACAGCAACAACAACAACAACAACCACAGCAGGAACAACAAAACAAACAAACAAACAAACAAACAAACAAACAAACAAACAAACAAGCAAGCAAGCAAGCAAGCAAGCAAGCAAGCAAACAACAACAACAACAACAACAACAACACCACCACCACCACCACCACCGACAACAACAACAACAAGGATGGGGACGCTCCTGGACGCCCTTTGTGAGGGAGACGGCCGGAGCTCCCAGCTTTGGGGGGATAGAAGCCTTCCCTGACACCCTTCCCCAGGGCGATCACCCCCCAACAACAACAACAACAACAACAACAACAGCAACAACAACAAGGACGTCTAGGTTCAAGAAAAAACCTCTCGCCGTCCCTTGACGGATTCGCTCTCCTGACTTGCGTGTGCGCGCCAGAGAAGCGAGCTTCCTTTGGTAAGGATTCTTCACTACGGAGCCCTTGATAAAGATTCCTTACTAAAGATTCCTCAATAAGAACTCATTAGTAAGGATTCCTGAATTAAGGGTTCCAGATCAAGAAGTCCTTACTAATGATTCTTTGATAGGGACTAATTGATAAGGAGCCGCCAGTAAGGATTTCTGAATAAAGATCATTGTGCAAGGATTCACCAATCATGATTCATTACTCATGGTTCCTTAGTACAGACTATAAATACGGATTCCTGCATAAATATTCCTTTGTAAAAACTGCTGAATAAAGTCCTGAATAAAAATTCCTTGGTAAATACTCTTCACCAAGGATTCCGTAAGAAAGATTTCTGATCAAGGATTCCTTATTCAGAACTCCTTACGAAGGGTTCCTTACTAAGGATTCCTTCCTAAACGTTCCTTGATAAATATTCCTTGAAATGCATTCCTGAATAAAGATTCCTTGATAAAGATTCCTTTGTAAAGATTCCTTATTGAAGATTTCTTTGTAAAAACTCCTTAAAAAAGACCCTTAACATTCCTCACTCCTTAACAAAAACTACTTACTATAAATTCCTTGATAAAGATCCCTTGGTCAATACTCCCTTTTAAAAGCCTTACTAACTATATTCATTACTACAGATTTCTGAATGAAAATTCCTTTTATACAAACTGTAACTAAATAATAAGCTTAATTACATGAGGCTTGCTTCCCT
This sequence comes from Prorocentrum cordatum, assembly GCA_963575745.1. Classification (NCBI taxonomy): domain Eukaryota; class Dinophyceae; order Prorocentrales; family Prorocentraceae; genus Prorocentrum; species Prorocentrum cordatum. The sequence goes on along the minus strand of CAUYUJ010004710.1, from coordinate 43,189 downwards.
ATCTTGCTATATATATATAGGGAAATCATTACTAATATCAATATATATATAGAGAGAGAGAGATGGCTGAAATAAGGATCCCTTCACAAATTTTCCACTATCAAGATGCTTTTTTGTTCTATAGACCCCTTCATAAAGATTCTGCAATAAAGATTCCTTTTAATCAATGCCCATTATCAGAAAAAAAAACTCAGTCAAAATTCAGTGTTAAAGATTCCACAATAAAGATTCCCGAATACCGTTTCTTTCCTGAACAGTGCTTACTAAATACTCCAAAGTCAGACCTCAAAAAAAAAATCCTTACTACGTGGTCGTCGTAACTGGGCCTCCAAGGGCCCAAATTTAGACTCAAGCCAACGCTCGCGCGGGAGCCTCGTTTTCAGAGAAAATGTAGCCGGCGTCGAGGCGAGAGCGCGTGAAACCGTTTCCGGAGATCAACCACAATTATTCTTTGAAAATGAGAATTCAACAACATCGTCATCATTATCATCACCATCAGTCGCAGCACCACCATCATTATCACCACCATCATCATCATCGTCATCGTCATCATCGTCATCGTCACCAGCATCAGCATCAGCATCATCGTCATCAGCATCAGCATCAGCATCAGCATCAGCATCATCACCATCACCATCACCATCACCATCACCATCACCATCACCATCATCATCATCATCACCATCACCACCACCACCATCACCATCACCATCACCATCACCATCACCATCACCATCACCATCACCATCACCATCATCATCACCATCATCATCATCATCATCATCATCATCATCATCATCATCATCATCATCATCATCATCATCATCTCATCATCCCCTTTTCCCTGCTCGCATCTCCCCATGCTCTTGTCGCTTTCCCCATCCCACTGCCCCTCCTCCTTCCTGCTCTCCCACTCATCCTCAACATCCTCCTGCTCCCCGCCTCCTCCTAGAGACGAAGCCAAACCGACCCCTCCCGTGACGACCTCCCTCCCGTGACGACACCCCCACCCTTGCATACCCAAGCCTCGGAGCAGAGCAAGGGGATCTCCACGAAAGGGGGGTCGGCTCGCTGGGGGTCGGCAACGGCGCCCCTCTGATCCCCACTTCCCCCAACGCAGCCCCCCTCCCCCCCTTCTCGTTCCCCTGAAGAACGTCTGCCCAAACACGAGCTTGCGCCAGGGGCGCATCCTGGAGGCGCCGCCGATCCACGAGAGCCGCGCGGACCTCCGGAGGCCTCTCTGCGCCGAGCTCCCCTCCTATGGACACCGCCTCCCCTCCGTCCAGCGGAGGAGGACCGGCAGGAGAGGCTCCGGCCCTGGTCGCTTCCCGAGCCCTGGCGTCCTCGTTGGGGCACACGCACATCTGCTCCCTGGCGGTGAGGGTGGCGGCCGCCTCGCGGCGTGGTCGGTGGGCCCCCCGGGGGGGGGGGGGGGCAGGCGATCCGGGAGATCAGCCGAACAGATGCGGGGGGCGGCGCACGCTTCTGTCGGGGCGGGCGAGAGTGAAGGGGCCCAGGGACACACGAGTAGACAACAGAAGTAACAGGATTCCGCACATGTTCCCCCATTTTCTGGGATTTGGTCTTCCCCTCCATTTCTCATATTTTCCCATATTTCCTTGGGAATCGACGATGACTAATGTCTGTGTGTTTTTTCCCCTCCTGAGAAAGGGGGGGTGGGGTAGCCAAGGGGGGGGTCGGCGAATCAGCTCACGCAGCAACCCTCTCAGACCTCTGGAGGCACCCCGGGTGTCGGGGACGACCACAATCTGGTTGCTGGCAAGCCTCCTAGCAAACGAGCCGAGGTTTTGGGCGGCCCAGGAGGCCTTTTGGGACCCGTGCTGTGTCTGCACGCATGCTCCCAGGCGTTCGGCCTACGCTCAGGTCGGGCGTGTCCCCCTACAGCAGGATTTTGAACGAAAAATAGAAAATAGTCAAACAAATACTCCAAAAATATTCAAAAACGCTGACAAACCGTCCCAAGACTATGTTTGGACTATTCTCGAATATTCCTCCTGTAGAGGGACAGGCCCGACTTAAGCCTGCGCGTCTAGCACGAGGTCTCTTCTGGCGCGCTCCTTGCGCCGCCCCATGTGATCAGCTGTCGCTTGTCGTGGACGGCTGCTCCAAGAAAGCCAATCAGCATCCTGCCCTCAGAGTTACGATGTTTCGACCTACTTTAGCATTGATCACCAGAAACACCGAAACTCGAGGGTTGTCACGCGTCGGGCCCTGGGAGGCACTCGACCGACACTGTTTCGGTACTGTTTCGACACTCTTTCGACGCACCTCCGGGTGCTCGAGATTATTTCTGGGATGTGGCCAGCAAGTACGATGGGAGCAACAGAACCTCAGAGAAGGACGAAGGGGAGGACAAGAGCAAACCCAAGATTGCAGTGCGCCCACCCGTCCCAAGTCCTCTCCCCATCATAGCCCCTGCAAGAGCAGTTTTTTCGATGCCGGGAGTGCCCCCCCCCTGAAAGACGAGCGCCCCACGGTCCTGCAGGCCAGGCCAGGGCCCCTTTCGGAACGGATGGGCCATCCATGCTTCTAGCCACGAGGACGACGACGAGGTGCAAATTCTCCAAATGGGCGTGCCCTGTAGGAGCCCTAGATCATCACAAGTAGTTGGTCTTTAGGACCCCCCCTTCTTCCAATGGCACCCCCTTTTTTTTCCGATGGCACCCCCCTCCTGTCCATGTATCTATTTGGAGTCAACGCTGGCTGCTACGTTTTTCCAACTTTGAACGTCTGGTCATGTATGGAAAATGCTCTCAACCTGGAGGCCCGATTTGGAAGGAGCCACCCTCCATCCATGCAGTTGCAACTCGATTCCGAAGCCGTGCTTGCACCTAGGGCGTTCTTAATCCCACCAGCCCTCTGGGCGCAGGTGGTCTAGGGTGTTTCCTTTTCCAACCTCGTTCCTGCCCCTGCTTGGGAAGTTCACCCCCCCCATAGCAGCGTCCAAGATGGCCCAAGATGGCTCCAAGAGGGCCTCTGAGAGCGCAAGATGGCCTCCAAGATGGCCCAAAATACCGGTAGATGGGTCAAGATAGCCTCCGGTACACGTCCAAGAGGCCCCGAGACGGCCCCAAGACGATTTCAAGTGCTGTCCGAGGCCTCCGAAGACTCCCCCAAGAGGCCAAAATCCTTCGAAAATCTTAGGAAAAACAATGTTGTTTGCCTTTTCGTTTTTCCGCCCCCGATGGGCTGTCGAGGCCTCAAGATGGCCCCAAGACGGCCCAAGATAGCCCCAAGAGGGCCCGAAAGGGCCCCCAAACGGCCCCAAGCGCGCCCCAGAGCGCTCCAAGAGCGGGACAAGAGGGCCCCAGGACGGCACTTTTGAGCCTCCGATGGGGGGGTCCGAAATAAGGACCCCCTCTTTTTTAGCGAAAGAGCCCAAGACGGCCCCAAGAGGCCCTTCAGGCATCCAAAAACAGCCCCAAGAAGGCCCCCTGACCCCCAAAAGAGCCCCACGAGGGCCCCAAGACGCCCCAAAAGAGCCCCAAGAGGGCTCCAAGAAGGCCTTAGACGATCTCGAGAGAGCCCCCAAGAGAGCCCCCCCAAAAAAAAATCCAGGAGAACCCCAAGAGGGCCCCAAGAGAACCCCAATAGAGCCCCAAGATGGCTCCAAGTTTCGAAACGCACGCGAGTTTAAGATACAAATCAGCGTAACAGTACGAGTCATCGAAACACCCCTCACCCCTCATCGAAGCACCATCGTAGCTTGCACTGACTTCACCGCGGGAAGCTATTTGTGATCATTGTTTTCCCGAAGACGGCTGCGCGACTGCGCGCGTCCTGCTCCCCTGATTCACCAACTCCCCTGCTGATCGTTTTGGGATGGGCTGGTGGGGGTACTTTTTGCTCGCGAGCGACGCGGTCAGCCGTGCGCAGTCAGATAAAGTCGAAAGAGAAGCGCGAGCCCTGCTGTCGCAAGTGTGACGCGGACAAAAAAAAAACACAACGGTGGCGAAAGCTACAAAACGGAGACAAAGGCAGGCGAAAGCAAACAGGCGGCCGAGGACGAGAACCGAAGAGCGGAAGAGCAAAGAGAAGAGAAGACAAGCGAGAACAGCGAAAAGAGCGAGAAGAGCGGAAGAGCGAAGAGGAAAGGAAGACAAGACAGAAAGACAGAATGCAAGCCGCAGCTCAAACTCAGACCAAATAGTAAACGACCGACCCTTGTCGAACAGCCAGTCCTTGTAATAGAAGTCGACGTGCCAAAACCAATGCAGTCAGATGGAATGCCGCGAGAGGCGAGGGAGACCACGGAGTGACCACCGGCGACGCGAACGTTGGCGTAGGGCACTTGCCGACAACCATCAATCAGGCCATCTCTTGGGCCAGCGCAGTCTGATAACCGCAAGGACGACACATTCCACGAGCCCCAAAAGGAGCAAGAGGGAGCGAGCCCGACAGAAGAGGCAGCGTGCGGTTCCAGAACTCGAAGAGCACCGAGTACCGAAGGTTACCAGCCCAGGCCCGCCGGGCGAGCAGCCGCAGGGCGATGGGGGATTGCATCGCCTGAGACCTGCAGCTCACTGAGGGCGTGTAGCTAACAGCCGCGGGAATGGGAAGAAGCCCGCAATTGCACCGCATGAGACTGCCCGGTGCTCTGGTAGGGTGCGGCTAACAACCGCAGGAGTGTGGGAAAACATGATTTCGCCTGAGACATGTTGGTGATCGGCCTGGGAGCGGCGAGCGGAGGGGTAGCCGACTGCCGCCCTGTGCCAAGAGCGGGGTGAAGAAGCTCGCGATTGCACCGCATGACAATGCCCGGTGTTCTGGTAGGGTTCAGCTAACAGCCGCAGAAATGTGGGAAAAGATGCCTTCGCCTGAGACATACTGGAAGTCGGACTGGGAGCGGCAAACGGGGGGGTAGCCGACTGCCGCCCACGACCAAGAGCGGGGTGGAGTGGCAGCTGACGCTGCAGGATGCTGGGTATGAACGATAGCTTCGCCAGAATGGTGTCGACGCTCTGCTGGGTTGCAGCTAACAGCCGCAAGAATAGGGGAGATGGTTCACCTGAGACATCCCGTTGCTCGGTCGGAGTGCGAATAGCCGCAGTGCGAAGGGGGGTAGCTTCGCCTGCGGTGTGCTAATTCTCTGGTAGGGTGCAGCAGACAGCCGCAGAATGCTTGGCGCTGGCAATGTATGAGACTGCCCAGTGCTCTGGTAGGGTGCAGCTAACAGCCGCAGGAATGTGGGAAAGACTGGTTTCGCCTGAGACATGCTGGTGCTTTCGCCTGAGACATGTTGGTGAACGGCCTGGGAGCGGCGAGCGGGGGGGGTAGCCGAATGCCGCACTGTGCCAAGAGCCGGGTGAAGAAGCTCGCGATTGCACCGCATGAGAATGCCCAGTGCTCTGGTAGGGTGCAGCTAACAGCCGCAGAAATGTTAAGCGTCAAAAATTCGCTTTCCTCGACATGTGGATGGGTCATGTCGGCAGTGGACAAACCTCCCTTTAGTAAACCGCCTTTTAGTGAAAACGGCCTAGGACCGAAACCGACAGACCTGGACCCGCAAAAATGACGGCCGCGACGCCCTCTCGCGAACCGAAAACGGCCGATTCGCTAATCGACGTGTCAGGGTAGGAGGTCTATCAACCTCCGATCATGATGGGTCAGACGATACTTCGCCTGGTGCCCACCCGTGGGAGCCTCCGGGCGACTCGTGAGCTGGGTGGACCAGCCGAAGTTTCGCCGAAGCCCGCCCGTGGGCGCCCGTGGGCGCCTCGTGGGCGCCGCGTGCGCGGGAGGGTCAGCCGAGGCCCGTGGGAGCCTCGCGGGCGTTTCCTCCTCCTCCTCCTCCCTCCTCCTCCTCCTCCTCCTCCTCCGCCTCCGCCTCCTCCTCCTCCTCCTCCTCCTCCTCCTCCTCCTCCTCCTAGGAGGAGGAGGAGGAGGAGGAGGAGGAGGAGGAGACAAGAGAAAGGAGAAAAGAGGGAGGGGGAGGGGAAGGGGGGAGGGGGTCACAAGGAGTGGGAGAGGAGCGGGAGAGGAGGAGAGGCACCCCACTGACCCCCCTGCGACTGCCTTGCAGGACTGCTTCCGCGCGGGCGCGCGGGAGGGAGACGTACGACGCCCTGGGCAGGAGGCGTGCCCCAGAGGCCCCCCGCAGCGGCCATTCGGGCCGCCCGACCGACCGCGGGCCTCGTTGTCATCCATCTTCCCGCCAGGCTTGTGGGCCGTCGCGCGCGACGCCCTGACCTTCAGGATCGTGGGCGCACCCTCCTCCTCCTCCTCCTCCTCCTCCCCCTCCTCCTCCTCCTCCCTCCTCCTCCTCCTCCTCCTCCTCCTCCTCCTCCTCCTCCCTCCTCCTCCTCCTCCTCCTCCCCTCCTCCTCCGCTCCTCCTCCTCCTCCTCCTCCTCCTCCTCCTCCTCCTCCTCCTCCTCCTCCTCCTCCTCCTCCTCCTCCTCCTCTCCTCCTCCGCCTCCTCCTCCTCCTCCTCCTCCTCCTCCTCCTCCTCCTCCTCCTCCTCCTCCTCCCCTCCTCCCTCCTCCTCCTCCTCCTCCTCCTCCTCCTCCCTCCTCCTCCTCCTCCTCCTCCTCCACCTCCTCCTCCTCCTCCTCCTCCTCCTCCCCTCCTCCTCCTCCTCCTCCTCCTCCTCCTCCTCCTCCTCCTCCCTCCTCCTCCTCCTCCTCCTCCTCCTCCTCCTCCTCCTCCTCCTCCTCCTCCTCCTCCCTGTTAGTGGATATTGTGTTGGATGCTAATGTCGGGGATTTGAGCAAGCCAGCAACACTCGAGCTCTGGGCCACCCACATTAGAGCTGGCCGAATGACCGCCCTGGGAGGGGGGGAGCCCGTGTGAAGTTTGTTCTGCAGCACGGTGGAAGGATGGGGGCCCCCTCCCCCTAGGTCCTGGGCGTCCCCATGGGGGATGGCGACTCCTAGGCAGGGCAGAGGCTGCAGGTTCAGGTCTCGAACGTGCTGCACCAAGCAACAGCTGAGCTTCTTTGTCCTATGGCAATTGTAGGGGGATGCGGGTGGGTCGAACACCCAGCATCTCCCACGTGGGAGCCACGAGCTGTCCCCTCCTGGGCCTTCAGGCCTGCTCGTGCCCTCATATACTCGCCAGTATGTCGACTCACGGAGTTCGACCAGTGTGAGTTCGGCCAGGACGAACCGAACGAGCCCCAAGCATACTCGCAGTTCGGCTTCCCACTCCCCATACTAAGTTGTGTAATACCCCTGGAGGTGGACGTTGCAGTCATGGCCCTCGGGGCCACCAGACTTTGTTGGGCAAAGCTGATGACTGCACGGTTAGGACTTCTCGCAAAAAGATGTACCCTCCGACGTTGTGCGAAGTCACTCGACATTCCACGCTTGACGCGCTTCTGCCGTCGTTTGACGTTGGATCGGAAACTGACGATAGCCAGGAGTGCGAGGTGGTGCGTGCCTCCTTCGATGGCTACGCTACCATAGCCGCTGAGGCACCAGTCATTGGGCCAGATTTTGCAGTGCCGCGTTCTATCAGAGTCGAGGCCAGCATTGCTAGACTTCGCAGGGTGCTCAATCCGGACTCCTCACGGGGCCAGGGCCCCGACCTCGATCCACATTCGGTTGCGATCTCGGCAGCACGAAATCCAGCCCCCGAGGTCCCAGACTGGTCCCAGGAAGACCCCTTCACTCCAGGGTCTTCTTCGCCTCCTCCCCCATCCGCCTCCTCATCTCTCAGAAGCCATCCAGGCTGGGACTGCGGCCAACAGGGCCGAGGCGCTCCGTCGAAGGAGGGCTCGAGAGATCGAGACGCACAGGCTCCCCATCCTTTCCCTCGACCTCGTTGGGCCTCCCTCCCGAGCTCCCTGCACGCCCAGGACCCACTTTGGTCCAGGCGGACCTCCATCGGTGGTCTAAGGAGGCCTCGGGCACGCGAGGGGCTCTACTCGTGCGGGGGGGAGGGATCGGGATAGGAGGTACCAGGGATTTGATCCGATGGTATTGGCCGTCGCGCGGCGAGCTTGGGAGGACACTCTCAGGAGGCACCATGTCGCCGCGCAGCTTGCTCTCTGATGTCGGTTGGTGGACTGCGCCTGTTTAAGAAGTGGCAACCGTTTCACAGATGGAGGCTGGGTGGTTTTCTAAAAATGTGGCTCTCGCCTTCGCGCGGCGCACATTCGCTTTAGAAATTTGCAAGAACTTCACGTGTTGAGGGCGGGTGGTTTTCAAAATGTGGCTCTCGCCTTCGCGCGGCGCACATTCGCTTGAATAATGCATGACTCTCACGGATTGAGGGCGGGTGGTGTTCAAAATGTGGCCCTCGCCTCAGCGCGGCGCACATTCATATTAAGAGTTTGCAAGAGCTTCACGGATTGAGGGCGGGTGGTTTTCAAAATGCGGCTCTCGCCTCAGCGCGGCGCACATTGGTTTTAGAAAATTGCATGACTCTCACGGATTGAGGGCGGGTGGTGTTAAAAATGTGACTCTGGGCTTAGCGCGGCGCACATTCGTTTTAGAAATTTGCAAGAGCTTCACGGATTGAGGGCGGGTCGTTTTCAAAATGTGGCTCTCGCCTGAGCGCCGCGCACACTCGTTGGAAAAAATTGCAAGCCTCTCACGGATTCCCACCATCAACGTACCAGAAATTGTGCTTGGGAAGGATTCACGATTATGCGGGTGTTACAATTACGTTGATTCTCTGTGTTGAATCCTGGGAATGGCGTTCTGGCACGATTCAGGATCGTCAAGACGCAACAGTCAGGTTGATCCGTGGCGTTGGAATCCCGAGAACCATGTTTTGGCATGCTTCAGGGTCTTCAAACGGGTGTCTTCCAACGAGGCAGTTCCATCAATGGAAATGAACCGTTGTAGGGGCCTATAAAGAGGGAGCTTGGAAACATCGTTGATGACTCTTGGGTTTACACTGTTCCTTCTCCTCCTCCTCCTCCTCCTCCTCCTCCTCGTCTTGGGTCCTCGTCCTCCTCAGCCCTCGTCCTTCCACTGACCACCTCGCCATATCCTAGCCGGGCGCACCCGGGGCCCGGAGGGCACAGGCACCGATCCTGGGGAAAGGGGGGGCCTGGCCAGGGACGGGGATGTGGTCAATTGACGTCCGACCTCATCGGGGAGACGTACGACTCGAGCTTCTGGGGCTCGGACTTGCCCGACGGGGCCGTCAGAACAGTGACGGGACCCATCCTGAAATTTGACGCGAGCTCCCGCTGCAAGCATCTCACAAAAACTGGACCGCCAATGTGCACGTCAAAACCGTGAAGAAGCGGCGGCACGCGCGAGCTCTAGCAAGCTCGCGTCTTACGGGTCAACGATACCAGAGAGCAAGAGACGACACATCACTGCACCGACCTTGCAGACGTGCCTCAGCGGATTTTTGCGTGGATTTCTGTCAATGCAAGCCCCGAAAAGGCGTGCGAAAAAACAAGTTTATTTCGCGTGGGTTTGTTTTAGTCTTCATTTCTGGCCAAAAAATCCGCACAAAACTCACCTCGAAACCCAGAACGAAATTTTCCACAACACTCCAGGCCCATCCGATCAGTCTCCGAACGGCATCCGCTCTGCGATATTAGCACCATGACCCTTTGGCTCAAAGGACAGGTGGAGGAGGAGGAGGAGGAGGAGGAGAAGGAGATGGAGGAGGAGGAGGAGGAAGACGAGGAGGACAACGAGGAGGAGGAGGAGGAGGAGGAGGAGGAGGAGGAGGAGGGGGAGGGGGCAAGGCTTCTTCGAAGGAGGCTGCCTCTATCAGAAGGCGCCGGCCCTGCATCTACAGACGAGGCCTGCGCCTTCTGAGGAGCATAGGAGAAGAAAAACCGCCATAAACATCAAACTTCTGGCGCTCCGCGCGGATTCCTTGGATCCGAGCGCGCCAGGGGCGACGCCATCGAAGAACCCCGCGCGGAGCGCCAAGAGTTCGTGCTTCTGCCGTTTTCTCTTCTTCGAGAGCAGGGGGAGATGGAGGAGGAGGAGGAGGAGGAGGAGGAGATGGAGGAGGAGGAGGAGGAGGAGGAGGAGGAGGAGATGGAGAGGAGGAGGAGAGGAGGAGGAGGAGGAAGACGAGGAGAGGACAACGAGCAGGAGAGGAGGAAGGAGGAGGAGGAGGGGGAGGGGGCAAGGCTTCTTCGCCTCCTGCGCGTGGCCGGTCGGTTGCTGCCCCGCCCGCCGACCTTCTCCCAGCGGGTCCTCCAGCCCGGCCTGTCGAAGCGGGGGCCCCTCCTGCCGGAGTCGAGCCCGTCCCTGCGCAGCCGCGCGCGCAGAGGCGCGGGGGGGAGGAGGAGGAGGAGGAGGAGGAGGAGGAGGAGGAGGAGGAGGAGGAGGATGAGGAGGAGGAAGACGAAGATGAGGAGGAGGAGGAGGAGGAGGAGGAGGAGGAGGAGGAGGAGGGGCGGGGCCTTTGCGAGAGGGCAGGGGGCCCGGGTTCGGAGGGGGGCGGGGGCGTCTGGAAAGGCACCTCGGATGGCGCCATCGCTGCTTTTTGTTGGCGGTGGGCGAGCCTCCCTTTTAGTAAACCTCCCCTTGGTGAAGACGGCCTAGGACCGAAAACGACGGCCCTGGACACGCAAAAAGGACGGCCGCGACGCCCTCTCGCGAACCGAAAACGGCCAATTCGCTCATGGACGCATCAGGGTAGGAGGTCTATCAACCTCCGAATTTTGGCCGTGGCAGTGCAAGGGTTCGGGATTCAGAAAATGGCCCTGGGTTCAGAAGAAGATCTGTGCTAGAATTCAACAGACTGGCTTCTGCGTTTACTAATAGGCCGTGCTGGCTTGTTTCCCCTGGGTGACGCATTGTAGTAAAGCTCCGCTTCTCGTTCTGAGAGAGCGTCGCTTTTCCCAAAAAGGGCTTCCACAATGCGCAGCCATCCACTACCACTACCCACGCTGGTACACACCACCATGGCTGGCCGGGGCCTCCCTGGGCCTCGGCATTGGGGCATGGCCTGGGAGAGTCTACACACGTCGCAGGGCACAGGACGGCCCTGGCCAGGCAAGGGGGTGGCTGCAGAAGCCACTGGAACCAAAGATGTGGACGTCTCACAAGTGTGTCAGGGGGCAACGATGTGCAGGGGGGGATCTACAGGCGTAGAGGGGGGGGCACATCGGCGATACATCGCCGAGAGATCGGCGATGGGCCCCCGATAGTGAACGCGCACGCTCCTGACCAGGCTGGGGCTATGAAGCCCCACATCGGCGATCCATGGGCGATTAGGGGTCCATGCATCCCCCCCCCCATCCCCCAACCACATCCCCCCGCCCATCGTTGCCCCTGCTCGGGGGCGCCCAAACATGGATTAGCGATCCATGGATTTTGCGCGCGGTCGCCAAATCCATGGATCGGGGGAGGTGCCCTCCCCAAAATGCGGCCAATGCCGCCTCCTTCGGCGGCGGGCATCCGCGATTTCCCATGCAAACGGGACCCGTCACTAATCCGCGCCCCCTTGATCCATGTTTGCGATCGCCAGAGTTTGGCATCCCCATCGAGCTTTTCCGATCTGTGCGAACGCCGCTTCCGCGGCAAAAAATCACCCTGGCGAAGGACCCCTTCCACCAGGCGTCCTCTGCCGCCGCCTTCCACCAACCGTCCTCTGGCGACGCCGCGGCCGCTCTTACTTCCGCTGGCATCCGCCAGCCTCCCGCCGAGGGCGAGACACGCCGCAGGCGGGGCCCCTCCCTGGGAAGCCCCGGGGCAGCTGCCAGAAGGCCACAGCCCTCGTGCCAACCCTCCTCCGCCTCCTCCTCCTCCTCCTCCTCCTCCTCCTCCTCCTCCTCCTCCTCCTCATCCTCCTCCTCCTCTTCCTCCATCCTCCCTCCTCCCTCCTCCCTCCTCCATCCTATCTCCTCGTCCTCCCTCCTCCTTCCTCCCTCATCCTTCCTCCCTCCT
>CAUYUJ010004710.1:25000-31254 GCA_963575745.1 Prorocentrum cordatum | reverse complement strand
TCCTCCTCCTCCTCCTCCTCCTCCCCAATCCTCCTGCTTCAGGCGCCCGGGACCTGTGGCGCTGGCACTCGGGCGTGACGGACTCCAGGGACTCGGGGTGTGCGTCGAACCCGAGCAGGCCGCCAACGTCCGCGCGACCGAGCGCGCTCAGGCGGCGCACGGCCAGGTTCAGGTGCTCCTGCCCCGGCAGGTCCTGACGGCGGACGAGACGAGAGGCTAGACGAGGCGAGACGAGACGAGGCGAGACGAGGCGAGACGAGACGCGCTGAGGAGTCCCACCCAGGGGAGGAGGAAAACAGGCCGAGTCCAGTCAGCGCGGAGCAGCCGTCGCCGCGAGGGATCTTATGTGCCGTGCTGTGTCGGTACCCTGCAGAGTTTCTTTTTCCTCCTGCAACGACACGCCCTGCGCAGCCTCTGGGAGACGAAAGTGGGCGAGAGCCGCACGTCTCAAGTACACTGTTGTGCCAGTCCTCTGCAGATCGTTTCGTCTAGGCGCCACGGGGCAAGAGTCAACAAACAAAAAAACAGGGGAGCCTGAATGGTGCACGAGCAGGCTCTTCCTGAGTCGCAGAGGTGGAATGAAGAGAGGGTAGGATGAGGAGAGAAAAAAAGGAGGAGGAGGAAGAGGAGGAGGAGACCCGGAAGCAACATTGGGGACCAACCTCAAATCAAAGATAAATCGGCACGTCCAACATCGAAATTCTGCCTACCGCAGGCGATGGCCTGTGCCAACAAATGCTTCCCCCCACCTCTGAAGAACAGAAGCCAGCAGATCCGAGGGGGAGGAGGAGGAGGAGGAGACGAGGAGGAGGAGGAGGAGGAGGAGGAGGAGGAGGAGGAGGAGGAGGGCGGACAGGGGGAAAAACTCGAGTGGTTCGAAGGGCCACCACGTGCCCAAGTGCTATCCCCACGCCCCTGTAAGGATGTGCACACAGCGCAGCCGCGCAGTGCGCGTGACAGACTCTGCCCCGGCAGGTCCTGGCGTATGACGAACGTCGCGGACTCGTCGGTGGCCCCCGCCTGGGCGACCAAAGAAGCAGAGAGAGTCTCACGCAAAGTCGTCGGTCGGACGACGGGGGGGCCCGTCGTAGAACAGGGGTTGAGCGAATCAGCTCACGCAGCCGTCATCTCTGGCGCCTCCTGCCGAGGGAGGAACCCGCACGACGAGGAATTGCGTCCACGCGGCGGGGCCGAAACCCCCCTGTTCCCACACACACACACACACACACACACACACACACACACACACACACACACACACACACACACACACACACACACACACACACACACACACACACACACACACACACACACACACACACACACACACACACACACACACACACACACACACACGAACACCCCCCTGACACACACACACACACACACACACACACACACACACACACACACACACACGCACACACACACACACACACACGTTTATATATATATATATATATATATATATATATACACATACATATGTGTTCGGCGTCTCGGCCCTGCGCGCGGCAACGGGGAGTAGAAAGTCGAGTGCAAGCAGCGAAACGCGCGCGTCTACGCCCGGCCGATCTCTGAGAGACCACCTCTTTAACTAGGGTCTCGCAGCCAGCAGCAGCCATAATGATCCGGGCCAGCATGGCGGGGAAGGACGGCGGGCGGACGAAACAGCGGTGGGGCGGAAGGCCGCCATCAGGCCATCCTGGCTGAAGGCGGGGAGAGCGAGTGACCGAGAGTGGGCCGACAGAGGAGCGCGTCAAGGAGCGACGGCGGAGAGCGTGCGGAAGGCGGCGGAGCCGCCAAGGCTCGGCAGGGCCGGGCGGCGCGCCAGGAGCGGCGGTGGCCAGGAGCGGCGGCGGCCGAGGCGCGCCAGGAGGGGGCGGCCAAGGCCAGCCCCGGCAGCAGGGGGGCTGGGCAGGGCGGGGGGGAAAGGGGGAGGGAAGCGGAGGCGGACAGAGGGCGGAGAGCGGTGGAGCGGTCCAGAGACCACAGGGGCCGCTGCGGCCTTAGGGCCCTGCAGGGCAGGGGCCCGAGGAGGCCGCGACCTCCCCGGCAAGAGGGCGGGCTGCGGCCGACGCCCCGTGGGGCTGGGGAGGGAGGCAAAGAACGCGCACAGAGGCCCTCCTCGAAGCAGAGCTGGCCGTTGTGAAAGGCGAGGTCCAGAGTCGGGGAAACGTGAGACTCGGGTACGGGGTACTCGGGTTGGCCTGACGGGGCCATCATAAAAATGACGAGACCCAATCTGAACATTGACGCGAACTCCCGCTGCAAACATCCCACAAAACCCAGACCGTCAAAACCAGGACGGGCTCGTCAAAAAACGTTGCCAAACCCGAGTTCCAGCTTACTCGAGTCTTACATTCCCCGACACATCAATAACAAACTGGGCTCTACTGCACGGTTTCCCCCAGGGCCGTAGGCGACCCGAGGAGGAGGAGGTGGTGGATGAGGAGGAGGAGGAGGTGGAGGAGGAGGAGGAGGAGGAGATGGCGGAGGAGGAGGAAGAGAAGAAAGAGGAGGAGAAGGAGGAGGAGGACGAAAAGGAGGAGGAGGAGGAGGAGAAGGAGATGGAGGAATAGAGGAGGAGGAGGAGGAGGAGGAGGAGAAGGAGGAGGGGGAGGAGGAAGAGGAGGAGGACGGGTCGCCTAAGCCCTTCGGAAAAACCCTCCAGGCGCCACCTTTGGCTCAAAGGACCGGGGCCCGTTCAACGCCACCTGACGTCCCAGCCGCTCCCGGCTGGGGGGCAGGTGCCTGCCGTCCTGCGAGGCTACGGGAGGCCTCCCAGGAGGGCCCTGGCAGGGGCCTCCGCAGGGGAGCAGAAGCGCGACAGAGCGCCACACACGCACACAAACACACAATAGGAGGCCACACGCGAGCCCTACCCCTACCCCACACGACTTCCGAGGGGAACGGGGGGGTCACTTCGCTCGGGAGCTCCCGAACGAAACCCACCCTCCCCCTCAGAGATCCTGCGGGGGTACGGGTAGCGTTCGCATGTGGCGACCGTTCACATATATATATATATACACACACACACACACACACACACACACACACACGCACGCACGCACGCACGCACGCACGCACGCACGCACGCACGCACGCACGCACGCACGCGCACACACACACACACACACACACACACACACACACACATATACACACACACACACTTTTTGCGTCGACGACTGGGCAGAGGGTGACTGCTCCAGCGGAAAGGCAACAGCGGACACGCTGCATGCAAATTAGGGCCGCAATGCACGGAGGGAGGAGGAGCCCCGGCACGACGGGGGGAGAGAAAGCCGGGCCACTCAGAGCTGCCGACTGCGGCGGAGGGAGCGCCGAGGTGGGAGAGCTGGACTGAGCTGAAGCTGGGGAGGCAGCACTGAGCTGCAACTGGTGATGGAGAAACACAGCCTGGCAAAACCCGGCCCGGACCAAGGCAACACACACACACACACACACACACCTCTCGTCGGCCCCGAAGAAGGACATGGCGACCCTGCGCGACAGCTTATGGGGTCCGCTGACGCGGCACGCTGCGGCACGCTGCGTCAAAAAATGGGGCGCTTACCGGCAAAAGATGGGGCGCTTCTGCGCGTCAGACCTTACGCGGGCCGCTTACGCGCGAATGTCAGCCCTTCTGACCCCCTGTTGCTTCTGCGCTGCTCACCTGCAGGTGGACCTCGACCTGCCCTGCCACGTTCGGCGCGCCACCAGTGACCTGCTTCCTGCTGTACCACTGCGTCTTGGACAGTGTCACCGTGGTGGTACTCGCCGCGACAGGACTGGCGAGAACGTACGCCTGGTCGGTCCACTGGTCGATCTTCTCCCACGGGGCCTCGGCAGGCGCGCCGTCACTCAGCACCCGGAGGCCCAGGAACTTGTCGGTCGTGTTCTGAGCGTGGGATCTAAGGTAGGAGCGCACCTGCACGACCTTGCCCTTCAGCCAGGAGCCAGAGATCTCCACCTCCGTGATGTAGGTGGTGCACGGCTTCCCGTGCTCGGGGAGGATGGTGGCCTTCAGCTCCACCTCTGCGGGCATGGCGGCGTTCTGGGGGATCCTCAGCAGGATGAACTCTCCCCCGTGGTTCACGTCGAAGTGTTCCCCCTGCAAGTTGACCAGGTGCGGGTCGCCCCTGGCAGCCACCGTTGGGACCGGAGTCGGCATGACGGCGGGCGGGGGGCCGATGCAGCAGCCACCAGTCCCGAAGCCAGTCCCGGCGTAGCCGTCAATCAGAGTGTTATTGGCGTTCGCGCCGCACTCCTCGTCGCACTTGTAGCCCGATTCGCAGATCGCGATGCCGCACCCGCACGGGTATGCGGTTGACAGGTCCATCCCGTTGGTGGCCGAGCAGGACGACAGCATCGCGTCGAATTGGCCGAACCCTTCGTTCACCCCGTGGTCCAGGACGAAGAAGGGCCCTCGCGTGCGGAGCAGGACCTCGTGCT
Organism: Prorocentrum cordatum; assembly: GCA_963575745.1. Lineage (NCBI taxonomy): Eukaryota > Dinophyceae > Prorocentrales > Prorocentraceae > Prorocentrum > Prorocentrum cordatum. The sequence goes on along the minus strand of CAUYUJ010004710.1, from coordinate 26,796 downwards.
CGGGCGAGAGGCGCGCGCCGTCGTCAAATCCCGCCTTCCCGGTGATGACCAGCCTCTCGAAGTGGCCAGGGTTGCGCGTCGACATTGTGATCGTGTCACCCACCGTCAGCACCACTCCGCTTTCGTCCACATCCTTGTTGATGAAGACGGTGTCGGCGCCCGCCTCGATTGGTCCGGTCAGGTACACTCCCCCGATGCATTGGTCGAAATCGCCGAGGTCCTCCTTGCCAGCAGGGCACTCGGTGCACACCTCCGAGCGGCGGCGCCTCGTCTCTCCTGTGGTGCATTGCTGCTGGACGCTGGTGCCCTCCGTCAAGAAAAACCCGTAGTCGGTCTCCTCCGGGCCCACGATCGGGTACGGGGGGAGATCGTCGGACAGCGACGAGTTGGCGCACTCCGCCTGGGTCATGCAGCCGTCCCCGTCTGCGTCCAGCTCGTCGAAGTGTCCCTTGAACTGCTCCACCTTTGATGGGCCTGTTTTCCCTGAACCACCACCAGAAGTTGGAGGGGCGAAGGAGGAGGAGGAGGAGGAGAAGGACCCCCTCCCCCTCCAACTTATGGTGGTGGCGGTGGAAAACAGGCCCATCAACCTTCTCCGACTCGCCCAGGAAGAGGCAGCCGTCGCCGTCCAGGTCCATGTAGGGGAAGACGCCGCACCCGGCCGCGTCGCAGGTGCACGGCGCCCCGCTCTCCAGGGTCGGGGCCGGGGTCGGAGCCTCCGTGGGCCGGCCCGCCGCCCGCGCGCGCTCCTGCGGCTCCCCGGCGGGGGCGTCCGCTGCGGGGCCGTACACGGACACCTGCACGAGCTGCAGGTCGGCCTGCGCTCCGCAGGCGAGCGCGAGCGCCATCGTGACGAGCGGCTGCGTCATGCCGGGCATGGCTCGTGCAGGGATCGGTCAGTTCGGTTTCTGGGAAGGGCGCCGGGAGAGCCTCCGTTGCAGCCGTCGGTCCAAGCCCCCACCCCTTCGGAGCGGGGGAGTCGGGGAAGTGGAAGGGTGGGGGGCGAGGAGCGGGGGGAGCGAGGGAGCAGGGGAGGGCAGGAGGGGAGGGGGAGGAGTGGAGGGGCAGGAGCAGGGGCCGCCAGAGGAGGAGAAAAGGAGGAGGAAGAGGAGGAGGAGGAGGAGGAGGAGGAAAAGGACCAAAGCAAACCCAAGGAGTCACCAAGGATGTTGGAATAAAACCACCCCTCCAAGCTCCCTCTTCATGGGCCCCTACAGCGGTTCATTGCCACTGAAGGAACTGCCTCGTTGGAAGACAGGCGTTTGAAGACCCTGAAGCATGCCAACACATTGTTCTCGGGATTCTAACGCCACGGATCAACCGGACTGTTGCGTCTTGACGATCCAGAATCGTGCCAAAAACACATTCCTGAGGCTTCAACACCGCGAGATCACCGTAACTGTTGCACTCGCAGTATCATGAATCCTTCAAAACCACAATTCCTGGTTTGTTGATCATGGGACTCCGTGGGACTCTTGCAGATTTTCAGGACGAATGTGCGCGGCGCTGAAGCGAAAACAACATTTTGAAACAGAACCACTCTCAATCCGCAAAACTCTTGCAAATGTCCAGAACGAATGCACGCGGCGCTAAGGCGATAACCACATTTTGAAAACCGGTCGCCCTCAATCGATGAAACTCTTGCAAATTGCTTTTACGAATGTGCGCGGCGCTAAGGCGAGAGCCACACTTTGAAAACGAGTTGCCCTCATTCCGTGAAACACCACCCGCCCTCCATCTGTGAAACTGTTGTCAATGTTTAAGTCTCACAATCATAAGTGGAGAGGATGTCTCAG